>VDFB02000007.1:138945201-139453362 GCA_007258455.2 Sequoia sempervirens | reverse complement strand
CAAAAGTGAAACTTGATTTGCACGTTTAACTCCAAAAATGAATGAATTAATTAAATCAATTAATTCATAATTCTTCACCCACTTTATGATCAAGAAAATTATGGTTGCTAACTAAGCCATCTATTTCCTGACTAGCCAATCTATTCCTAATTGATTAGTCAATTTGCACAATCTTCTCATGTCTAAATCCTCTCAACACCTTTTGACCATTGATCTTGATCCAACATTATTGAATCTTGATTGTCGATTCAAAATATCTTTTTCTATATAAGAAACCTCTTTCCTCACAAATAAGGATCAAATAATCAACATACTTTTGCAACAAAGTGCTGTAAGAATCACCATTGATAGAACTTCAACCTTTTTCGATCAATCAAGCATCATTCGTCAAGCTTTTGCACATGAACAATTGAGGCTTTGTAGTGATACAAACAATCCAACATCATGCAAATACACTCCAACATGGGATGGTAACCTCTTCTTTTCTTTTGAATTCATTGTGTTAATCTTAGGATTTCATTTCATAAGTTCAAATAGCTTAGATTGTTCATTTCATGAGTGATGGAATAGGAATAGATTAAGTGTTTTTGGATTAGATAGATTCTAATTTCAATTTTCAATCTTGATCTTGCTTTGCATTCTAAAGGATTTTTTCCCTCTCACACAGTTTCATTTTTTGCTAAATCTATAGGTCTGACAATGCTAAGTATGCTTTTGTGATTGTTGTTTGATCATAGTCTTGCTAACTAGCTTATTAGTTTCATAGCAAGACCCAAAATCTTTATTAATGCAAGAAAATTTGTCAAAGAAAGTGTTTCCATTGAACACAGAAATATTGAGAAGGCAAAAATGTACAATGTATGATAGTTCTTTCCAAAGGTTTGTGGCTATATCAAGTTAAAGATAGTTATGATTATAGTGATAAGATATCTAAAAGACAATCATCAGGATGACAGATAAGGACTATGAGATCTTTGCAACAGTTGACAAGAGTCCAAGGATAGTATGGGAAAATTAGGATTTAGTGAAGACATCATGTAGCACTCCAAATGACAAATTTGGTCAAAATGTGTGCCTAGAAGTCTAATGGTGATTTTGTTGATAGAGTAGAAGAGTATGATTGGCTTTTGATCAGTAGATAGAATAAATTTTCAAGTGGCTAAGGTGAAACATGCATGTTTTGATAAGACTAGCAAGTGGAAAATATGAGGCTTATAGTTAGGCTTTGTTATGGTTCAGTGATAGATGAAAAGAGAGGAAAGTTCTTTCTAGTGTCAAAGGGTGGTGACAAGTAAAGGATACATGGAATGTGAAAAGTGAAAGGGACCATGCTCAACATTACACAAGGATGAACAGTGAGTATGACACTTATGTAGAAGACAATCCACAATGATGATCTTAGAAGAAGAAGTACCATGAAATGTTTGGGGAAGAACGTAAGACCTACAAGAACCTATAGGTCTGCCATGTCATAGAAGGATAGTCTATAAAGGAGAATGCAACTGTGAATTTCCTTCTAAAAGCAATCTACATAAGACATGAATATTTTTGTGAGTTATTGAGGGTTTGTTGCTCTTCATAAGATTTAATATGCAACCTTGGTGTTTTCCCTATCATATTTGTGTATCAAGGTGCTAAAATATTAGAGGTAGATGATTGTCTAGAAGAAAATTACCAATTGTGTTTCTATTGAGCAAAGTCTGATAGGAATGTTAACAATGAGTTTCAGAATGCCACCAATCATGAGGATAATAGAAACGAAGGTGAATGTTCAAGGAAGGTAGTTTGAAATGCATGATGATAAGTCAAATAAGACTAGAGAAAAGGTAGTTATATATGACTGTAGACATGGAAAATATACCGACATACCTAATCTTGATTACTAATACCATTTCGTCCTGAATCACCTTCTCAGCTTATCATCACTCTTCGACCCTTAATTAAATAAATGATCATTTATTTGATTAAGTCATTCTCTCTTGTTAATTAAATTAATCTATCTGATTTAATTAACCCTATGTCTTTATTTAATTAAATAATTCATTTTATTTAATTAATCTCCGAGGTCATCTTATTAAATTAAACCTTGTTTGATTTAATCTAACATTATCTCTTTTAATTAAATAAATAAAAAATCTTTATTTAATTAATCTTGAAATCATATACTTCTCATTTTGATTTAAATCAACCCATAAATCTAAATCAATTAGTCACATCATCAAATCCCTCATTAAATTAATTAGACCTTAATTAATTTAATCTTAATCCATGTCCCATCCTCTAGCTTTTGCCACTTGCACATGAAATTACATTTAATTCATTTATTAAATCCTCATTTTCTTTCAACTTGGCATCTTTAGAGGAATATTCTTCCAAATTTGAAATCCCTCCTAGTGGATTTGTCCTTCCAACAAGACATTCATTCCTTCTTACATGTCCTTGTGCATTGATCCAAGTGGAATTTAAGCCATTATTTTTCCGTCTTGCATGTTATTTCACCATTTTCAAATTCCACCTAATTCCATTTATTGTGCACATTCATCAAAATGTGCTCAAGCTTCCTGCATTCACATCTTGACAAGTGGCACTTTCCCATTGGGTGTTGAATGATCCCACATTGCTCCATTTTGCTCATTCCTCCATCTTGTATCATCTATAAATAAGAGGCTTCTCTCCTCATTTTGATCATCCACAATTAGAGTAAACTTACTATACTCAATTTCATCTTCAAACACATCCATCTTCATCCATTTTATCAAGTTTATAGCTAGGTTATGTAGATTTTTCATCATGGAGCTCAATTGAATGAACATCAAAGTGCATCACTCATCAACATTGCACCATAGGAGTTGGGAAAGGGCCAATTTCCATATCAAATTGGTACCAATTCCCCCATGTGATCAAGAGTTTGCTTTTCATTGAATAGGATTTGATAGTTTTTGTTTATGTTTGCGTATGTTCATCTCAGTTCTTGTTATTTGCAATTTAAATGGATTTCATGGGGAATCTTGATTCGCACTTGCATTTGATCTAATTATGTGTTTATTTATTGTGTTTATGTAGGTTTAGGATCTTGGTTCTACATTTTGGCACTAGAAGGATGGCAAATCTCAAGTTCTAATCACATTTTTCAACAAAATCTCATGCTTTTCTCTGTTTTTGGTGTCTATAGGGAACAACATCCCTATCAATTTAGCGGTGCCATACAATGCCTCTACCAGTCCAACGACGCCATACAACACTGCTACAAACTTCAAACTGCACCGCTTGGTCTTTCCCACCCAAAATTCAAATTCTAACTCCAACGCTGGGTCAGTTTACGGATGCTAAAATTTTCAAACTTCAAACAACACCGCTGGGTAAAACTCCCCCGCTATCACGCTCTCTAGTCTATTGCAAAGCGCCGCTTATAAACCTAGCGGTGCTATACAACGCCACTGATTTTCTCAAACTGCACTACCTGTGTAGACTGTGCCGCTGGAGTCAAGTAAAAGGTTTAAAGTAGTTCAATTTTGACATGTGCTTTTTTATTCTGATTGTCTTAGGTTGCTAATTGGATTTTCTAACCTTTGTTTTGTAGTTCTAATCAATTTTTGCAGGTTGCTCTAATCAAGGTGAAGGAGAAAAATGAGGTTGAAAGAGGAATTATGACATCATTCTCTCATTACATCAAGTGTTTTTTAACACTTTAGTGTTGTTTAACACTTTTAGAGAACTTATAATCTCTCTTAAAAATTTGTTATCTTTCATGTGCTTAGGATATACTAAACTTCTTTTGGGCTCTAAAAAGAACACTACAAAGGCTTTCCATTTTTTGCTACAAAGGGCTTAAAAATAACCTTAGGACAAACTCACTAGATTTGGTTTGAGGATTAACAATTGTACAAGGCAATCTCCATATTTCCTTTTTGGTGCTCTAAAAAAGAATCAAATCATTGCTTTGTGGATTTAAAATAGACAAGTGTTTCTTTGTTTTGTAATTACTTACTCAAAGTAATATCATTAAAAGGACATATGCACTTCTCTTGTGCCTCACGATGATCTTGAGAATCAAAAGGCCTTTTGGTGATATTAAGTTGTGTAAGTAATTACCCACACACTTTAATTTGGATTTTAAAATTGAACAAATCTTGCGAGCATGAGTGGAGCATATTGCGCTTGTTATCTCTTTGTTTCTAAACAAAGATCAATCGAACTATGGATATGTTTGCTTGCTTTTGTTTATCTTAGAGGGCCTACCTTGTGGGAAAAAGTAATCACCTAAGAGAATGACCCAACCAGGAACACGCTAAAGCCAAGCGACTTCCACCTAGGATATAAGTGTGGATATTGGAACAAAGGCCAATATCACAAGGATTATTCTGACGAGAAGGGAAACAATGGTCTCTCGCTGCATGGATGGTCCCCCACAAACAGAATCCCTGCATTAAAACCCTTGTTTAGAAAAGGCCAAAATCCTTGATCTATTTGTTGGTGCAAGAATAGTCATTCTGAAGCCACCCCACACTTTTATTACTTTTAGTAGAAATGGAAAGTATGCCATGGGAGATTCATGGGTACTAATACTTGGCTGACCCGAGAAGCCATTGCACTGTAAGATTCACTAAAAATAGGCATAGCTAGACTTGTCCAAGTGGGGATTCAACAAATACGGTCTTTCATAGTCATAGGGTTGTACATGTTCTTGGAAACAAAACACTTTGCTTAATTGTAAACATTGGGAAAACAAACATTCAACATTGTCATCAAATTTCAAACCCTTTAGGAAGCAAATATCTTTGACAAAATTCAAGTGTTATTGCTTGCACTAGGGTTCTATCCTTAGAGCTTTCTAAACATTTGGGTTTACATCTCAATTTGCTTACTAAAGTCAACAATAGGTAACTTTTGCCTTGATTTCATTGAAGTTCCACATAATATACTTTGTGGGATGAGAAGAAGTTAAGACATTAGGCATCTAGCTCAAAGACCTAATCAAGAATTGTTTGTGGTAAAAAAAAATCACTAAGCAAAGCTAAGAACAATTGAACCCCACACATGTGTCTCAAATGATTTCACGCAAGATCAAAATCTAGAAACCAAAGTCAAAATCTCTTAGTCCAAAAGATCATCAAAAGCATCTCTCAACGCTCTACGAATTTAGACAAAGATTTCTTTTCAACTTTTACCAAAAAGCTTCTAGAAACAATCCTAGTTTGTACTCCTATTATTGTCAGAATCCAAATCTTTTTTGGGAATTTAAACACCTTGTTTAGAGTAAAGCATGTTCTTCAAAACCAAGGTCTTGTAGACAAGAGTCTTTTTAGGTACAAATAGGATCAAAATCAAATATTCATCCATCTTTCAAACATCAAACCAAGATCTTCTCACCAACAACTCTTAAAAATCTTGAAATCATCCTTCATGCTAGACTTTTTTGCAAATCCATGAATCAAAAATCCTTGAAAAAAATCAAAATCCTTAAATCAAGACATCAAAATCATCTTTTTTAGTTAAGTATGTGTAGATGTATCCTTCTCCATATGCTTAGTTAAATTATCATCAAAATCATCTTGTTTGATTAGGTGTGGGTAGATGCATCCTTCTTCCTACACTTAGTCAAATTATCATCTTGTGAGAAAGTCTATCCCATAGATAACATCTAACATTTTGGGATCCATTTGTTCATTATCCAAAATAAAAACAATCCCAAACCAAATCAAGGTCAAAATCAAATCCAAGAATCCAAAAAAGTCCCAAAAGTCTAGCATCCCCTCTCAATATCTTCTAAGAGTTTAATCGTCCATATCATCTACCTTTCACACATTTCACCATCACACCTTTGATCCTTAAAACATCCTATATCTTCTCTTTTGAGCCTTATTTTATGGTTCAAACAAGATCGCAACACAAGAAGAACATGGAGACCAACAAAGAAACATCAACTTCAAGTGACCTAAGCCAAAAAATTCTGAAATGAATCTCGTCGGATCAAGCAATCTCGTAACTAATTTTCCTTCATCATCACAAAATCCACAAGAGGAAAGTCAAGTAGAGGATATCACCAATAATTCCTTCGGGATGACACAAGACGAGGTCATCGAAATGGTCCAAAATCTTGAGAATCATAGAATTTTCAACATCATGATGAAGCTCCATCACTCACAATACATGCTTGAATTAGCAAAACAAGGGGCTAAAATCCATTTCGATTACGATGTGAGCACCATTATGGAACAACCTCTTGGGGTCATGCCTCCAATTTCATCCATTCCCCCAATCTCATCCACACATCCATTCCAAAGAATCACCCAACCCATCCCCCAAATTACATCATCCATTGCTCCAACTGAACCTATTGTTAACAAAGGGAGTGCATTTCTCAATGCACTACAAACTCACCCCCTTGTGAGTAATCAAGATTTGGAGGCAAACACTATCTTAGGGAAATCCGTACCCCAAAATCCATCACATCCATATGTCCCCCTCACCTTTCATGATCCGAATGACCCATCATCATCATTTCACACAACACCGACATACCTGTTAAATACACAAACCTATCTCCCTATGACCTCACAAGGAGAAGGAGAATTATTTGGACTAGGGGGCATATTTGACCCTTCATCTTCATCATTTACCCAAGGAAGTAGGCCACTCACTTTTCCACCGCTTCCACCCTTACTGCCAACATCAACATCGACTCTCGGTTTGGGGTTACCTCCATTGCTACCACTCACTCAAAACAATCCCCCAAACATCAATCAAAACATCATACCAAATCCTCCCATCTTGCCATTGATATCGCAACAACATATGGCAACCATCCCAATAACACAAGGAACCACCATGTCATCAACCATCCCCCAAAACATGGTCTCTCAAGGACCAAGCATATCAATCACACCATCCACCACAATCCCAATCATCAATACGACCGTACCTCTCAATACAACAACAAGTACAAGCATACTTGGCACATAAAATTTACAAGGACCATCCACCAATACACCAACCAATCCACCCATCCCTCCAACAATTGAACCATCATAGAACACCTTCATTCCACCCCTTGATCTGCAAAATGACGTAACAATGAAAATCAAGTTACTCTCACAACAAGTGCTTGATCTTCAATTAGGGAAAACCACAAAGACACCCAACAACTTGTGTCCCTATCTGTTTGATAGGAGTCTTGTAATGAAACTGTTCCCAAAGGGATTTGAGATCCCCAAGTTTGATAAATATCATGGGATGGGAAACCCTGAAGATCACATTAGGGAATTCCAAGTTCATTGCATGGAAGTTGCATATGACGATACTTATCTGATGCAGTAATTTCCTAGAAGTTTGGCTAGCCACACCATGGAGTGGTTCTCTCACCTCCCTCCTGGTATCAAAAAGCTCCAAGAGATAGTAGACGCTTTCATAAAAAATTAAGCCTTCAATATTAGTATGGATGTTAGTCTAGAGGAACTATCAACTCTTAAACAAGGTAAAAATGAATCATTTGCTTCCTTCCTACAACGATGGCGATCCAAGGCCAATAGGAGAAAATGGGTCATGGAAAAAGAACAAGAAGTTTGCATTATCATCTCCAATTTGGAAGGAACATTGGATTCCATCTCAAGGTGCAAGGGATAACCACATATGATCAATTTATCTCCAAAGTGCTTAACATTGAACGAGCCCTTATTGCACAAGGAGGGACACCTGCATATCCTGAACAATAAAACAATCACCCATCCACTAGCTATAACAACAAACCTTGCACGTGGGTGAAAAAAAAAACATTACAAATGATGGTTTTGTCGATGCCAAAGTTTTCATTAGTGCTCCTCGACAAGGCACACCAGCACCCCAACAACAACCCCAAAACAACAATCAAAACAATCATCAAGCTAACATGGTGACTCAATAGCCAAACAATCAAACAATCAACAATGTGAACGATCAAAGGGGGCCACCCCAACAAAATAAAAACTCCCCCAAGCAGAAGTACACATCCCTTGGGGAATCAACTGAATCCATCATGAAGAGGCTAGTGGCGGAAAAACTCATCACAATCCCCACTTATGACAATTATCAAGAGCCCTTGGTGAAACCACCATGGTACAATGAAAATCACCTTTGTGATTTCCACAAGATCAAGGGACACACAACTACCAACTATATGAGGTTGAAAAACTTGATTCAAGACCTCATTGATGGAAAAATCATAAATGTGGAGCAACCAATAGGAAATCAGAATCTCAACATCTAGATGAATATGATGCCCAATCATAACAACAAAGGGAACAATAACAATGATAAAGGGAAAGGTGCATTGAAAAGTGTGAATCATGTATATGACCATGTCATCTCATCCTTAGATGAGTATTGCATTGTTATCACCATCAAAGGAGCCCAAGTTGATTGTTGAGTCACCATAAGAGGTAGAAAAATTACCATCGCAGGGTCATCTCAGCCTCCCAGAGCACCTACTTCCAACCTGAGATCCATTCCTTGTGGCTATAATGTCCTTGATCAGTTGAAAAGAACCCTAGCTCAGATCTCCATCATGGAGTTACTAAAGATATCACCAGCCCACAAAAATATCCTTGAAGAAGCATTAACCTCATCCACCGTCTCCATGAATCTTGATTCTAAACAATTCCAAGCTATGGTCAAAAACATCATTACCCCAAATCTTCTTACATTCCTTGATCAAGACTTTCCCACCCAACCATCTCACAATCGCACACTCCATTTGGAGGTCCTAGTGCATAAGAAAAAAGTCAAGAGAGTCTTGGTGGATGAAGGTTTGGGTTTAAACATTTGTTCCCTCAAACTCATAAAGAATCTGGGAATCTTATAGGATTCCATTGAAAAAGGAAAAAGTATCATAATCAAGGCTTATGATGATCAAGAAAGAGTGTCTTAG
The DNA here is from genome assembly GCA_007258455.2 of Sequoia sempervirens. NCBI lineage: Eukaryota > Viridiplantae > Streptophyta > Pinopsida > Cupressales > Cupressaceae > Sequoia > Sequoia sempervirens. The sequence continues at coordinate 139,444,460 of VDFB02000007.1, read as the reverse complement.
GGCACTATTCAATTCCCTATTCAAGTAGGGCCAACAATTATGGAAACCACCTATCAGGTCCTTGAACTTGATTTACCTTACAACATTCTCCTGGGACATTCGTGGATTCATGCGATGCAAGCATTAGCATCAACCTTCCACCAATGTGTCAAGTTCACATATGAAGGCCAAGAAGTTACTATCCATGGGGATCTCGAACCTTTTTCTTACTGCAAGAGCCTAGAAGCCAAATATTACAAAATCCCCCAAGTACCAAGAAATGATGAGGGCCCCTCAACTCCATACATTGATCTAGCTACTCTCACCTCCACTTCTATGATAGAGACACCTTTCATCCCTGCCATCTCCGATATTAAGGTCATTATCCAGGATAATGGGTGTGGACACTATACAATTCCAAAAAATCCTTTTATGGTGGGAGAGCTACCACAATCTCCCAGGTCATGAGGATGACCACAATCAAATGATGCCTCGTCACCCCAAACCTCACTAATGGATGGATTCTCTGGGTATAACCAAATCATGATAGCCAAAGAAGATAAACATAAAACAAATTTTATTTGTCCATGGGGGACATATTGCTGGAACATGATGTCGTTTGGCCTAAAGAAAGTTGGAGCAACATATCAGAGGGCCATGACCTTAATCTTTCATGACATGATTTGTAAGACTGTGGAATATTATGTCGATGACATATTGGTGAAATCTAGAAAGAAAAGGGACCACATAATAGCATTGAGTGCCATCTTCGACAAACTAGAGGAATACAAGGTCAGCCTTAATCCAAAGAAGTGCATCTTCAGTGTATAATTAGGGAAGCTATTGGGATACATCGTGTCCATGAGGGGAATTAAAATAGATCCCACTAAGGTAAAGGAAATCCTCAAGATGGAGGCACCTAGGACATTGAAATAGTTGAGAGGCTTACAAGGCAGTCTCTAGTCCATCAGTCGATTCATAGCTCAGCTAGCAGATAAGTCAATACCATATTCTCACCTATTCCACAAGGGGGTGGCGTACAAGTGGGATGACAAGTGCGATCAAGCCTTTAACAAAATCAAAGAGTATTTGCTCACACCTCTAGTGCATATGCCACCAATACCAAGAAAGCCTCTAATCCTCTACATATCAGCAACAACAACAACTCTTGGTGCTCTCCTAGCTCAGCACAATGAAAATAGAACAGAGAGCCATTTACTACATCAGCCGAACCATGGTAGGGCATGAGTTAAACTATTCCTTAATTGAAAAATCTTGTCTAACAGTGGTGTTTACCTCGCAGAAGTTTAGACACTACATGTTAACACACAAAATCAAGCTCATTGCCAAGATCAACCCACTCAAGTATCTACTTTCCAAGGTAGTGCTCATAGGAAGGATGGCCAAGTGGGTCATGATCCTATCATAATATGACATTGAGTACATGGAACAAAAGGCTATCAAAGGGAAATCTATTGCAGACCAGTTAGCAAAAGTGCCAATGTACTTAGAGAATCCGTTAATTTTAGAGTTTCCTAATGAATCCATCTTCAACTTGAACATAGCAAACCACTGAAAGTTGTACTTTGATAATTCCTACACACAACATGGATCGGGAGCTAAAGTCTTTTTCATCACTCCATAGGGAGATTGCATACCAAGATCCTACAAGTTGGCATTTCCTTGCACAAACAATATCACAGAATATGAGGCTCTAACCATAGGACTCAAAATAGCAATGTAGTGGCATATCATGGCTCTCAAGGTATACAAAGATTCACAACTAATAATCAATCAAGTGAATGATGAATATCATACTAAAGACGACAAACTAACTCCATACAAGAAATTGGTGGAGAGTCTTAAGGAGTCCTTCATTGAGATCACATTTGAGAAGATACCCAAAGCAAACAATAGAGTGACAGACGCCATGGAAACAATCAGATCCCTATTGGATATCCCTCACAATGTCCCAAAGCATGAATTCCTGGTAAAGTAGCTTCTTGTGCCTGCATTCGAGGTACCAAAGTCAAAATTTGTGTGTGAAATCATTGGTCCTGGTGTTCTTTGGTACCATGACATATACACTTATCTAAGAATAGGAGTCCTCCTAGTTGACATAACCTCAAACCTTAGGAAAACCTTCATCAAGAAAGCATCTCGATTTGTCATCCTAGGAGATATTCTTTACCATAGGAGCATAGAAGGAACCCTATTACACTGCTTAAAAGATGAGGAGGCATTGACCACCTTAACTAAGGTGCATAATGGCATATGTGGTTCACACTCAAGTGGTATGACCTTGGCGAAGAAGTTGCTGAGGATGAGGTACTATTGGCCTACTATGGAAAGAGAAGCACTATGTTAGAAGGTGTGTACAATGTCAGCATCATGGGGACCTCATCCATGCACCAGCTCAAGAGCTCCATTCTATCATCACACCATGGCCCTTTTCATAGTGGGCTCGATCTCGTTGGAAAAATCACTCCAACCTCATCCAGTGGCCACAATTTTATCATTATCATCATTGAGTACTTCACCAAGTGGGTGGAAGCCATCCCTATGACATACATCACTGGAAAGCAGATATCAAAGTTCATCCTGAACTACTTAATATGCCGATACGGTGTTCCCCAAGCTATTATCTTAGATAATGGGACACCTTTCAAGAATTAGGATGTTTGTGACCTTTGCGACAAATTCAAAATCCAACATCGCTTTTCCACTCCGTATTATTCCCAAGGCAACGGCCAAGTAGAAGCCACAAACAAAACCATTCTAAAAATCCTCAAAAAAGTTAATGACGCTGGTCGTGACTGGAATTTGCATCTAAATCATGCCCTTTGGGCCTATCGAACTAGCATCCACACACCCACAAGTGCCACTCCCTTTTCCTTGGTCTACGGATCAAAAGCCATATTACCCATCAAGATTGAGCTTTTGTCACTAAGAATATCACTGCAAAATCTCATCACAGATGAAGAATATCGAGTATCAAGATTGAATGAGTTGGAGCTGCTAGATGAGCGGTGTATGGAAGCATTAAACCACCTGCATGTAGGTGTATCAAAACTGACTCAAGCGAAACTATAATAAGAAGATCAAGAGCAGAACCTTCCAGGTCAGAGAACTTGTGCTAAAAGATAACAAGAAGAATGTCCCAAATCCAAGCGGCATAGGAAAATTTGAACCCAACTGGTTGGGACCATTCATCATCACAACAAGCTATAAGTCAGGGGCATATCAGTTATCAACACCTAAAGGCAAGCCTCTGCAGGAGCCCATGAACAACTCCCATCTCAAAAAGTTTTATGCCTAAACTTGCAAGGTATAGAACTAAAAAAAATAAAATAAAATCAGAAACTGTCCTGAAAAAATGGTTACCCTAATGAAAACCTGACAAACAAGAGTCTTGGTAACAACAAAAAAATCAAAAAAGCAAAAAAATCCAAAAAAAAAATTAGAAAAAGGTTTAAAAACAATAAAGAGAAAAATCATCATCTAGTGAAAACCACTTCGGTGGAACATTGGGCAAGTACCTTGGCAAAAACCCGGCAAACAGGCACCTTCTTTAAATAAGCACTTTCCATCCACTAGGATCTTCGCAACTCATTCTGCATCATCCATCCATCATGCTTTCATCATCCATTGCATTCCATCATCCATTTGACATCTGCATCATAGCTTGGTCTTGTGTTCGTGTCATGATCCCTCCTAGTACTACTAAGCCCATTCTTAAGGTTAGTTTGTCCTGCCTTTATTAGAGTAGTCTATTGTTTCATGTTGGGGGCGTGTTCTCATCGGATCAGATTCATGTGTGTTCTTGAAGTTCCTAAAATTATAAAATCCAAAAACATCAGAAAATCCAAAAAATCCAAAAACATCAGAAAACCAAGAAAATCCCAAAACATTCAAAACATATCAAAATTCAAAAATAGGTCAAAAAGTCAAAAACAAAGTCATCTTGTCGAACTATGGGTCTCTGAGCCTTGAATGTAGGAAAGGTTGATCGTTGATCATCCCCCGAGACACTTAGGTCAGTCCTTTAGGAGTCTGTCATAATAAACTAGTAGTCCATTTGTTTATATCTCATCAATAATCAAGTCTGTGTCAGTCGAACTACATGGTCTCTACATGTATAATGTAGGCAAGGTTAATATGTTGATTAGCCCTCGAGGCCCCGAGGATAGGTCTTTAGGTTAGGTCCTAGTCAATATCTCAGAAAGCCCCAAAACACTTGAAAAATTTAAAAAATCAAAACAAACTCAAAACAGTTCAAAAAACTCCAAAAACATCCAAATATTTGAAAAAATCCATCCATCTCATCTCGCTTTCACCCGAAATAAACATCACTCATAATAAATCAATCGTCATCCTCAACCTTTGGTAAAACAGTCAGAACCAAGTCTAGTAGTTCGAAAGTGAAAACTTAAAACGTCAAAGTCTCAAGTCTAGGTTAGTACGTAAATAGCCTATCTTCCAATCAATCCCATATCAAATCATCTAATATCGTCATGTCCTAGGATGCATCCTTCCTACAATGGACATTAAACATCAGGCATCATTGTAGTTTAGTCTTGGCTAGCAGTATTGAAGAACATTAACTTATTTGCTTACTTTATCTTTGTCTTTCGTCTTATCCTTTTGCGCTCATTTCAATGACCTCTCGATGATGTCCCAAATGAAGGGATTTAGAGAGACAAAAATGGGGCAATGACCATGATCTTTTTATCTGTTGTACTTGTTGGATATTCTTGTAATATAACTTGGTTATGCGTGCTTTTCTTGGTTTGTAGGGAAGATGTTTTAGGTTTCTTGTTGACCACATAGGAAGGCTTGCTTTTCTATGTTTTGGTCTGAGATATTTGAAATATATGAACTGCATTCTGAATGAGGTTTCATATGCCTATGGTGAATAGGAATACTCCTATCTGATTGTCGAGTCAAAGTCCATCACACTAGGTGCAACACCATCCTGGTTCTTTATACCTTGATGCATCATACCCTGTGTGTAATCAAATATAAGGTAATTGGCCCTTTTAAAGTCCCAACTCCTCCGTATGCATCATCATCTCTCATCATCATCTCATATCTTGTTGGAATCTCTTGCTTTCTTCCATCCTCTTTCACACTAACATGGTACCATGACAATTAATCACAAATCATTATCATCGTTGCATCCATCTTGCATCCACAAAACTGTCAGCATATTGCATATTGCATATCATATCACATAGAAAACATTAATCCTACCAAATGCATTGCATTTCCGTCTATATATAATATAGATTGGTTATTCTGAGCATCTCATAAACCATACATATGCATCCATTATATAAGCATAAAAGCAATCATCCCATAACCATTACCCTAACATTTGCATCATCATAACATCATTTGCATTTATCATATCATAACATTGCATAATCATCCCATATCACATATAAGCATCCATTACACCACCACATATACATCACATACCATTTGCATATCATAAATATCATATCATAACACATGCATGTATCATTTCATAAAACATCATTTCATCACATCATCACGTCATCATCATAACACCATCATAAGTGCATATCATATGTAAAGAAAATTACATACATCTTATCATCCATCATTGCATAATAATATAGATCTGTTAATCTAAGCATTTGCATGTCATAAAATTTTGCGTACATCATAAAAAGTACATAAGAAAAGATACTGAAAAAAAAATGCATCCATAAACCATCACATTACATCATCATATAAGCATCATATAGTATCATCATCACATAAACATCATAGCATCATATAGCATCAACATCATAGCATCATATAGAATAATTGCATAGCATATAGAAATGAGATCCATCCATAATGCATCAAAGTAAAGATAGGACATATCACATCATATCATATCAAAACCATCATCTCATATATCATCAAAATAGCTACATTGTCATGGTACAAAAAGAATCAGATCAAGTGTGTATCAAATACATAAGTACAAAAGGTCCATTGCGCTATAAAAAATGAGCCCATGGGGCACAAAAAGAATCATGCCTTTGATCAAAATGAAGGCTAGCCCTGCTGGCTGCTGCCCTCGCCACCTGCTCTCTCCCTATGATCCTCTGCGAGTCTATGGCCTGTCCTCTATGAAAAATATGGCACTCGGGCTTCCCTCGACACGACCTAGTGGTAGTGCATCCTGTAATAATCGGCCTCTTGGATGGCCTCCCTATACGAACGAAGTGAAACCATGCTTCGAGAGGAGGATGCAAACATACTCTATATCTGTTGCAGTTTGCCCATCTCTGCCAGTGCATGTAGCTCCATAGCCTATCTTTGCTGGACTGCCTCATCCCACTCTACCCATAGCTAATCTCTCTCAGTTGTAAGTGCCTGTCCCTAGGCTTGTAGCTGAAAAATCTAGCCATCTATAGGGTCTGGTTGAGGCCCTGGCTGCAAAGGTGGCTGATCCTGATCCCCATCTCTAGGCAGTGTCGAGACCCTATCTTGGTGTCCAGGATCCTGGTGTGCCTGGTCTTGGTCTTGCTGAACCTGATCCTGATCGTCCTACCGGGGCTAATCCTATGGTCCCCTATCCTGAACTGGATGATTCGGTGGTGGCCCACCCCCTCCCTGATCCTCATATCCGCCCCCTCGGCCTCGTCTTGCTCCTCAGCCTCTGGCCTTCTGTCGTACAAAAGGTGTCCCTGGCACTGCCAATCGAAGAGGTGGCTGGAACCAATCTCTGTATGCCTGCATTTTCCTGACCCTGTTCATATGGCCATGGCCTGGCCACCAATTGCATAAAACTTTGCACTGCTTCATGTGCAGGTATATAATGGCCCCAAGAGCTCTAGCTTGTCATCCATGCAAAAATGGCCACATACTGATCATTTGGCCTATCTTGTGGCTCACTGAATTACCTCTGAACCCTGCCTAGCATGTACATCTCGAGCATCGTGTGCTCCCTATTGTGCATCAATCTATCTTGGCAGGTGAAGAAAAGTTGTTGTACATCATTGTACTAGGCGGTCCATCCAAGGTATGGCCGCCATGTGAACACTCGCATATCATCTAAAACTCTCCTCCAATGAGGAATGTTGACTTGTCCAATGAATGTAAATGAAACGCCGCCTTTGTACCGCCAAACTACGGGATCATCTGGCTCCATATCTACAGGAACAACTCTCGGACGGAGCATGGCAATGTGCTCGCAGGTCCAGATATGAAGCAATGTAATGCCAACCCCAAGAGCTCGGTTGTCTAGGTATGCAAACTTGTTCAGATCTTTGTATAGCGAGGCCAATAGGATTGGCCCCCAAGCAAAGAAAACTTGTCTCCACACCATGCGCTCCCAAGCGAGCCCCCATCCAGGATTGAAGTATTAGCCCCACCGATCTGGTGCGATGAGACCTGATATGATAGTTGCAATAACGAGGCATAAGGGTGACACAGAGAGCCTATAATGCTCCAACTCAATCTGACCCTCACATAAAACAAGCTCATCTTGGTCCATAACATTGTAGCAGGCCTCCCTCCCAACATCCACATCATAAATCATGTGCTCTTCGTGGATGAGCAATCTGTGGATCCACCACACGTCCTCTAGTATGATCATCGCCTCACCTGTTAGGAGGTGGAAAGAGGATGTCTCGCAGTGCCATCTCTCAACAAGTGCCATCAGCATACCCAAGTGTGTTTGAATGGGTAGAGCATAAGCGATATACCAAAGACCGATGGCCCCTAGATGCTCCTATTGTCACTTGGGCATACCCTTAAAACACCAAAAAGTACTCGGGACCTCTGCTCATGTGAATATAGTATCGTCACCTCCTCCCACATCAGGAAAGTCATTGTGTTAAAATTCACTAAAAAATCATGAACCTGATTTGTCTTGGCGTACCCCAAACAACTTAAGCGTTGTTGTCTATGGGTGCGGTGTAGTTTGAAAGTTTCAAATTATGTTGCTAGGAGTCTTTGACCCTCAAATTTCACTGTGGCATCACAGTTTGGACATGCGGCCCAGTTTGACCTAAACCCTAAAATGCAAAAGGGACCACCGCGGTGCACTTTACATATGTAGCTGGGTTTGGAATTTAAACCGTAATTCCAAATTGTGTTGCAACGTCACTACTCATGACTGTAGTGCATTTTGAGGCCGCACAACGCTAATTTAAACTTTCCAGCGGTGCAATACAAGATTGCTCCTAAAAACTAAGTTTCCTAGCCTAATAAATGTGCACAAAAATAAAAAAATGAAGTCAGGTCAAGTTGACCACCGGTGGTCCAGTGCCAGGAAGCCTCTGGTGCGTGCATACTCTATCGGAAATGTGCCAGGGAAGCTGTCGTTGTGCCATCTCGCGAACGGGTCAGAGCTCAAAATTGCAAAATATCTAAAGGCTAAATGTGAAAATGAATTGGAAGTGGCCCCTTAAGGCCTATTTAAGCCTAAAAATTAGGGTTTTTTGACCTCGTTTAGCTATCCAGCTAGAGTTTTGAATCCCTAAGCCTATTTTTGTTCGTTCAAGGGCCATTTGCACCATTTTTGCATTTATCTCATTTTTTATCATCATTTATCTGATTAATTCATTCTCTCTTGTTAATTAAATTAATCAATTTGATTTAATTAACCCTATGTCTTTATTTAATTAATCTCCGAGGTCATCTTATTAAATTAAATAAATTAAACCTTGTTTGATTTAATCTAACATTATCTTTTTTAATTAAATAAATAAAAAATCTTTATTTAATTAATCTTGAAATCATATTCTTCTCATTTTGATTTTAATCAACCCATAAATCTAAATCAATTAGTCACATCATCAAATCCATCATTAAATTAATTAGACCTTAATTAATTCAATCTTAATCCATGTACCATCCTCTAGCTTTTGCCACTTGTACATGAAAATACATTTAATTCATTTATTAAATCCCTATTTTCTTTCAACTTGGCATATTTAGAGGAATATTCTTCCAAATTTGAAATCCCTCCAAGTGGATTTGTCCTTCCAACAAGACATTCATTCCTTCTTACATGTCCTTGTGCATTGAGCCAAGTGACATTTAAGTCATTCTTTTTCCATCTTGCATGTCATTTCACCATTTTCAAATTCCACCTAATTCCATTTATTGTGCACATTCATCAAAATGTGCTCAAGCTTCCTCCATTCACATCTTGACAAGTGCCACTTGCCCATTGGGTGTTGAATGATCCCACATTGCTCCATTTTTCTCATTCCTCCATCTTGTCTCATCTATAAAATAAGAGTCTTCTCTCCTCATTTTGATCATCCACCATTTGAGTAAACTTACTATACTCAATTTCATTTTCAAGCACATCCATCTTCATCCATTTTATCAAGTTTATAGCTAGGTTATGCAGATTTTTCATCATGGAGCTCAATTGAATGAACATCAAAGTGCATCACTCATCAACATTACACCATAGGAGTTGGGAAAGGGCCAATTTCCATATCAAATTGGCACCAATTCCCCCATGGGATCAAGAGTTTGCTTTTCATTGAATAGGATTTGATAGTTTTTGTTTATGTTTGCTTATGCTCTTCATCTCATTTCTTGTTATTTGCAATTTAAATGAATTTCATGGGGAATCTTGATTTTCACTTGCATTTGATCTAATTATGTGTTTGTTTATTGTGTTTATGCAGGTCTAGGATCTTGGTTCTACAATGACTGATGTTGAAAATCACCAAAACAACTTCATGAATGGAATGAAAATGTTAGTAAAAGAGTTGGATTATTACAATATAAATGTAATATAGTTTCAAACCAATGTGAGATCAATTGGGTCATCTCTGTGTGCATCATGGAGTAAGATACACAATTTGCAACTACTATCTAATTGGAAAGAACAACTTTTGTCTGAAGGCTTAATCATGTCATGATTTTTCTAAATGCTAGGTTGTCATGCTACAAAGATTGGTGAAAGAGGAGGAAGCATTAATGGTGGGGTAGAAGCATAGAGTTTCTATTACAAAAACTATATAGACTAAATGACCTCATGGATGGACTTTTTCATGTGATGAAATTATGTAGAAATAGGTCATGAAACACCAAGTTCTCTAGTTAGTTCTTCCATGTCAATGATTGAGAGCATGGAATATGAATAGTGGTCTTTAGACCTCAATATTATCTCAAGACTCTATTGAAAAATCTGTATGGGATTTATAGGGAAGTCATTGATTATGCAAAGCACAAAAACCTTAGCATAATGATTGTCCAAAACATCTATTATACAGTCATCAAGAAATGATAAAAGAGGAGAAGGGACTTTAGGTTTCAAATAAAAGTGATTGGTGAATGTAATGATGGGAAGACAGTGAGAATACAGTTTATATAGTAGTCACCATGTGATGAAGAAGGTGCAATTTTCATAGGAACCTTAAAACACAATCAAGTTTATAGTATATGATAGTGATATTACGTAGACAATGGATAGGCAACCATAGAACAAACTATGACATGTTATAAGAGCCTCAAAGAAATGGGTAGATTTATGCAATGGACACCTACTAGATGGGTTGATTAGGCACAACCTATGTCTAATCTTCATATCTAAATGTAACAGTGATCATGAAGGTCATATGCCCTGTGACTAGAAGTTTAATTGCAAGAACATAGGTGCAGTAAACAAAGGTGTGCAACCATTGACATAACAATGCTATAGGGGTCTCACATGGGTAAGTATTCATATATCTTATGAATGAAAATGACAACCTTACCAAAGGAAATTAACACTAGGAAAGCAAAATATAGAAAATTGACAAGGCTTAGGGAGTAAGTCCTAGAGCCCTAATATGCAAACCAAAGATGGCTAGTATCAGGTCTAAAGGTCGTGACTATGGCAGTGTATTAAATGAATTCATGAATACAAATGGTGGATAAATAGAGTCTTGGACATGTGGAAAATTCAGCTCATGGAGTTTTCCTATGCCCTTAAGGTGATTTTTGACCATGTCAAATCTTTGGCACGTCTTATAAACTTGCACACAAGAGAGGTTATGGCAGTTGGCAAGTGGACAACAGTTGAGAATATATTGAAGATGGTTTTTGTGACTTGGAGACCAACTTGAAGGAATATAGGAGTAGTTGTAGATATATAGGAGCTGATAATAGTTGAAAAGGTCAACTTATCTTTTTCCTATGCCAACAAGAATTTTTTGAGCATTCAAAGCATTTACAAAGGTAGTTTCAAGTGACCAAGTTGAAGGGAGAGTCAACAATATTCATAAAGGAAGCATTTAATAAATTTTAATGTTGTCCTACATCCCCTCCAGTTTAGGATAGTTTAAAAGAAGGCTTTCTTTCATTTGTAGTTAGTTATTTTCATTTTGGAAAAGCATTGTAAACTTGGCTAAAGTTTCTTTCTGGCCAATGACATTGTAACTTAGATTTTCAGCCTTTGAGACTGAAAATAAAACATTGTAACACTCCTTTTCAAGCATTTTTCAAGAGAAATACATTTTCTAACTTGTTTTGCTGTAAAGAAACACCTATCAATAAAGTTGAACTCTTTTGGCCTTACAAAATTATGTTTCCATTATGTATGTGAGGTAATTGATGTCATTTTTATGATTTTCATATGTAAATATTTGAATGAATGTCTTATTTTCATCATTTTTCAAGCAAAAAGGGTATATTTGTGTAGGTCATTGCTTGTGTCACTGTTTAATGGAGGTTAGTTATGAGGAATACTACTTCTCTTCCTTCCAAAAACTATAAAAAACATAGAACTTTCCATGAAATACTGATACATAGATATGTCAAACGTCGATGTTGTGCACAAACAACCAAGTTGTTGATTAAGTTATGTTCAAACAATAGTTCAAATATGAGCAAAAACACTTTTTGGTGCATCACCTTAGAAAGAAGTAGGTTCATTTTCAAATTAGTTCTTACTCTTTTTCTCAACAAGAATTAACATAGGTTAGTTTAGGTGATAGAAACAAGAGAACCAACTCACTTTGGAGGTTAACTCCCACAACTTGAGCTCACAATCAGGGGAGTTATCCAATGTTTCACCAGTAAGTTAAGTTCTGCAACTTAGCAAGGGTGTGTTATTTGGTGATAACAATAATTTAAGGAATGTTTCAAGTGAAAAGTAATTAAGATTATATTTAATTAAAGTGACTAATTATTTGTATTATTGTTATTTGATTTAAAAGTGTGGGATGAAATATTATAGAAAAAACTAAATTAATTAGTTTGTAAATTAAAACTCTAGTTTATAGTCTCAACCTGATGTGATAAAAAGAAACAAAACCATATTTAGTACCCTTAGTTAACAAACTAAATTGATAACATAGTCCCACAAAAACTAAATTCTTCTAATTCATAATTGACCTCATTAGTTTTGAGATTCAAAACCATGACCCATAAAACTTAATATTAAGACCTGAATATAAGAAAATTAACTAATGGGAACTAGTGAATAAAAAATCAATAAGAAATATATCTCCTCTAATTCACTATGGAATGAATGTGTGGGTAGTCTATGATTTGGTGGAGCTTGAAGAATTACATTGGCTTAGGGTTATGGTTTATATAGAGTTGGGGTTTTGGTTAAGGTTATGTTAGGGTTAAGTTTAATTTCATGTATTAGGGTTATTGTTATAGGATAAAGCTTGGGGTTAGGGTTAGGATTTTGGTTATGATTATGGTTAGGTAAGGATTATAGTTAAATTATGGTTTAATCAAGGTTCACATAGGATTAGGGCTATGATTTAATTAGGGTTAGGTTTCAAATAGAGTTAGGGTTAGGGTTCAATTAGGGTAAGGGTTAGTATTAGGGTTAGGGTTAAATTAGGGTTAGAGTTAGGGTTAGTGTTTTTGTTAGGGTTCTAAGATAAAGCTTGATGTTAGGGTTATGGTTATGATTAGTGTTAGGGTTAGGGTAAAATTAGGGTTTAGTTTGGGTTAAGGTGTAATTAGTATTAGGATTGAATTACGATTAGGGTTCAATTAGGGCTCACTTAAGATTTAATTGGGGTTAGGCTTTAATTAATGTTCCTTAGGATTTAATTGGGGTTAGGGTTCGATTAGGGTTCTTAAGATTAAGTTAGGGTTAGGGTTAAGTTAGGATTAGTGTTAGGGTTATAGTTTAATTGGGATTAGGGTGATTAGGCAACTCAATAAGGATATTGCTTGGTATATTTTATCTATATTTACTAAAGATATATATGCTAATATTGTACAACAAAATGTATGATGTAAAATCATGTAATTATTGAAGATGAATTGTATAGAAATAAGTCAATGAGGTTGTAAAAGAATCATCAAGTCAAGAAATATTATTTGATAATTCAATACAACAAATATTTCTTTAATATCTAAAAACATAACACTAGAGATTTTTGGTAATTTTCCTCCCATATTGTTGTATAGCACTATTCACAAGATCATTTAAAAATTAATTACTAACAAGTTGAAAACAATAATACCATTTGATAATATTAAATGAATACCATTATGGCTCACAAAGCCATCCAAACTATCATTTCTTCAAGGATGAAAAGCATGATGGTCAAATTGGATATAAAAAAGGTGTATGGTCAAGTAGATTGATAATTTCTAGTTAGGATTTTGGTGAAATTTGACCTATATATTGTTAGTGTGAAATGTATATTTATACATCTAGTTATCATTTATCTAGTTCCTAGATCTAATAGTCCTATTCACACTAGCTTATGTTCACTCAATACCAGTTTAGTTGACACACCTCATAGACACATGACACGTGCACTCAAACTTGTCCTAAGTGCTCTACATTTGTCACATCTCTAGCAAGGTTAGTGTTTTTGTTTCACCTTCCTACTTCCTTGGGTTCCTACATATACAAGGAGATATCAATGTACATTCACACTTTTTATGATATTTTTTGACTAATTTGTTATGCTTGAATTATTTTATAGAAGTTCTTAAATTTTCTATTCATAGTTTGTTGCTCCAATATGGTATCAAAGCATTGAGTTGCAAGTTCATTACCATTTTTTGGGGGATCCAACACTAATCCCTATCAAAGAAGCATCATTAAGCCCAATGAACATTGTCATTGAGTCCAAAAGGCTTGAGAAATAAATATTTACCTTTCATTTTGTCAAAAATAATAACTTTGATTTTCTACAATTTTTTTAATTGTATTTATTGTTGTAGGGTCGTACCCTATACATAAATCCACACTTGTATAGATTATACTTATTTCAATGACATTTTTTTTGCAAAATCACATTTTATAGGTCTAGCATTTTTTTTAGAGATCGCATTGTATTTGTAGGGCTTGAATAGTTTAAGAAAATAGTTTTTGGCCTCCATTAGCTATAGTTTGGAGGGTTTCATAGCCAAATCTCTCCAATGATTTAACTTTTAGGATTGCAAAATCTCTCTTCTCATGTTCCATGACTTCAAAGCTCCTAATTGAAGGTTGTGGCATCCATCACATTGCCACAACATCAACACCTATAACATCCTTGGCTCCTCCATAGATTAATACATTTCCCCACTATGTTTGGCTCGTACATATTCAACCAAGGTGTGAACTAGAAAGCTATCCAAAGGCATTGCAAATACATCCTCAATGTTGGTTTCTTCATCGAAAAATAACCAAAGAATTTTTTCCACATTGAGATGGAAATTAATCAGCAAAATTCATATAATGAAGCCATATATTCATTGGTTCTTGAACTCACATTCATTGCAGCCTCTTCATTTTCTGGTCTTTCAATACCAAATACCATCATGACAAGTAGGGGAAAAAAGACCACATTAGAAACAAAACATGTTCCCTCTTCAATGACCTACTTATTCTAGGAAGCATAGTTAGGTTAAAGGCTCTAAAAATCTCCACATAATTCCAATATTTGACCTAGTCTCCCATCCACAACTTCCAATGGTCTCCTCCACTTGGGCTCCCAATACATGTATGTGACCTAATTCCTAGTTGAAAACTCTTAATCGTCAATGGTCACATAAGTCACCAATCAAAATCACCTGATCGCTAGTAATCTCTTTAAATGGTAGGTTATAGTCACATGACCACCAGTTGATATCACAAATTCTCAAGTAAATTTTTAAAGTTTGCAAAAGGGGCCTTTTTCATCATATCGTAACTTTCAAACGAAGGGTTCCTTTTTGCAAAAATTGTAGTCGACAGGAAGCTCCTTCAATCACTGACATAGTGGTGATTCTCATTTCTCAAAATTATACTTTTTAAAGCTATTTTTTTAACCTCTGAAAATCAATGCTCTTTGTTCAATTTTCTATGGGGCATAACTTTCACCCCATTTATAAAAAAATGACAAAAAAATTGAAATTTATCAAAAATTTGCAAGGATTTCAATTTGTAATCAAAATTAAGTTTTTAATAACCTATTTAAAATTTTTAAAAAAAATCTATGTGAGTTATAATTAGAAAATTTGGCATCCATACTTATACATCTCTATCTTGCATTTTTCTAGGGGGTCAAAATCCGATTTTGGGGGGCTTTGTAAGACACAATTCAAGTGCATCTTTGTGTGTACATTATGGATACAAAAAATGATTTGTTAACTTTGTATAACTTCCACTCATGGAAAGTTAGAGTACAAAAAATTCTTCAATCTAAGGGATTATGGTAAATGGTAAATGGTAAATGGACAAGAAATATAATTTATAAGGGATTTTGAACAATTTACTTATCAAAACAAGTTATATGAGGCAATGGGTATAATTAGTCTCCATGTATTTGATAACTTGCAATTTCACATTGTTGAAATGAAAGAAAATAGGGTAGGTTTCCCAAAATGGAAAGGTAAGTCCAAAGGGGGGGAATAGACCCTATCTTCCTCAATTCATTAGGAAATGAGATCCTCATAATGGATTGATTAGCAACCCTTAGGTGAATCGACCTAATGTGAGAATCTTTAGATTTCCTTATGCTTAAAGGATGGGGGTAAAGGTCTAACAACACTTTGGGGAGAAAAAATAAAAATAGCAAATCAACTCCAAAATGCAATCCATCACTTGGAATAGCAAGATTAAGCTCAATATTTGTAGAACCATAAAATAGAATGCAGATCTGAGAAGGGTAGAAACAAGTGTACTAGTCATAAAAAGTGCTTTTTAGAAGTTGATTTGAGACTCATTCGCCCATGGGAGAATGGGTCCAAGTACATGGACTGCAACAATCTTTTGAGAGCCTCTAGTGCAAGTTTGAAGTTGTTGATTTGTCTAGGTTTTAGTGGCAAAAAGTTGGAAATCCAATCTATAGGTGAGATTCCATGATTCAATGATAACTTTGACAACTTTTACAACTTCCACAACTTTGTAAATCTTGCACTTCAAAAGGTCAAGTAAAATATTCTTCAACCTAAATCTACAATCACACATTCAAGAGAGAAAAATATTTGTTTTGGGTGAATAGGGGTTTTCCTTGGTTAAACCCCATTTTGGTAATCAAATCTTGAATAATAATGAATGAAAGAGGGAATGAAGAATGAACAAATCTATGTTACCACTCAACAAACCCTTGAATGAAACCTTGATAATGGAGATCTTAGGGGGTCTACAACTTGCATGAAATGGTTAAATTAGATGTGGATCTTGACACTTTGAATCTTGCTTGAAATGATACTTTGAATGCTTGACTTGATCATGAAACCTACATCACAATGTTAGCTCTAAAAACATGCATGACAAAAGAAGAATTTGACATGATGAATAGATATTGAATGCTGCAATAAATCTCTGATATATCTACTCTTGAATGCCTTTAATTGCTCTTAAAAATGCTCTTGTAGATCTCATAAAATTGCTAGGTGAAACTTAGTGAAATGACCTTATATTTATAGGTATGTATCATTAATTTCTCAAAATTCAAATATCACAAGCCAACATTAATTTATGAATTGGAAAACATTAAAATACTGCTAGAAACATAATTTAAATTTAGGTCCAAAGGTCTAGGGAGGACTCATTCACCCATGGGTGAATGGGTCCCAGGTCCATAAATTTGGAACACACATTGCTCAATGTAAAGTGTTATGTTTAGGCATTAACTATTGTTGAGTTTCCCCTTTGAAAAATGTAGGCTTGTAAATGAATTAAGGTCTAATTAAGCTCATTTAATTAAGAGGGCCCAAATAAGTGTATAAATGTAAAGGGGTACATTTAACAACACTAAATTAAGGCATTATTAAGTCCAATTTAAATTAGGAGGGCCCAAACAAGTGAGGAAATGTAAAGGGTTACATTTTTCCATACTACATTATCCCCCACTTTAGTGAGAGGATGACCCTGTGTCAAACTCACACTAAAGTAGACAATCAAGAGAGGTCTAATTGTATAATCATTGGAAGGATAAGATGATAAATATTAAGGAGGGTGATCAAGCCCCCGAGATCTAAGATCTCATGGAAAAACCAACAAAGGCATAAGGAGACACATGCCTATGTTAAACATATATATGTATGCAACAATAACAAGATACTCAATCATACAATATCAAAGACTCAAAGAAAGAGAAAAAGGAAAGGAAAGAGGGAAAAGATCAAGCCTCGACTATCCAATGTGATGTGGAACACGCCTTAGTTGTTTGTCCAAAAAAATTTACAAGTGGAACTCGTTGTCCACTATGCAAACAACAATACACGCTCACACGAGCTAGTGAAATCTATTGTCCACTAGGTGAGCCCCCAAGGGTGGAAAACAAGAGAATCTTATTAGGCTCCCATACCATACTAAATTTATAACTTTGATAACTTTAATAAGGCACCATATAATATGATCTTTGAGCTCTATAAGGCCTAAAAAAGTTGTGTTATGCTAAACACTTATGAACAAACAAGGCACCACAGGTAAGAAAAGTGTGTTATGCTTGGTGGCCATGAAAAAGGGTTGAAACTTCCAACTTCATAAGATTAGCAAGTTGTGTTATGCTAAACACTTATGAAAAAAAATGAAAATAGAATAAGATATGTTCAAAGGGGTTTTTCTTAGTTCATGTAAGGTCTCCTCTTAGGGAACATTGCGCCTAACATCTCTAAGAGAGGACAAGTCTAGGATAAAAGATTCACAACTTAGGGAATGCAACGTGTAGCATCACCACTAAGAGGAAATTCATATGCCAAGAAAGGTCACACTCTTGGAGGACATAAAACCCAATGACACCACCAAGAAGAAAACGCATTGCAAAAGGTAAGAATATCATGCAATGAAACATGAGGATATAGTCCAAGATCTCCAAAATGATAATGCCAATGTATGCCCCCACTTTAAATAAATTGCTAACACCATGCTGCGAGCAATTAATTTAAAGTAGAAAGTGATAAATACTAACAATAAAGAAGACATGAGAGCTTATTTGGAAAGCCCTGTGCCAAATCATATGTTTCCAAAAGAAGCTACATATCATAAAAAAGGGGTTGCCCCCAAAATAAAATCCTAAAACACAGAAAGGATCCATAGATTTGGGGTCAACATATGTCTTTACTACAATGATATTATAGAGCTTGAAAATATCAACATTCCCCAAATAACTCATGGAATAGGAAGAATGACACATAGAGAGCGAAAACAAAGAAAATATTTTGGGTCAACATGGAAGAGACCTAAATGTCTCGACGCCTTGCATCATCCCCAAAAGGAAAAAACAAGATAAAAGAAAAGATAAAGGTTTGCAACATATAGAAGAATGAAGATACAAATAGAGGAATGGACATGAGGATACATCAAACAAAATAGTATATGGGATCACATTACGCACATGCAATCACATAAAAAACATGAAAAAGAAAATAAAGAAAAGACTAGTAAGGCACATGTGAGTCAACCTATAGCAGGTCATCCACATCCCAATCTTGTTCATCGTATGCAGAAGGTGGACAGTTATCCAAAGGGACAACATCAAGTGCCAAACTAGGACAAGCACCAAGTTTAGCATGTGGTGAATCACTCTTTGTAGGAGGATCATCATGATTGTTGTCATTTAAGCTCATATAAGAGGAAAAAAATAAATTTAACTCTTTATGCACCTCCTCATCAATTTTAGCAGTTTCATTATCATCATCCAAGTTTATCACAATAGAAGGTCTAATGATAATATCCATAGAATATGCTTGTTCTTGTTGTGTGCGAGGTTTAGGATTTTCTTGTTTCAGCGAAGGAGGAGAACCATCATGCATTGCTTGAGGTAATTTTGGATTTTTATTTTTTATGTTGTTCTTTTCTTCTTTTTCTTGTAACAAACAAGCAATAGCACAACATCTACACCTATTCTCTCTAGCATTTCAATTCCTTTTTGTTTGATTTTCAAGTTGCAATTATGTAGGAGCGGGTTTATCAACCATAAGTTTCTTTTCTTCCCTTAAGGGAGGAACGAAAGGAACCATGGGAGGTTGTTCAACCACTTTCTCTTTAGCTTTATAAACTTTTTTTATTTTAGGAGGCATAACAAGACTTATTTGGTTATCTTGCGGTCTCTTATATGAAATAGGTGGAGGATTTTCTATGTTTTAGTCTTGGTTACTTGGAAGGGTTTTTGGTTCAATCATGGTTTCGTCAAGGATAGGAGGCTCAATCCTTCGTTGAGGCATATTTCCAAGGGATAATTCTACTATGCATTTTGCCTTAAATTTTTGGTAAGATTTGAAAAATAAGTCCTCATGAGGCCTAATAGGTTCCATAGATTCAGTCAAAAAGAAATCCAAGGAGAAATTCCCACAAGAAGATACATGATTAAAGCCACTATGATACATAAAAAATATCTCATTGCAAAATGGAAACTTTAAGAATTTATGCACAACCGATGGGATGAAATTCATGGTGTGAATCCATGGGTAGCCTAACTTCACATGAAATTGGTCCAATGACAGGATGATGGAAATGAGACATGCAATGTTTTTGGTCCAAATTTTAAAGGAAGAGTTATCAAAACTATCGTAGGGAAAGCAAAACCATTATACATTTTGATCCATGCTTTCGGTTGTTCGTAAGTATATTTATAAAGCTTATGGACAAACAAGAATTCTTCAATTATCATATTCTCTACAAAGATGCGATCAATTAATATCCCATTAGTAGGCTTGTTATTGATTCTTCTAGCTATGTAAAGAGGACCATCAGGTCCATGTCTAATTATGTTATATTGTGAGAAAGAAATGTCAAACAACATCTTAGTTAGGCCCTTACAAGGTTGAACTTCAATGAGTCCAATCACATTGTTTATTTTCTTCATGTTTTCATCATTCGTGCCAACATTCATCACATCATTCAGTGTTTCACTGGCTTTGACAAATGAAATGTTATGGTTTGGCATAGGATATTTATAGATTTTAATTAGGAGGGGATACAAACTTGTTACCTTGATCATTAACACCACCAATTTGAATATGATTAGAATCAATGAGGTCTTGCACAAGATGTTTAAGATGCTTGCAATCTTTTGTATTATGTCTATTTTATCGATGAAAATAGAAATAGGAATTTTGACTATAGTTAGAAGGTAGAGGCTTAGTAGGATCAGGAGCTCTAACAAGAGGTAAGGAAATTAGTTTTTGGTTTAAGTGCTACAACATGATATTATGAAGTATATCAAGTAGAGTTGTGAATTGTCTATTTCTGTAACAACCTCGGTGTTCTACTTAGTAAAATTTCCAATGTTTTCACCTTATGTGAATAAACCATGATGCCATAACATAGCAATACAAATTTTTCTTGCCATATTGTAAATTACATGCATATTTGAAATAACACTATTCCCAAACTTCCATTGCATTCCATTGTAATATCACAAATCTTTCCATAACATAGATTTTATATTGAATAAACTCAATTTTATCATTTAGGATTACTTCCTTCCATATAAATGGGTACATGATATATACATAGCTCATCTGAGCTTCATCTAGCAATAGATATTCAAACTGGTCATGACTCCACCACAGTGGTGCATACCTTTTGGATGCCCTTGCTCTTTGGTGCACACACTCCAACTATCCCTAATGCTGGAAAAAACATCCACAAACCTCGACCGTTATCTAATGAGGAGAAGCATCACTCAAGTGCTTTTCCACCAACCATGGACTCAAATGCGGTCTCCCACACATCTATCACATATGACAAGATGGACCTACCCTTCAAAAAAGAGATTGGTTGGTAAAACCCATAACATTAGCCTATCTAAGCTTAGTGTTGTGTTCTACAAACCAAAACCTATTCATAGGATCGTTTTCCTTACGAGTATGAAAATCTTGAACTAGAATGCATAAAAGGAGCATAGTGAACTGACAATGTAAACAATGGCTACTTACACTACTTTGGCCAAATTATTCTCACCCAATACTTCGAGTGATAGTATTCCTATTCACATACACTTCTATAGCTCAGTTTGTATTATGACCATTCATATACTATGCTTAGGTAATCTCCTTCCATAGATAATCCCTAACCTCAGAAATAACCTATTCCCCTTTTCCTAAAACTCTATGGTATGTCTACCAATAAGCCTAAGCACTAGTTACCCCTTCAATGGATATTCCCATCCTAGGTATAACATATGAGCTTTTCTAGTCTACAAATCAACTTTTCATAGACAAGCTATTCACTTCAAAAGATAACCTAGTCCCAAGTATTATTTATAATCTAGAGTATAGCTACACAAGCTTCATCTAATCATAGATTAAATTGCTGACTCCATTCATTAAAATATCACATAATAAGTGATACTCATTAATAATATGTCCACATCAATGAATATCCTCAATCGAAGAATAATCATAATAGATAATTCCATTTGAGAGTGTATTCTCCTTTAATAAAAAGAGTTATTCAAAGAGTAGAATCTTGTCAACATTATGACTTCATGACAAGAGTATAAAGCAACTAACCAAGTAGCAACTTTAACTCAATAGGTAATCCCACCTATGTTTCCAAACATATAGTATCTCATAAACTCAAGTGATCTTTTAAATCACATAGGTGAGTTTTAACCATGATATATCCTATTCCTAGGATAAAGTCATCAACCAATGACTAGTCTGATTATATAGGTTAATCTAACCCTATATGTTCCAATTAAGATCAACATACATCCCATCCAAGCAAGTTATTCTTAACCTATTGGTTCCAATGGGTAATCAAGTAAATGTTCCAACCAAGTAGGAAAATCTTAACGTAGGTTTCAATATACTTCTCAACCCAAATAGGTTACTCCCAACCTAGGGTTTTATCTAGTAGCAAAGTATGATCAAGTGATCATATATGTACAAATTAGCAATGAATCATCCTATCATTTCTTCTAAATTGTTGATGTGCAACTGAACCTTATCATTCCTAAGGTTTCCTAACATCAAAGCCAATAATATCAAGTCACTTCGTGACATTGATATATTTCACATTATGAATAGCCCTTAAGCTATTCTTGTTTAATCAATATCTAGTATATTTATACTTACGACAAAAAATCCATCCTATTATAGAGTAATTACAAGCACTTTCATAGAAAAGCATAAAATAGGTTCTTTTTCCTTTCCAAAACAAATGCTATGATTCCCTAATGCAAGTATTCTCAAGCAGTACCAATCAAAGCATACAATCTCATTCTTTCATAAATAAAGACAAATAAGAGAAGACTAGATCCTCATGCTTGTAATATGCTTAATCTAATTGACTGACTTGACACACAATCTTCCAACAACAGCTTCCTAGCTTCACTTAGATCTCTCAAAGCAATAATTCACTATGAATCCTTTCTCAAGATAACATTATGCACTCACAAAGTAATTCACAGCTCTCACACAAATACTCTTAGCTCTCAAAATTTACAACTCTTACACAAATACTATCAGCTCTCAGAATTTACAACTCTTAGAATAATTTCAACATAATAAGTTTGCAGAGAAGTGCATCCCAAATGAGAGAACTAGCATCTCTATTTATACAGAAAATGGAGATTTTGTAGCCTACATAAAAGGTATGTTAATTGACAACTCTCTCCATGCAAGTCGACTCACAACATACAACTAAAAGGTGACAAAAAACTAAGTATAAACTCAACATAAAAGCTATAGATCGACCCTTCTATTTGACAACAACAAAAGACTAATTCAAATGTGCATATGCTAAAATGATGACAGTTGAATTGAAACAAAAATAGACTTCTACAAATTATAGAGTTTCATAACCTGGTACCACATTGCAACTAACCTCCCTATCCTTTTGGTGTGGTTTAATTCTCTTGAAATAGTCTATAGTTTACAAGAAACACTCTTTCTATGTCGACTTGGTCATTGTTTCATTGAGCAACAGATCAGAGATGAGTCACCCCACAAAATTAGCATCTAAAATTTGCTTTGACCAATTCATGCTTTGTTGTTTTCTTTTCCTATTATCATGCATTGATAATACTTTATATGAAGTTGGCTTAATACTTCATCATTTTACATCATGAAGATAAGCATTCTAAGTTTGGAGTAAATTGCTGCTTAGAAATAAAGATTCATTTCCATTTAGCATTGACTATAGTTTACCTCTATATCGGCCTTTATTGTTGCATATTACCTTTGAATATAAATTGACCTTCATTATTTATTTGACCAAGTCTTTATAAGACTATGTGTCGGATTTTATTCCTATATGTTGTGCCATAATTCACTTTCTTAGGTTTTGAGACAACATTTCATTTATCATGGCGTGCATACTCAACTATAGGCAACACTCTATGTATCCACTTAAATTAGCCTCTAAATTCTCATCAAATTGGCCTCAATATATATTATATATATAAATATATAAATCAACCTTAAGTCGATATTTAATACATAAGCTATAATATATATATTCCATGTTAACTAAATATGTATATATTTGATATATAAAATAATATGATCAAGTTGACATTCACATAATAATATTGACTATATATATATATATTCCTCTATGTACATATATACTTATGTATACATATATGTATATATCTTATATATTTATATATAAATCAAGCACATACATAATTACTATCTTATTGATAGGAGATATATGTGTGATGTATATATACATATTTATTTACATGTCGCATTGTCCCCTTGATAACACCATGCTCATAAGGAGCCCGTTCATAATTGTGCATAGGTACATATACCTACGTACTCTCAAGTGTGTGCTCCTCCATGTGTATGATCTATCATTGACACTTATATGCATACATATACATACACTCCATGCATGTTCACCTCATTAATATAAGCATAGTAATATAAGGATGAACTCATAAGCTCCAAACATATAAACATCATCCAAGAATGCACTCAATAGTAATCAAGACCCTTACTAATTCAAACACATCATGTCAAAAGGATGACTTACCAATTCCCAACACTATGTCTAGAATCAACCATTCTACTATGAGTGTGTGTGTAATCTTAGATAGGTTACGTTATTGGTTACCCTACCAATCACTTCTCCTGAGTGATACTTCCCCTCCCTTCCAGAGGATTGAACCTGTCCCTACAACCAACTTAGCACATTTGCATGGGTAGTTATATTTTCATAATAAATCCATATGCATCATAAAATTTAGCATATTCATATAGCAATCAATGTAAACATATTTATTCTTTCAAAGCCATATTAAGCATTTATCAATACTTTCACATAATACCTATTTTAGTATTCCATTTTTTTAGCAAGCATATCAAACTCATGATTGCATTTATCATCCTATTTACCAGTGAAGGTAAAAGTAAATCAGTAATAACAAGGAAAGGTGTGACAATTTCTATTGGAAAATGTGTATGGACTTGTCGTCTTTATAGCAGCCACTTGGTTATCAATATGTTGAGTTGGTTGAGGTGGATTAAGTTGTAAAAATACCTTATTTTATTTCTTGAATGGTTGATAATTGTTATGAGATGTGGATTCATATTTTTCAAGATGGATAGAGGGAGTTTTCACTTCACGACTACTAATCGAATTTTGATAATCATGGAAGACAGTACACAACTGTGTGAAGGAGGGAAATTTCAACATATCAAGCTTAGTTTAGAATTTATTTTGTAAATTAGAAATACAAATTCTTTGAAGGTCATCATCAAGAATCTTAATGTTTATTTGTGAGTAAAGCATCTAGTATCGTGCTATGAAATCAGTGACCTATTCATCATCCTTTTGTTTGCATGTCATTAAATCAACCAATGTCATCTTAGGACCCATATGTATTTGGAAGTGATTATATAAGGCATCAATAAGTTCATTAAATGAATGTATTGAATTATTCAATAGGGAGAAAAACCATTCCAAAGTAGTATCCTTTAAGAATATAGGGAGGATTTTAGCCAAGAGTTTATCCTAAAAAATGAAGTCACTACATAGGGTTGTATATGCAGAAACATGGCTAACAGGATCTCCTTTCCCACCATATTTATGAAATATAAGGATCTCTATGTAGAATGCTTTTCCCAAACCTGCTCAAACATGGAAAAACAAACAAACATTAGTCCCCAAGCAAGTTTAAACCAAACATTCCCCATGAAATTCATTCAAACACAAGAACAAGAAAACAAGGTAAAATATCAAATGAAAGCTAATGAAATCTTATTCAAAATGCTCAAACCAGCATCCCATGGGGGAATTGGTGCTTCTTTGATGTGGAAAGAAGCCCTTTCCCAATTCCTTGATAAGCTTGATGATGATTGTGTGCTCCTTAATACAAAATTTAAAATAACCTTGCTACAAATGATGAACTCTTATTCTAACATGGATGAAATGTGGATGAAAATGGATACTTTGAATTCAAAATGACTATAATAACCTTGCATAAACTTGTGAATGATTGTGGATTCAAATGAGCATGATGATCTTACATGGATTGTGGATGCCAAATCAAATAGAGAAGGCCTCTATTTATAATGAAGAAGAGTTGAAGAATGAGGAATATGATGAATATGGGATTAAAGATGGACCAATGACATTGTGCCACTTGTCAACATGCTAATGAAGGAGTGGAGCACATTTTGAACAATGTGCATGTTAAATGCATGTAGGTGGAATTTGAATTTGAAGAAGTGACTTGTGCAAGAGACTATGCAAGTACCTTTAATGCCAAGTTGGCTCAAGGAGAGGAAATGTAAGAGCCTTTAATGCCAAGTTGGAGGGAAAAGGTCCTTTGGGAGGGAGAATTCAAATAAATGGAATATTCCAAGAATATGCCACATTTGAATGAAAATAGAGGAATTAATAAATCAAATAAATTGATTTACATGTGCAACTTGCAAAAGCTAGAGGAATGGAGGATTAGTATTAGAAGTTAATTCATGATTAATTAACTTAGATGAGATTAGTTTGATTTGACATTTGATTTAGATATTTTAGATTTATTTAAATCAAATGATAGGATAGTTGGGAGATTAGCAATTTAATTAAAGAACTTTGATTTATTCAATTAAATGAAGAACTTTAGGATTAAATAAAGTTAATTTATTTAATCACAAAGAGGACATTAGGATTTGATTAAATAAAAATTGATTTATTTAATCAAAGAGGAAACATTAGAATTCAATTAAATAAAGTTGATTTATTTAATCAAAAGGGAATTATGATGAATTAATTAAATAAATATTATTCAATTAATTGATTAGTAAATGAATGATCAAGGAAGAATCGAAGTTAGTGAATCAGAATCAAGTGCATGATATAAATCAAGATAATTTATGTGTCTACATTTTGTCCCTCTTTGAAGCAATGTACTTGTATTGGTTCAAAGAATAACCCTGGCGAGATAAAAAATCTAAAAAAATTATGATTTTTTCTGATGCCCCACTACTGCCCCAACAAGAAGAATTACATTGGTATACTGCCCCCTCGAGAGATTAGACGAAAATTTGGATTTTTGGGTGATTTCTTGAAAAAAAAAGACAAGCTGCCCGACGGGTCCAAAAAGGC
The DNA here is from genome assembly GCA_007258455.2 of Sequoia sempervirens. Taxonomy (NCBI): domain Eukaryota; kingdom Viridiplantae; phylum Streptophyta; class Pinopsida; order Cupressales; family Cupressaceae; genus Sequoia; species Sequoia sempervirens. The sequence goes on along the minus strand of VDFB02000007.1, from coordinate 139,417,546 downwards.
TCCAGGATGCTGAAAATATGCCAAAATGCCAAAAAAAGATGTGAAATGAGCTTCGGTTGGGAAAAAATAGTGTTGGGGGTGCAAAACCCTAGTTTGACAACTAAATTGGGGCAAAAAACCCTAATTTTCATGCTTAAATAGGCTTGGAGGGGTCACTTTCCATTCATTTTTGCATTCACACCTTAAGAATTCTAACTTTTTGAGCTTTGAACCTCTTGCAAAATGGGGCAAAGAGTGCTTCCCCAACACATTTTGAGCGAGTCCATGTGTATCAGAGACCTCCAGGTGCAGGACCACTGGTATGTGACTCAAACCCGACTTTGAAATTTGGTTTTTAAGTGCATTTATTACACTTCAAAGTGTCAGTCTCTAGTGTTGTTATATAGTGATGCTCCAAGTGCAAATTTGGCGACATTGAAGAATAAATAATGTTGCCTGTGTGAATTCTGACACTGATCTCGATTTGAGATTAGGGTTCCAAACTAAAAATTGCACCGCCTTTGTGAATGATGATGCTTAGCCCAATTTAGGATTAGGGTTTAGGAGTCAAATGGCAACGCCTATGTGCATGGTGACACCAAGGTTAATTTAGCATTTTCAAAGAGTCCAACGTCACTATTTGGAGTTTGAAAAATAGCAATGACTTTGCAAACTACAACGCATTTGTGATTTTGAGGTCAAAAAATCCAAACGGGGTCAATTTTTTTTACAAATTTTGACATGGTGGCTTTGTGGGTGTAGAAGGTGATCCAACCTGTGCATTCACGCGAGCATCAACCCTTAGTCCTGCGCAGATTGAGTGATCTATCAAAGTTGTGACAGGAGCACTTGGGTGAGATTGGCCTATGGTATGTTGCTTGTGTACCTATTTTCCAGACCCATCTAGCGATGATGCCTGCATTGGTGGAGAGGTGGCACAACAAGACCTCATCATTTCATCTTCCCACTAGCGAGACGACCGTTACTTTGGAGGACATTTGGTGCATCTTGGGGTTGCCAATTCATGGCGATCATGTGATTTATGATGTAGATGTTGGCTCTGATGCTTTGAGGTTATGGAGGTCGAGGAGCTTGCACTTTCTAAGGGCCAAATCGACTTAGACTATTACAGAGGTCAGGTGCCAACTTTCAAGTTGATTATCGCTGCCATTATATCAGGGCTAGTAGCTTTGGATTGATAAGGCAAACATTTTAGTTTGGGATGGGGCTTAGCTCAGGAGAGGATGCTTTTTAGGAGGACACAGTTCACCTAGGGACCAATGATGCTAGCCTCATTATATCACGACTTGCATGATTTTTCATATTACAGTGGCCGGGCGATTAGTTCAGGAGTGACACTGCTACATATCTGGGCCTGGGAGTGTATTTTCATGCTTCATTTGCTTGTTACTATGGTTGATACAAAGCCTGATGATCCTACGATTTGGCAGTACAAGGGTACGATTACCTTGAGGCATACATGATCACTTGGTCTACCTCACTAGTGTCGTGTTTTGGATGAGATGATAGTATTCTACTAGCGTACATGGTATGATGACATTCAACAACTATTCTATGCTTGGTAGGACCGACTGATGTAGGGGTAGGAGCAGAACATCATAGAGCACTACCTTCCAAATAGGGTAGCCTGTCAGTTCAAAGATGTTCAGGATCAACCAGATGATCAGTATACGACCATCCTTGCTAGGTCATCCTAAGAGACCACATGGGGATAGACGATTCCAGCGTTCGATGTTGTTGATAGATTTTGACAATTGGTTGCGACGCCATGGGATTACACTCAGGGTCTAATAGATCCAAGCATGACTCGTGCATATGATGATTGGTTTAGGCCTTTACACCGATTGATGGATCCAGGTGTGGCACTTCCACAGGGGAGACCTCGGGGGAGGAGTGCTTGGAGAGCATAGGCAAGACATGGCAGACAAGATTCTGGGGCACCATCCAAAGATGGGCTGCCTCCACGAAAGCCAGACCAACAACCACCCCAACAGTCACACTAGCTAGATCAACCATAGTAGCCAGATTTGAGGGATGGCTAGATCCAGCAGCTACAGGCACAAATACAGGGACTATAGGATTAGCTGTAGGTAGTTACAACAGAGAGGGACTAGGCCAAATAGCAAGTTCAGGCCCTCACTACTGAGAGGGATCATGAGCGGTAGCAGAGGCAGGCCACAAAGTTACAATTGGCTCAGGAGGTTGGCCAAAGGCAACAGTTAGAGAGTATGGCTATCGCATCCCAGGGGAGGACTATGCCAACGTGGATGTAGCATGAGGCGGTCAAAGAGGCCAAGTACTATAGGCTTCATTATCAGTAGGTTGTAACCATAGCTACTTAGATGCCAAACTATTCTCAACAGATAGGGGCCTGACAGACAAATGACTGAGTAGAGAGGTAGGCAAGTGAGGGGAGTAGCCATCAGGGCTAGCGGCTGTGTACAATTTTTTGATCAGCGACCGATTCTTTTTGAGATGGACTCAAAGGCTCCATTTTTGATAGCCCTATGGGCATTATATTTTGATTGATATACATACAAATGATTTAGATTTGTACCATGACAGTGATGATTTTTTGATATATATGATATGAGTTTGATTGATTTATGATGCAATGTGTTCACTTTATTTATGCTTTATGGATGGATGCATTTGATGTTCTACGTATTATGCATTGTGATTCTATATGATATGATGTGATGTATGATTATGTAGATATTCATGGATGTTATGGATGTATTTCCTTTCTGTATTATTTCTATGTACTTTTATGGTGATGATGTTTGCAGTATGGATGTATGGATGCAAATGACTCTAAAATGCTTAGACTATCAGATCTATATTATTCCCCTAATGATAATGGATGATGTGATATGTTATGATATGTTATGATATGCACCTTTTCTTTTCAATATCCTTTCCATAATGATGCATGTATGGATGTTACGATGATGTCTATATGATTATGCAATGGATGCAAATGTATGGTTCATGAGATGCTTAGAATAACCAATCTATATTATGATGTAAATGATGGAAATGCAATGCATGTGAAATGATTGATGTTTCCTATTATGTATGATATGCAGTATGTTGATGATTGTGGATGCAGGATGGATGTATTGGTGATGTTTAGTTGATTTTCATGGTACCATGTTAGTGCAAAGAGAAGAAAGAAGAAATGAGATGAACGAAAGAGGATCCAACAAGTCCATGATCTAAGAGACTTTATTAGAGATGATGATGAGAGGTGATGATGTATTGCTTATTAGGGATTGGAACTTTAAAAGGGCTTACTTACCTTATGTTTGATAACACACATAGGCATGATGCATCAAGGTATTGTGATATCAAAATATTTAACCTATTCTAAGCAATTAGAGTGCAATGGAAAATATAATGAAACACCTCAAGATTAGCCTAAGAAATTTAGAAATACAAAAAAGAAAGTGTTAAATGAAGATAATTGATTATACCTTCCTCCTTGTAGCTGAAACTCCTTGGTTGGCCCTTGATTTGGATTGATATGTATGCTCCTTGATGGCTCTTGATGTGGCTAAAAATGAAGGATTTGACTATATGCTTGGATGCAAGTGAATGTAATTAAAGGCTAGATGAGTGTACAAAATGGCAGCATTTAGTTGCAAAATGATTAAGTGTTGTAAATGCCCTTGAGGAGGGGGTATTTATAGAGAAACTTGAATTCTCTAGAGAATTCAACGGTTGAGATTGATCCAACAAGATCAAGATGAAGGGCTATGGTGGGTTGAGAACCCACAAGCCCTCACATCTTGACATATGGAGGGTGAAGTGGCTAAAGGTAGGATGATGTGTAGGTGATGTGGAAGAGAGGTACATGATGTGGAGGAAGTGCAAGTACATTGGGAGATGGGAAGAATCTTGGGTGAATAAAAGTGAATTAAAAATTCACAATGATTGGAAGAATCTAGTGGATAAGACAATGTTCCCAAAAGGTGGGAGTTTGTCACATGTGACTTGATGTGACAAGTCAAAGGTTCTAGAAGATGCATGGGAAAAGGGGATTCTAGGAATAATAAAAGTGAATTAAAAATTCACATGGGGAAGAGAGGAGCCTAGGGTGAATAAAAAGGAATTAAAAATTCCTTGGGGGTGGGGAGAGTTGACCAAGGTACTAATTAGGTTTAACTAATTAGTAATTAGAGGATAATTAGGGGTTAATGTGGATTAGAAGCCAACTTGCAAAAGTTGGAGGATGTGACACATCCTAATCAAGGATTAGGCATGAGCACATCCTTAATGAAGAGATTAGGAGATGGATTAGGATTAGATGAAAAAGACATGTGAGGAATTAAATAAATGTAATATTTATTTAATTCATTTGATGAAAAGGGGATTAAGGAGGGTAAGGTATTTAATTATTAATTAAATACCTTAAGGATTTGACAGAATTAAGGATATTAATTAAATAATAGTAATATTACTTAATTAACTTGGATAAGAGAATGTTTAGATGAAAAGTGATAAATTTGGATAAATTAAGTGTCCAAATTTGGATGTCTACAGGTATAAAGAACTAGGATGGCATTGTACCTAGTGCGATGGAATTTGACTTGACAATCATATAGGAGTATCCCTATTCACACTTGGCATACGAAACCTTATTTAAAATGCAGTTCAAATATTTCACACATGTCAAACCAAAACATGGAAAAGCAAGCCTTCCTTTTTGGTCAACAAGACACCTAAAACACCTTCCCTACAAACCAAACAAGACACGCATGACCAAAGTTATTTTACAAGAATATCCAACAAGCACAGTAGACAAAAGATAATGATTGTTGCCCCATTTGTTTCTCTCTAAATCTCTTTGTTTGGACATTATTGAGAGGTCATTGGAATGAGTGCAATAAGATAAGTCGACAAGACAAAGATCAAGTAAACAAACAAGCTAATGTTCTTCATACCTCTAGCCAAGACTAAACTATGGTGATGCCTGATGTTGATGTCCGTTGTAGGAAGGATGCATCCTAGGACATGATGTTATTAGATGATTTTGGGACTAACTATATGATGGGCTATTAGTACCAAGAGTTAACCAACTTGTTTACCTACTGACCTAGACTTGAGACCTTGACGTTTGAGTTTTCACTTGTGACCTACTAGACTTGTTTCTGATTGTTGTACCAAAGGTTGAGGATGATAGTGCTTTATTATGAGTGGATGCTTATTTCGGGTGAATGCAAAATGGGATGAATGAATTTTTTAAAATATTTGGATATTTTTGATGTTTTAAAATGTTTTGAGGCTGTTTTTGGTATTTTCAAGATGTTTTACAAATTTTTGATTTTTGAATTTTCCAATGTTTTGGTGTTTTCTAAAATTTTGGCCAAGGGCCTTGATCCAAAGGATTTTCGTCAAAATTTGAAATTCTCCATTTTCTCCAGTTTTGGTATCATTAGAAAGTGCTCGAGATCTTGACTCCAGCGCAACTCGAACGAATTCAATCAAAGTCCCAAAGCTCAAGATATATGGTCAAACTTCTAGTCAACTCTCAGAACTAGGCCAAAAAAAAGGGAAAAAAATCAAAGTCATCAAAACCAATCAAAGTCAGCACCATAGTGTAGTGCTTGTCATCACGATTCTGATAGAGTTCGTTTCATGGAAAACATAGTCCGTATGGCAAAGTTATGGAAGGTCAAAGATTGGGTCAAAGTTGCAATGATGATGTCAGCACCCAGTCAGCACCCAATCAGCTCTTGACACCCAACAACATATCACCCCTCCACATAGCAAGCCATTATTGGTACAATTGGCAATTATTATTTTTAAATAAATAAATAATAAATAAATAAATGATAATAAATAAAAAAAATAATAAAACATTTAAGATGGGCCCCACACATCCATGGGGGCAGCCCACATTAAGTGGGGCGCCACCCATGGTATTGGGGGCAACCCTCTTTAAATAAAACACATCCCCTTTTTAATAGGAGATAAAGAGGAGGGGAGTATGGTGGGACCACCACCCCCCATTCTCTCTAAAACTTAATTAATTTTTGACATAAAATGCCTTAAAATAAGGCTATTTCATAATTTTTAAACCATGGAAATTTTATACCCCTCTATTCGGGAATATTAGGAATATTATTCCTAAATTAAGAGCCTATTCAAATTACATCCCCAAATTAATAGGGAATAAATCCCTTTGTAACCATTCAAATGGAAAAATAAATTATCTTGAGGGGATATTATCCTTTCGGGAATCATAAGAAGGGGATATTATTGGAATTTTCTCTATGTAAGGGAGATTAGGTAGTTAATTGGTTTTACACCAATTTTGGCAAAATATGTAATATAAAAAGAGGTAGAATGGGGGTGTGAAGGCAAGTGATTTTGGAAGAATTTTGCAAGTGTGAGAGATTGTTTTCCTTGGAGAAATTATTGTATTTCTGTGCTTTTGGAGAAGCTTTTTTCCACACACTTTGGAAGTGTATTTGTAAATTTCTTTGTAAACCAAGGGGAGGTTCTGCCAATGAATGTAACCGAATTTCTAGAGGAATACTTGGATCGGTCCACTCATTGGAGAGGGACCTAGAGACATAGTTGTTCTAAACGACGAACTCGTTATCAATCTTCGTTTGCACTCTCTTTATCTCTCATTTTGTTCTTTCTTTAATTACTTTGCAATTCGGTTATTTAAATTTCATTTGTGTGTTTAATTATAATTAAGCACTTTTGGTTTGTAATTGTTAGCGTAAGCATTCGAAGCAAAGGTCATAGATCCTTAATTTAGATCAGGCCTAACCTAAAGACCTAGGGGCCTCAAGGGCTAATCAAAGATTAGCCTTGCCTACATTATACATGCAGGGACCACATAGTTCGACTGACACAAAATCGTTTATTGATTAGATATGAAAAAATGGATTGCCAAATTATTATGACGAACTCCTAAAGGATCGACCTAGGTGTCTCAGGGGATGATCAAAGATCAACCTTGCCTACGTTCAGAGCTCAGAGACCCGTAGTTTGACAATACGACTCTATTTTTTGACTTTTTTTTACTTTTTGACCTATTTTTGGATTTTGATATGTTTTGGATTTTTGGATTTTATGAATGTTCTTGGATTTTCTAATTTTAAGGAAGACTTCAAGAATATACATGAATTTGATCCAATGTAGGTATAAGAACATGCCCCCAGTGTGGTGTGATAGACTACCTTGATACAGGTAGGAAAAACTGACCTTAGGAATGGGCCAAGTAGTACCAGGAGGGATCATGATACAAACACATGATCAAGCTATGACACAAATGCGGATGGGTGATGGATGGAGATATGGAAGTGTGATGGATGTATGATGCAGAACAAGTCGTAGAGAGCATGGTGTATGGAAAGTGATTATTTACACAAGGCACCTATTTACCAGGTTTTCTCCAAGGTACTTGCCCAAAATGCCACCAAAGTGGTTTTCACTAGAGGATGATTTTTCTCTTTACTATTTTCAATCCTTTTTTTGATTTTTTTTTGGATTTTTATATTTTTATTATTTTCTGGATTTTTGGATTTACACCTTGGAAATTTTAGGCATAAAACTTTTTGAGATGGGAGCTATTCATAGGCTCCTATAGAGATTCACCTTCTAGTGTTGATAACTAATATACTCCTAATTTGTAGCTCACTGTGATGATGAAGAGTCCCAACCAATTGGGTTCAAACTTTCCCTTGCTGTCTAGATTTGGCACATTCTTCTGATTCTTTTTCAATATGAGCTCTCCAACTTGAAAGGTCCAACTCTTGATATTCTTATTGTAGCTTCGCTTAAGATGGTTTTGATAAACTTGCAAATGATTCAGAGCATCTATGTGTTGCTCATCTAGTAGTTACAACTTGTTCAATCATGACACTGGATATTCTTCATTAGTGATGAGATTTTGTAGTGATATTCTTAAGGATGGGAGCTCAATCTCAATAGGAAGGATGGATTATGATCCGTAGACTAGGGAGAAAGGGGTTGCACCTATAGGTGTGCATATACTTGTTTGGTAAGCCCATGGGGTGGGGTTCAGTTATAGGTGCCAGTCACGACCAACTTCATTGACTATTTTCTTTAGGATTTTCAAGATGCTTTTATTGGTAGCCTCAGCTTGGCCATTTCCTTGGGGGTAGTATCGAGTAGAGAAGCGATGTTGGATTTTGAACTTTTGGCATTGGTCTCGAACATCCTAGTTTTTGAAAGGTGTCTCGTTATCTGAGATAATGGCTTGAGGGACACCATAGCGGAAAATTAGGTAGTTTAGGATGAACTTGGAAATCTACTTTCATGTGATATAGGTCATGGGAATGACCTCTATAGACATCAAAAAATTGTCCTCTTATGATACCTTGTCACAACATTGCATCATTTGGACACCTTGTATCATGTTTTGCCCTAGGTACCCATGTCATCATCTAATTAGTTAAATAAATCTTATTTATTTGACTAATTTCATTTATTTCCTTCCTATGCATAATCCATCCATTCCTTTAATGTTAATTAAATAATTTATATTATTTAATTAATTAAATTATAATATTTATTTAATTAAATCATTTCCATCCATTCCTCTAATGTTAATTAAATAATTTATATTATTTAATTAATTAAATCATTTCCATCCATTCCTCTAATGTTAATTAAATAATTTATATTATTTAATTAATGAAATCATAAATCCAACATTAATTAAATAAATCAAATATTTATTTAATTAATAAATTCCTAAAAAGATCTTCGCGCTTTCTTTCCAAAATCTGAACTCATGTTTATCTAATTAATTTATTTAATTAGATAGTTCATCAATTATCCTTCTCATCTTTTTTCAGGATTTATTTCCTTTGAAAGAGAATTAAAATCTTTCTATTTTTTCACATCTTATCTTATGTTGTTTTAATTCCTTTAAAACAATAAATCAAAATCTTTCTATCTTTTGAAAATCTTATCTCATCTCATTGTATTTCCTCTTTTGTCAAAAATCAAATCCTTATCAATCTTATCAAATCTTATCTTCGTCCACATCGAAAATCTATAAATCTAACCTTTCACAGGCCATTTGGATCGAATCTTCAGACATCCTTATGTTGTCAAAATCATTCTTCTATTTTCCATCAGTTTTCAATCGCCATCATCTTCATCAGGTCGTTATGCTGCAGAATTGAGCAACCAACATTCTTTCAACAATCAACCTTCAAAATCTTGCATCCTTGTGTAGGTGGAGAAGAGCAATGGAGATAAATCGAGTTTAGAGTGGAGATTGGTTTGCGTTTGTGCTTCTTATTTTGATTTTCATATTGTCTCGTACTCTATTGTGCTTGATAGGATTTAATTAGATTATTGTTTTCAAGTGACCCATATCAGTGACACATACTTATCAGACTCATATCAAGTGACCCATATCAGTGAACCATATCAAGTGACCCATATCAATGAACCATATCAAGTGACCCATATCAATGAACCATATCAAGTGACCCATACTCATCAGACTCATATCAAGTGACCCATATCAGTGAACCATATCAAGTGACCCATATCAAGTGACCCATATTAGTGACACATACTCATCAGACTCATATCAAGTGACCCATATCAGTGAACCATATCAAGTGACCCATATTAGTGACCCATATTAGTGACCCATATCAAGTGACCCATATCAGTGACCCATATCAAGTGACCCATATTAGTGAACCATATCAAGTGACCCATATCAGTGACCCATATCAAGTGACCCATATCAAGTGACCCATATCAAGTGACTCATATCAGTAAACCATATCAGTGAACCATATCAAGTGACCCATATCAGTGAACCATATCAAGTGACCCATATCAGTGACCCATATCAAGTGACCCATATCAGTGACTCATATCAGTGAACCATATCAAATGACCCATATCAGTGGACCATATCAGCAACCCATATCAATGACCCATATCAGTGACCCATAACAATGACCCATATTAGTGAACCATATCAAGTGACCCATATCAAGTGAACCATATCAAGTGCTCTATCTAAGTGACTCATATCATGAACTCAATGCTAAATCCATCTATCTGAATATAAAATCAAGCTACTCTATCATCATTTTACTATTTGTTTTCTTTTTCCAAGAATGAAAATTTATCAACAATCCAAACATCATCCTATTTGTATTTCAATCACAAATGCAAAAATGTTTTCAATCAATAATCTACTTTTTTTTTCTATCACAGAAAGAAAATTTATCATAAGTCCTATCAATCATCTACTCTTTGTTTTTTGTATAGGGGAAACAAAGTTATCAACCATCTACTCTTTGATTTCTATTTTGGGAAATAAAGTTATCAATCAGATTTTCTATCCATATCAACATGATGACACACCCATTTTTATATCTATTGACCAAAGAAGCATCATCATTTTTACATATTGTGTTGCTCTAGGGACATGTCGGTCCCCACAATGACAACACTAGCATCATCATCAATCAATCAATCAATCATCAGTTTACAGCTTGACAGGGGCAATTCCTTGTTTGTTTTTGTATCATTTGTGCATGCATGCTTGCTTGTGTGTTATCATTTTATCTTGCATTTGTATTAAATCCATATCATTCCAGCTAATATTCATATCTTGTGTATGTTGGAATAGCTTTTTTCACTATCCTTTGCATCTAAGGTCACATCATACATTTTGTGCATTAGGACTTTAATGCTCTAAGTCTACTTTCTCATACATCTAGACAAGGTTGTATTATGCCGGGGCACGAGACACATCGTCACCTTGGTCCTTATATCTTGGTGCATAACGTCTAGTGCTATATCAAACATCATGGTTGCTCACCTTCATTGCAGCATAACATATCATTCATCTCCTTCATCCACTTCCTATCTTGCATCATTCATCTTGTCTATCCTTATCATTTCATTTCGAGAGCATACCCGTGTTTGTTCAACCCGCCTATCCTCTCAAGGGGGCATCATCATTCCATCATCCTCTCTTTCTATCATTAATCATTTTCCTCTATCCATACCTTAACTTCTTTGAAATGATGTTACTCAACACAAATCTCATCATCTCGAACATCATCACAAAGAGGGGCAAAATGTAGACATCAAAAAATTGTCCTCTTACGATACCTTGTCACAACATTGCATCATTTAGACACCTTGTATCATGTTTTGCCCTAGGTACCCATGTCATCATCTAATTAGTTAAATAAATCTTATTTATTTAAGTAATTTCATTTATTTCCTTCCTATGCATAATCCATCCATTCCTTTAATGTTAATTAAATAATTTATATTATTTAATTAATTAAATCATTTCTATCAATTCTTCTAATGTTAATTAAATAATTTATATTATTTAATTAATTAAATCATTTCTATCAATTCTTCTAATGTTAATTAAATAATTTATATTATTTAATTAATTAAATCATTTCCATCCATTCCTCTAATGTTAATTAAATAATTTATATTATTTAATTAATCATTTCCATCCATTCCTCTAATGTTAATTAAATAATTTATATTATTTAATTAATTAAATAATTTCTATCAATTCTTCTAATGTTAATTAAATAATTTATACTATTTAATTGATGAAATCATAAATCCAACATTAATTAAATAAATCAAATATTTATTTAATTAATAAATTCCTAAAAAGATCTTCGCGCTTTCTTTCCAAAATCTGAACTCATGTTTATCTAATTAATTTATTTAATTAGATAGTTCATCAATTATCCTTCTCATCTTTTTTCAGGATTTATTTCCTTTGAAAGAGAATTAAAATCTTTCTATTTTTTCACATCTTATCTTATGTTGTTTTAATTCCTTTAAAACAATAAATCAAAATCTTTCTATCTTTTGAAAATCTTATCTCATCTCATTGTATTTCCTCTTTTGTCAAAAATCAAATCCTTATCAATCTTATCAAATCTTATCTTCGTCCACATCGAAAATCTATAAATCTAACCTTTCACAGGCCATTTGGATCGAATCTTCAGACATCCTTATGTTGTCAAAATCATTCTTCTATTTTCCATCAGTTTTCAATCGCCATCATCTTCATCAGGTCGTTATGCTGCATAATTGAGCAACCAACATTCTTTCAACAATCAACCTTCAAAATCTTGCATCCTTGTGTAGGTGGAGAAGAGCAATGGAGATAAATCGAGTTTAGAGTGGAGATTGGTTTGCGTTTGTGCTTCTTATTTTGATTTTCATATTGTCTCGTACTCTATTGTGCTTGATAGGATTTAATTAGATTATTGTTTTCATTACACTAAATCTGATTGATTTTTCCCTATCTACAACCTCTACCCACTTCGCAAAGTACTCCATGGCAGTGATAATGAACTCATGTACACTAGACAAGGTGGGAGTGATTTTACCAATGAGATCGATCCCCCATTGTTAAAAGGGCCAAGGTGTAATGATTGGGTGGAGTTCCTGAGTTGGTGCATGGATGAGATCCCCATGTTGTTGACGCTGCAAACATCTTCGAACATAGTCGTGAGCTTCTTTTTCCACCATAGGCCAATAGTACTCAGTCCTGAATAGTTTCTTAGCCAAGGTCATACCACTCGAATGTGACCCACAAATGCCATTGTGTACCTCGATTAAAGCAGTCAAAGCTTCCTCAACATTTAGGCATCGTAAAAGGGTTCCCTCAATACTCCTACAATATAGGGTTTCTCCTAGGATAACAAAGTGGGATGACTTCTTGAAAAATATTCTTTTAAGGTTCAGGGTTATATCAGCAGGGAGGACTCCTATTCTCAAGTAGGTGTATATATCATGATACTAGGGATCATTGGGACCAATGATTTCACACACGAATTTAGAATCTAGTACCTCAAATCCTGGTATGAGAAGTTGCTCTACAAGGAATTCTTTCTTAGAGATGTTGTGTGGGATATCCATTAGTGATCCAATTGTTGCCATAGCATCCGATGCTCTATTATTTTCTCTTGGTATTCTCTCAAACATGATGTCAATGAAGAATTCTTTGAGGCTTTCCACTATGTTCTTGTATGGAGTCAACTTGTCATCCTTTGTTTGGTATTCATCATTTACCTGGTTGATGATTAGCTACAAATCTCCATAGACTTTGAGTGCCATGATCTTCCACTGTACTACTATTATGAGTCCTATGACAAGAGCCTCATACTCTACAATGTTGTTTGTGTAAGGAAAAGACAACTTATATGACTTGGGTATGCAATCTCCTTGTGGTGTAATGAAGAAGACTCCAACTCCTGATCCATGTTGTGTGTAGGATCCATCAAAATATAATTTCCAGTGATCCACCACACTTATGTTAAATATGGACTCATCAAGGAACTCTGATACAAGTGGGTTCTCTGAATATATCAACACCTCTACCAACTGATCTATAATTACTTTTCCTTTAGTGGCTTTCCATTCTACATACTCAATGTCGTGTTCTTTTAGGATCATAGCCCATTTAGTTGTTCACCCTGTGTGCATTTCTTTAGAAAGCAGATACTTGAGAGGATCTATCTTGGCAATGAGTTTTATCTGATGTGCTAGCATATAGTGTCTGAATTTTTCTGCAGCGAACACGACTACTAAGCAAGCCTTCTCAATGGATGTATAATTCAGCTCGTATCCCACCACGGTTCTACTAATGTAGTAAATAGTTCTCTCCTTCCCATTTTCATCATGTTGAGCTAAGAGAGTGCCAAGGGCTGTTACTATTGTCGATATATACAGGATCAAGGGCTTGCTTGGAATTGGTGGCATGAGAATTGGTGGTGTGAGAAAGTACTCCTTGATCTTATTGAAAGCTTGGTCACATTTCTCGTCCCATTTGTATGCTACCCCCTTATGGAGTAGATGAGAATATGGGATAGCCTTATTTGCTAACTATGCTATAAATCAATGAATGGATTGGAGCCTTCACTACAAACCCCTCAACTGCTTCAAGGTTCTTGGTGCCTCCATCTCAAGAATTGCTTTGAATTTGGTCGGGTCTATCTTGATTCCTCTCATAGATACAATGTACCCTAGTAACTTGCCTAATTGTACCCCAAAGACACTTTTTTGGATTGAGCCTAACCTTCTATTCTTCTAGTTTGTCAAAGATGGAGCTTAGTGTCGCTATGTGATCCTGGCGTTTCTTTGATTTGGCCAATATGTCATCCACATAGTCTTCCACAGTTTTGTGAATTGTATCATGGAAGATTAGTGTCATAGCTCTTTGATAGGTAGCTCCTACATTCTTCAACCCAAATGGAATCATGTTCTAATAGTATGTGCCCCATGGACAAGTGAAAGTTGTCTTGCGTTGGTCATCCTTAGCTATCATGATCTGATTGTACCCTGAGAATCTGTCCATTAGTGATAGCATTTCATGCCCTGTCGTCATATCCACAATCATGTCTATGTTTGGGAGAGGGAAATCATCCTTGGGACATGCTTTGTTCAAATCTCTGAAGTTAGTGCAGATATGGATGCCCCTAGTGGGCTTTGAAACAAGTAAAAGATTTGAAACCCACTCTGGATAATCAATTGGCCATATGAAACCAACATCAAGGAGCTTTTGTAATTCCATCTTGACAATAATGTTGTTTGTGGATGCATCTTTCTTAGTTTTTGTCTTACTGGTTTTGCTTCTAGATAGACAACTAGATGGTGAACCACAACTTCTAGATCAAGACCAGGCATGTCGGTGTAGGTCCATGTAAAGTTTACCTTTCTTTTTCTTAGAAAAGTAGATAGGACTTCCTGTAAAAAGTGATTCTACATAGAAGGTGATATGTGGCATATATTCTATTCCTAGGTTGATTCGATTGCACTTTTCTGCTAAGACTGTTGACTTCTCCTGATGAATAACATTAAGGATAAGATTGAATCCCTCAATCTGTGGCACCTCAGAGAGGTTTTCACCATTGGATGCATCCTTTTTTTTTACTATTTTTAGGTATGAGAGTGCCATAGTGTGGTTTTCACTCAAAGACCTAGATATTATTCTTAAAATTTCACTTTTGTGACTGAGGGATTTAATCATTTCCCCATAATAGGCACATGTGTCTAGCTCAATGTTGAACCCAACTTTGTGATCTCCACATGGTATAGTATCCTGCAATCCCATGAATTCTGAGAGGGCCTCATCATTTTAGAATGTGTCTGGAATTGGCGGTCCTCATTGGTTGTAATCGATGAGTTGGGGGTAGACAAGTTTTAGCTCACTGGTTTGGTTGTTCGACTCAAAATATAGGGTACTAATCATGATAAGGGAGGAATCCTTGAATAGAATGGTAGTTCAGTTATGGGATCCTCATTACACACATCAGTTATGTCAAAGGTATAGTTGTCTACGGGAAAACCTGTGGATACTGGTAATTGAGGGGGAGGTTTGGCTTTTCTAACCGGGGCACCTTTTCCAAGTATGGTTATTTTTGGAGGGGTACATCCAAAGCCAATATTTCTTATACGCTTCTCAGGAATGATAGGTACTAGAAGACCATTGTTACTCTGCCCAAGTTTCTTGTTTTTGTTATAGCCCATGTCAAGCATCATCTGTATACCTTTGCTATTATCATCCATGGGAAGATCAAGCATGGGCCTTTCATCTTGGTATATTAAACTTGATATGTCCTTTTCATCTACCACTTCCCGACTTAGGTCTCCCCAACATCTAAATTTGGAGGGGTCTACTTTAAAGGTTTGGGTTGATGTTTCAATCGATTGGGGCTGCTCGCGAGACCTAGGAGATTGGGGTAACTCCCCTACTACAAAGGAACTCTTCTTCATTTTATAATCCCCACACCCATTGTCTTGGATAATGAGTTTGATATCAAAGATGTTTGGAATGGTGGGTGTCTTTGTCTAAGAAGTGGAGGCTAAGGTGGATGGGTCAACATATAGAGTTGTAGGGCTTTCATCATTCTTTGGGACTTGAGGGATCTTGTAGTACTTGGCTTCCAAATTCTTACAATAATAAAATGGTTCATGATCTCCATGGATTGTGACCTCTTGATTTTGATAGGGAAACTTGAAAAATTTATGGAAGGTAGATGCAACAACTTGCATTCCATGGATCTATGGGCACCCTAGGAGGATATTATAAGGTAATTCTAGATCAAGGACTTGGCATGTAGTTTCCATGATGGCTAGCCCTACTTGAATAGGGAGTTGAATAGTGCCTTGAGACACTTTTTCCTAATCATCATATGCCCTAATTGTAATACCTTTACCTTTTTCAATGACAACCTTGGAGAATCCTAAATTCTTTATCAGCTTGAGACTATAGATATTCAGGCCTGCACCCCCATCCATCGAGACTCTTTTGACTTTATTCTTATAGAATAGGACTTCAAGATGGAGTGCGCGGTTATGAGATGGCTATGTTGGGAAGTCCTGATCAAAAATTTTTAGGAGATGTGGTGTGGTGATGTGTCCGACCATAGCTTGGAACTGGTCTGCATCAAGATCTGTGGGGACAATGGATGAAGCAAATGCTTCCTCTAGGATTTTCCTATGTGCAGGTGAGATTTTTAGCAACTCCATGATGGAGATTTGTGCGGGGGTTCTTTTTAGCTAGTCCAAGACATTATAACCATTGGAAATGGATTTTGGATTAGAGGCTAGTTCCTTGAATGGTTGGGATGGTCCAGAAATGGTAACTTTTCCACCATGTGTGGTGACTCCACAATCGGCTTTGGCTCCCTTGATGTTAACAACAATGACCCATTCATCTAAGGATGCAACAACATGATTGTAAACATGGTTTACATTTCCACACTTTGTATTTCCATTGTTGTTCCCTGTATTGTGATCTGGCATTGGATTCGTGTATATCTTAAGGTCTTGATTTCCTGTAGGTTGTTCAACGTTTATGGTTTTTTCATCGATAAGGTATTGGATCAAGTTTTTCAGTCTCATGCAATTGGCTGTTGTGTGTCCCTTGATTTTATAAAAATTGCAAAGGTGATTTTCATTATACCATGGTGGTTTCACTTGGGGCTCTTGATAATTCTCATAAACAAGGATTTTAATGAAATTCTCTTATACCATTTTTTTCATGATAGATTCAATTGATTCCCCTAGGGGTGTGTATTTTCATTTGGGGGGTACTTGTTCTGTGGGGGTGGTCCCCCTTGATTATTCAGGTTATTGACTACTTGATTGTTGGGTTGTTGTGATACTGCATTAGCTTGTGTGTTGTTTCGGTTGTTGACTTGTAGTTGTTGATATGATTGTGTGTTTTGCTTTGGGACACTGATTATAATCTTGGCGTCAACTACACCATCATTAGTAACATTTTTTTTCTTCGCCCATGTGCAAGGTTTTTTGTTGTAACTGGTTGATGGGCAGTTATCTTGATATTCTTGATGTGTGGGTGTACCCCCTTGTGCAATGAGGGCTCTTTCAATGTTTAGTGCCTTGGGGATCAACTAGTCATATGTGGTGATGTATTGCATTTTTAGATGGAAGGAAAAAGGTTTTTCCGAGATCGGCGATGATAGTATAGATTTGTTGTTCTTCTGGCATGGTCCAATTGCTCCTATTGGCCTTGGATCACCATCATTGTAAGAAGGATGCAAATGTTTCCCCCTTAGCTTGTTTGAGAGTAGATAGTTCCTCTAGACTCACATTCATGCCTATGTTGAATGTGTAGTTATGTATGAATGCATCCATAATTTCTTGGAACTTTTTGATTCTGGGAGGAAGGCAGGAGAACCATTCCATTGTTGGTCTATCCAAACTTTGAGGGAATAGTCACATTAGATAAGTGTCTTCATATGCAACTTCCATACAATGTACCTGGAATTCCTTGATGTAATCTTTAGGATTACCCGTCCCATGATATTTGTCAAATTTAGGGATTTCAAATCCTTTTGGGAATGGAACCATTGCAATGCTTCTGTCAAATGGATAAGGGCACAAATTGCTTGGTGTTTTCATTTTTTTTCCATATTGGATGTCTAGCACTTGTCGTGAAAGTAATTTTATTTGTGCAAACACGTCATTTTGTTGATCAGGTGGTCGGATGAATGTGTTTTGGGGTGGTTTGATTGTTTGAGTGATGGGTGGGGTATTCTGCATGTTTATGGAAGTTTGTTGCAAGCTTTATATGCAATCAATGCTTGTTGGTATGCTTGCAATTGTTATTGTGCCAATAAAACTTGTTGTTGGTCTTGCTATTGTTGTGCCAACAATGCTTGTTATTGGGATAGTTGCTAAGCTACTTCTTGTTGCGCTTGGTATTGTTGCAAAGCTTGTTGATATGCTTGTTGTTGAGCTGATTGGTATTGTGCTTGCACTTGTGCTTGTTGGGCTTGATATTGGGCTTGTGCCTGAGCTTGAGCTTGTTGGGTAGCTTATGTAGCCTAGGCATCCTATGCAGCTTGTGCTTCTTGCACAACTTGGGTAGCTTGTTGTTGTTGCAAAAAAGCTTGAGCTTGTGCTAGGGCAGCTTGTTGTGATTTTTGTGTGGCTTGCTATTCCTGTGCTTGTTGAGCAGCTTGTTGTGCAGCTTGTGTGGCTTGTTAAGCTTGAAACTGCTATAATGCTTTTTGATAGGCTTGTTGAGCTACTTTCAAAGTGATGTTGTATTGGTTTTCCATGTTCGGCCTTGATGGTGGAGGTGGAAGATTCAAAATGGTGTGAGATGTTGTGATGAGAGTTTGTCGAGGTGGTTGTTGAGGTGTTGTTGGATTGATGATAGGAGGTTGCATGGTAGATGGTGTGATTGATATGCTAGGTCCTTGGGAGACCATGTTTTGAGGTATTTGAGGTGTTGTAGATGATGTGGTGATTGATTGTATTGTTTAGATTGATGCCACCTGGTGTTGTGATATTGGTGGCATGATCAGAGGATTTGGTATGTTGATTTGATTTATGATTGGAGGATTGTTTTGATTTTGTTGATTGAGGATTGGTAAAGGAGGTTGCCCTAAACCAAGGATTGGTGTGGATGTTAGTGGTAGAGGGGGAAATGGTGGGAAGATGGGTGGTGTGTTTCCTTGAGAAAGTGATGATGATGAGGGATCAAATATTCCCCCTTTTCTAAATAGTCTGCCTTCTCCTTGTGAAGTCATGGGGAGAGAAACTTATGTGTTAAGAGAATATGTTGATGATGCAGAGACAACAAATGGGTTGTTGATGTCATGAAAGACATGCGAAACATATGGGTGTTTTGGATTTTGGGGAATAGTATTTGGTTGACCCAAGCTGGTGTTTACATCCAAGTCTTGGTTATTCACAAGGGGATGTACTTGAAGAGCATGGAGCAATGAACTCCCCTTGGTAACTATGGGTTGACTTGGAGCATGAGATGATGTTGGGTGTGGGATGGTTTGAATGATGCTTTGGAAGGAAGGTGTGAATGAGACTGGTGGCATAATCCCAAGAGGTTTCTCCACAATACTGCTTACATCATTATTGGAAGGGAGTTTAGCTCCTTCCTTTGCTAGTTCTAACATGTATTGTGAAGGATTAAGCATCATCTTTGTGTTGACAATTTTGTGATTTTTGGGGTTTTGGACCATTTCTATGATTTCATCTTGAGTCATTCCTAGGACATTGTCGGTGATATCCTCCACTTGGCAACCTCCTTCTTGAAGATCTTGCATGGTATTAGAGAAATATTGATTGCTAGATTGCTAGATCCAATGGGGTTGATTTCGGGTGTAGTTTGACTTAAGTCACTTGAAGTGAATGTTTCTTTTTTTGTTTCCATGTTCTTCTTGTGTTGAGATCTAGTTTGGACAATAAAATTAGGATCAATTTTTAGGAATATATGAGGTGAACCTCTAACTTCATTAGGTTGATCTAAACTTTAGGTACAAAAAATAAAATCTAAGATGTTAAAGATCAAAGGATGGTGATGAGATAGTGAAAGATGGATGATGTGGATGATTTGAACTCTTAAGAAAACTTGAGGAGATACTAGACTTTAGGAATTTTGAATTTTGGATTTTGGATTTGATTTGGTTTTGACTTGGATTTGATTTGGATTTGATTTTGGATTTGATTTTGGATTTGATTTTAGATTTGATAATGAACTCATAAACTCCAAGAGGTTAGTTGTTGTCCTGGAATAACATTTATTTGGTTTTAGATTTTGGTTGTCTTGGAATAACATTGTCCACAAGGTGATAATTTCACTAAGTGTATGAAGAAGGATGCATCTATACACACTTATTCAAACAAGATGATTTTGATTTGAATTAAAGGATTTTCCAAAAGTCTAGCATGAAGGATTTTTTTGAGATTCTAAGAGTTTTTTATGAGATGGGTTTGATTGATGTTTTGAAATGGATGAAAATGTTGATTTTGATCCTAAGTGAACTTAGAGAGACTTTTGTTTACAAGACCTGGGTATTGAAGAACATGCTATACTTCCAAGAACTTGTTAACCCTACAAAGTGAGATACTTAAAACATTGAAAAAGACTTGGATTTTGACAATAATAGAATGAATACAAATTGGGATTGTCCTTTGAAGTACGTTTTGTAAAAGTTATAGACCAATCTTTCCCTAACTTCGTAAAGCATAAGTTGATGTTTCTTGAGATTCCTTGGACTAAGACGTTTGTTTCGATTGATGGAATTTGGTTTTGGAACTTTGATCTTGTAGGAAATAATTTGAGAAAACACGTGGGGTTTTCCAAATGTAGAATGCTTTGCCTAAACCTGCTCAAACATGGACAAACAAACAAAAATTAGTACCCAAGCAAGTTTAAACCAAACATTCCCCATGAAATTCATTCAAACACAAGAACAAGAAAACAAGGTAAAATATCAAATGAAAGCTAATGAAATCTTATTCAAAATGCTCAAACCATCATCCCATGGGGAATTAGTACTTCTTTGATGTGGAAAGAAGCCCTTTCCCAATTCCTTGATAAGCTTGATGATGATTGTGTGCTCCTTGATAAGCTTGATGATGATTGTGTGCTCCTTGATACAAAATTCCAATAACCTTGCTACGAATGATGAAATCTTATGCTAACATGGATAAAATGTGGATGAAAATGGATACTTTGAATTCAAAATGACTATAATAACCTTGTACAAACTTGCGAATGATTGTGGATTCAAATGAGCATGATGATCTTACATGGATTGTGGATGCCAAATCAAATAGAGAAGGCCTCTATTTATAATGAAGAAGAGTTGAAGAATGAGGAATAAGATGAATGTGGGATTAAAGATGGACAAATGGAATTTTTCCACTTGTCAACATGCTAATGAAGGAGAGTGGAGCACATTTTGAACAATGTGCATGTTAAATGCATGTAGGTGGAATTTGAATTTGAAGAAGTGACTTGTGCAAGAGGGGATGTAAGTGCCTTTAATGCCAAGTACATTTAAGGAGAGGACATGTAAGAGCCTTTAATGCCAAGTTGGAGGAAAAAGGTCCTTTGGGAGGGAGAATTCAAATAAATGGAATATTCCAAGAATATGCCACATTTGAATGAAAAAAATCAAATAAATTGATTTACATGTGCAACTTGCAAAATCTAGAGAAATGGAGGATTATATTAGAAGTTAATTAATGATTAATTAACTTAGATGAGACTAGTTTGATTTGACATTTGATTTAGATATTTTAGATTTATTTAAATCAAATGAGAGAATAGTTGGGAGATTAGTAATTTAATTAAATAACTTTGATTTATCCAATTAAATGAAGAACTTTAGGATTAAATAAAGTTAATTTATTTAATCACAAAGAGGACATTAGGATTTGATTAAATAAAAAATGATTTATTTAATCAAAGAGGAAACATTAGAATTCAATTAAATAAAGTTGATTTATTTAATCATAGGGGAATTATGATGAACTAATTGAATAAAGATTACTCAATTAATTGATTAGTAAAGGAATGATCAAGGAAGAATCGAAGTTAGTGAATCATAATCGAGTGCATGATATCAATTAGGATAATTTACGTGTCTACACTCTATACCTTGTGACGTTTTTGTTCTCAATATCTCCAAGGAAAAGGGATTTCTTTTGACATATTGTGAAGGTTGGCCATTTTGATTTTGACTTAATGTAGCAATTTGTTGTTGGAAGGCTGAAACATTTTGCAAGAGTGTGTTAAGGACAAGATCATTGTTAATGTTGTGAGATGGAGGTGTATATGTATGTGGAGGGAAAGTGACTTGTAACTTTGTGAGGGGAGATGGATTAGGAGATATGAGATTTGAATGCACAAAACTAAAGGGAATCCCAGTGGAAATACCTAAGGAAGTGTTGACATTGCTAGTAGGTTGTACGGTTGTTGTAATAGTTGAATTGGTGTATGTCGAAATAGAGGTTATGATTGTGGAAGGAGGAATTGGAATTCCACCTTGGCTTTGAGTATACCCCAAATCTTGAGAAAAACTAGTTGCAATAGAGACATGTTTATCAATAATGTGAGCCAAGCTGCAAACACTCTCTATTCCTTGTTCATTTCAAATTATTCTCCTCATGTTATCTATGATAGGAACCACATTATCAACAACATTGCACATTCAAAAGAAAAAATATTGTAATTTATCAAGTTCTTCATCCATTCTTCTAAGGTTCATGAGGGACATTACCAATCATTGCATCAACATCAATCACATTATGTATGGGTAGGGAAGTCATGGGAAATGAAGTGTTATTTAGATATGATCCATAGTGGGTTGACTAGTGTCAACACTATGAGTGAAAGAGTTAGAAAACCCAAGATCCACGACGAATGGTGTATCACAAGATGACATGAGTCTCAAACTACATCTCATGACAGTATTGGCAATAGGACACCAAGTTGTGAATCTCATACAAGTTTCATAAACCCAAGGTGCACCCAAAATGGATAAGAGGTAAAATGAAATGAAATACCCTAGAATGTAAAGTGCAATGCAAGCAATTTTTAGATTTAAAACAAGATAATTTTTTGATTATGCTATGCAAAAGCTTGAAAATGATGTCTTTAGATGCAATTTTGAATGTGCACTAAATTTGAAAAATTATGCTTAATATGAATAGTTTCAGATAATAAAAATTCAGGAAACTAAAACAATAGAATGAATATAGAAACAAAGAATGCAAAAACAGTGATTTTAATGCTCAAAATTTCAGGAAAAGCCTTGATCAAGGACTCATTTTCCCATGGGAAAATGGGTCTCACTTCAAGGTTTTTTAAAAATTAATTTGCAAGTTTCTAAGATGATTTCCATGGTTTTTAGATTTTGGTTTCAAAAAGTGAGTTACAATTTCAAATTTCTATAAAATGAGGTCTAAATGCAAGTGAAAAATAGTGCAAAATGATAAGCAAAAAGACCTAATTTGAGATTCAATTTTGATTTAATTTTTAGCTGTAAATGATTGATTATGCAATGCTATGTAAACACTATACAAAATGATTGATATTTTTGAATTTTCCAGATTTTAAAGAATAAAAAAATGCAAACCTAAAACCCTAAACAAGATGCAAAATAATGCAAATAAACAACCCTAAATAAGATGCAAATCAATATAATGCAATGCAAATGAATGCAACACCTAGATCTAGGGCTGAAAATGGACTCCAAATCAATAAGGTATGATGCACAAAAGTCAAGTTCACCAAAATGAAACACCAAAAAATAGGGTGGGGTTCACCAAATATGGATTGATTTGATGAACCAATTAGGGACCTATTTTCCTTTATTTCATCAGGAAATGAGATTCTCACAATGAATTGATTAAGAACCCTTAGGTGAATCAACCCAATGTGAGAATCTTCAAATTGGTTGAAGGACAAGGGTCAAGGTCAAACAACACTTTGTGGAGAAAAACTAAAAATATCAATTCAACTCCAAAATGCAATCTAATACTTGGAACAACAAGATTAAGCTCAATATTTGTAGAACCGTAAAATAAAATGCAGATATGAGAAGGGAAGAAAGATGTGTACCAGTCACCAAAAGTGATTTTCAGAAGTTGATTTGAGACTCATTCACCCATGCCAAAATGGGTCCAAGTACAGGGGTTGCAACAATCTTTTGGGAGCCTCTAGTGCAGGTCTGAAGCTTTTGATTTGTTTAGATTTTAGTGTTGAAAAGTCAAAAATCCAATCTATAGGTGATATACCATGATTCGATGACAAATTTGACAACTTTTTCAACTTTGACAACTTTGTAAATCTTTCACTTAAAAAGGTCTTCAAATCTTCTTCAACCTAAATATGTAATCACACATTCAAGAGAGATTTTTTTTTTTGGGTGAATAGGGGTTTTCCTTGGTCAAATCTTGTTTTGTTAATCAAACCTTGAATTGAAATAATGAATGAAAGAGGGAATATAGAATGAACAAATCTATGTTACCACTCAACAAACCCTTGAATGAAACCTTGATAATGGAGATATTAGGAGATCTGAAACTTGCATGAGATGGTTTAATTGGATGTGGATCTTGACACTTTGAATCTTGCTTGAAATGATACTTTGAATGCTTGACTTGATCATGAAACCTACATCACAATGTTAGCTCCAAAAACATGCATGATGCAAGAATAAGTTTTGACATGATGAATAGATCTTGGATGTTGCAATAAATATCTAATATATTTGCGCTTGAATTCCTTTAATTTCTCTTGAAAATTCTCTTGTAGATATCATAAAATTGCTAGGTGAAACTTAGTGAAATGATCTTATATTTATAGGTATGTATCCTTAATTTCTCGAAATTCAATTATCACAAGCCAATATTGAATTATGGATTTGAAAACATTAAAATACTGCCAAAAAACATAATTTCAATTTAGGTCCAAAGGTCTAGGGAGGACCCATTCGCCCATAGGCAAATGGGTCCCAGGTCCATAAACCTATACCACACATTGCCCAATGTAAAGTGTTATCGCTTAAGAATTAATTATTATCGGGTTTCCCCTTCGGAAAATTAATTTAATAGGCTTGCAAATGAATTAAAGGGCTAATTAAGGCCTAGTTAAGCTCATTTATTTAAGAGGGCCCAAATACATGTGTAAATAGAAAGGGGTACATTTAACAACACTAAATTAAGGCATTATTAAGTCCAATTTAAATTAGAAGGGCCCAAACAAGTGAGAAGATGTAAAGGGTTACATTTTTCTATACTACAATTACTATTTGTACAACTCCTAAGAAAATGTGGGAAAATTTTAATTATTTATATGGTACAATTGACGGATTCAAAATACTTCAGTTGGATGATTAATTAACAATATTGTTTCCCAATGCATTTCCTTCTATTAAAGAGTCATTGGTCAAGTTTAAGTCTTTTGTTTCTTGACTTAAGGTTTGTGGTAAAGTAAAAACAAACAAAGAGTGTGTCTTCTTGGTTTTATCAAAGCTCAAAGGCCCTTATCAGGTCTTTGCTTCTACCTTTTACTCTACCATGGATTCTCTTGGAACAACATTTCAATGCCTAATTTTGAATAGTTTGTGATAGACTCACAAAAGAACAATCTAAGTCAATCTTCATGGATGTTATCACCTCTTCAAAAATTCAAGAACTAGCCATCCAAACATGCAAGGGAAGAGGTAAGAATTATTCAAACAAACCTAACTCAAAATCAACTTCTGGAAATGAGAATCAACTGAGCAAAAGGAAAAATGGATACACAAGACACATCCTCTTCATAGTTAGGAAAGAATACTTCCAATTCAAAGAAGAAAAGTAGAGGGTCATGTAATTTTTTGTGGATTATAGAATCAAGACATCAAGTTTTTTCATCAAAGGATTGTAACTTTGGAAGAGCTAGTGAAGAAACAAAACATTGTTATTCTCAAACCTAGTAAGGGACATGCACTTATAACTATAGGTATGGATTCATCCATATATAATTGGATTGTTGACTCAAGATACTCATATCACATGACTCGCTCACATGATCTTCTTGAGTCTCTTTTTACAACACTAATTCTCATATTTCAATGAAAGACTCTTCACAGATTCTAGTTTTGGGGTTAGGTATAGTACAATTGATAGAGCTCGTCGCATTGAGGATGTTCTCTATGTTCTTGATATTTCATCTAATCTTCTATCAATTTATTATATTTTTCAAACTAATCATGGGAAAATAGTTGAGTTTTCACCACATGATATAGTTATTTGAGAATTATATCATCCTGAGAAGATTGTAGCTTCAAGAAGACAAGATCATGGGTCTTGATTGTAGAGGTTTCATGGTTTTGATTCATCTTATATGGTGCATCACACGTTTCCCATGCTGACTCTTTAAGAATATTTTGGCATGAGAGGATTGGACACCTCAATTATAGTTAGCTTTAATAGTTGAGTACTAAGAATATGGTAATTGGACTTCCTAATGTTTCTTGCACAGAGGGAATTTTCAAGGTTGTGTTTTTAGTAAACATCATTAAGAACCCTTTCCAATGGGTGACCCATCATACTACTACCTAACTTGAGTTGGTTCATAGTGGCCTCATGTCATTTCCAACTTCTTTTTAAGGATTCAAGTATGTATTCACCTTCATTGATAATTTATCTCATCACACATGGGTGTACTTTCTCAAGTACAAGTGTGATGTCTTCACCACTTTTAGGAATTTTAGGGTGTTAGTGGAGAAGCAATTAGATTCTTCTATTTGAAATTTTTTCACAGATAATGGGGGAATATGTGAACCAAGCCTTTATGGACTATTGCATTGAGCATGGTATTCAACACTAGTATTTGGTTCCTTATATTCCTCAACACATGTGTTGCCAAAAGAAATAACATATCATTAAGAGAGATGAAAAATTATATGCTTTAGTCTAGGTCTGTGACTCCATCATTTTGGACTGAAGCAATCAAGTGTGCGAACTATATTCAAAACTACACTCCTCACAAGGTAGTTTAGAATCTTACTTCAGAATAAGCTTGGTCCAATATCAAGCCTAATGTTTCCTTCTTCATGGTATTTGGTAGTGAGGCTTGGGAATTCATACTAGATGGTCAACAAAAGGAAATGGAGAAGAAGATTCAATCATATATCTTTTTTGGCTATTAAGAGGATGTGAAAGCTTATAGGTTGTTGGATCCTAACACTAAATGCACCTACTATCACAATGATGTCAATTTTGATGAGTTTTTCACACAGATGGATCCTCCATCTACTTCTTCTTCCTCACTAACTTATCTACATTCTTCATCTTCTAAGGATACCTTTACACTTGAGAATACTTCAAATTATGATCTTGATCCACATCTCCACCACGTAGACCACCACTTCTACCTCTTAGAACTCAATTTTTCCCCAAATGGGATTGTGGTACTATTGAGGAGGCTAGTCCTTTAGCTAGTGGTCCTATGACATCTCGATGCACTCACTCACAAAATTTTGGTACTTACCTTTTAATTCATGCTATATCTCCAAATATATAGATTTTTTAGAGGCTTTTGGTATTCTAGATTGGGATAGTGTTATGGCATAGGAGTATTCATTAATTGAGAATTATACATGGGATTTAGTTTTCTTTCTGAGAGAAGAAAGATGGTTCAATGCAAGTGGTTATATTGCACCAAGTATGTAACTAATGGTTCCATTGAGAAATACAAGGCATGTCTTGTAGCTAAGTATTTTTTGCAAGTTGAGGGTATTAACTACTCAAAGGCATTTTCCCTTGTAGCCAAGATGGATTTATTTTACCTTGTTCTTTCTATTCTTGCATCTTAGAGATGGCCAATGTGTTAGATGGATGTAAAGAGTTCCTTTTTATATGGTGATCTTCATGAGGATATATATATGGAGCAACCTCCAAGTTTTATCCAAGACTCTTCACTTGTTTGTAGGTTATGTTGTTCTTGTACATTCTCAAAATTCCCTATGTTTTGGTAGAAGATTAATGGTTTCTTGCTTGCATCTAGTTTCACTTACTGCCACTTAGATCACACTATATACATCTAAATACATAGAAATGATATTTTAATACTAGTCTTGTATGTTGATGCCTTGATTCTTACTAGTAGTTCCTCATCAATGCTTTAGGATATTCAACATAGTTTGACAACACACTTTGACATGACAAATTTTATGCTTCTATATTTCTTCCTTGGTCTTCAAATTCTTCAATCTACTGAGGGGATCTCCATATACTAGGAGAAATATACCATTGACTTGCTTCATTAATTTTGTATGTCATTGTAGGCTCGTTCCTACACCATTCTAATTTGGTGTCACTTTGACTACCACTTGCATAACACCTAGTGTTGATGCTACTTCGTACAAACATTTAGTTGGTATTGTTTTGTATTTGACATACACTTGTCCCAATATCACCTTTGTTGTTGGGCTTGTTTGATTGCCCAAAAAGAGTGAAATATAGAGAAAAAAGCCTTGGTAGAGCCAAGGAGTCATTAAAACCCTAAATATCTCTCCTCTATGAAATCATTTAATTGTTGTGCATATAACTTATGATTGCATCTTTATAAAAAATTACAAATCAATTTTTATTAATTAATAAAATCTCTCATCAACTATCCACAGACAAATTAGATCTAGTGAATCAATTATAGATCTAGTAATTAATTAATGTCTTAGTTTGATTAGCTAATTGGGAGTATAAACATGAGGGAAATTTTAAGCCTCTAACCTTGCACCTATAGTCTTGAATTATGTGTGTGACCTTAAACTTGGAAAATGTGACATTGAACTTGTCTAATTTCTTTAAAAAGTTATTGCTCATAATAATATAGGATGAGATGGTGCTAAAAGGCACAACTGAAACTTGTTATGCTAGGATAGGGAGGTTGAATAACTTCCCTTCTTGCCCATTAGTCAAGCCCCTTGACCTCTTCAATAATTTGCACAAGTTTATAGGCACGCCAAGTAGAATGCAAATACCTAGATCCATCCTCATGAATGTAGATGTTGATGCTACATTATTATAACTCCTTCATGTAATGATGACGTTTAATGATTATTATATGATCACATGTTCTCTAAATAAATTAGGGATTTGTCTTTTTATACAACATCCTCACATACAAATTTACACTTGAACAATGTATAAAGATAAATCAGAAGTAACTTAGTTTATATCTAAAAATAAATTTGATTTTAAAATTTAAAAATCAATACCACGCATGCAATATAAGACTAACCAAAAATATAAAACTCAAATCCAAATCTTTTAAGATGAAAAATTAAATTCATCAATATTCAAATAAAATACCAACTTATATACATAAATATATTATTTACACACTAAACAATTACAATAAACAAAATTAAAACAATTCTTAAAAAGAAAGTAAAAAGTACTATTTAAAAAGTTAGCTTGAAATTTTGTAGCACCAATTTAGAAAGTATATATGAGCATCATTACATGTATATATGAGCCTCTTGGGAAAACGATGCCTTTTTTTTATTTACTCTACCTTAATATAAAATTGACTTTTTTTGTACTTTTTATTGAATTTGCCCTTATGATTAGATAGTAAATCGAGTTTTCCAACTCTTTGTACAAAATTCTTGTCTTACGAAGATAGAATAGGATTGAACTTAACTAATTAGAATTATAATTAATCAAATGTGTGTTAGCATATAAATTTTTACAATAAATTTTGTCACTCAAAATTTATAATAGTGAAAATTGCATAATCATGTTTTTTTTTTCCTTTATTTTTTGGGTTCAGTTTGATTAAAGTGTTTTTATGAAATAATTTGTTTACATGTGACATATTTTTATGTAATTTGATTCATTATTTTATTTTATTCTATTTTTATTATCATTTATTTTTTAGAAAGTTTTAATTTATTATATTTGTGTTTGTTACATTTAGATTTGTGGATGTAAAATTGACTCGAGTAATTACTCAATCATGAATCTAAACCTCAAACTTTTAATATTTTAAATTGAAAATTAAACTTTGTGATATTCCAAGTAGTTATTGTGAGTTGACCTAACACACATATGTGTGAATTTGTGTGTGATGTATTTAAGTGCATAATGTTACTTTGATATCCATTGACATATAAAATAGTATGATGCAAGCAAGGTTTGAGTGTCCAATGAATAATTGTCAAACCAAGCAACTTAGGTCAAAAATAAAAACAAAGAAAGTAGAATCAAATAAGTATTATCATGAAACTCATTAAATATGTTTTATTCAAATGGAAGATTCATTACAACATGGTGTACATTCCTGATTTATTGGCACAAAGGCCTACAACTTGGTTCAAGGTCATATTGTAAGGTTCTAAGATCTTGGAATAATGTTGAATGATAGAAATTTTCTAAAGAAAGAAATAATACAATATAGGATGAAAAATAATATATAAATGCATGAATCTCAATTTATTATCCACCACAAGGGTTGGAACTTATTGAGGAGATAATATGTTACTTCATAGATCCCAAGATATGAAGGTCTTCAAATAGATGTTTTAACAAATAATGAAGAGAAACCACCATACACTAAACCTAAAGTTATGTGGGAAGTGAAAAGGGAAATAGGTCATTGTCGTCACTCAAAATTGCACCCTTGTTGAACTATTCAACATTCCAATGAAACATGGGATAGATCTTAAAGTATGGAACTTTATAGATGAGATCAAACCTCTAGAGAAGGATGGTTCATGTCTAACCTATATGCAACAATATCGGTCTAACCCAACACTAAATAATCTTACAACTAATCCTATTCTACCAATTTTTCAAGGAAAAGGGGAAGATGGAATGCATAAAAGGGAAAGGGTGGTGACACACCTAGATTTTAATGGTATTTCTTCTTGCTCACTACATCATAGAGAAATGAATAAATTTCCATTAAAAATCACAATTCTCTATTATATCAATGCCTAAAGGTGTATATGGAGGTTAGGGTTTAAAAAGTGCTAAAAGGGAAAATAATTATCCATAGTCAACTCCTACAAACATGTTTAACACAATATATAGACATGGAAGATAAATAATATTTTAAACATAGAGGTAAACAAAACTTCACACATAGTGCAAGAAGTGAGAAGAGGTGAAAATAATAGTATTTATTCATTTAGAAGCATTGAGCCTATTTGTACAAAAAAGAGTGGCATAAATGTAGAGCTCTTAAGAAGAGAACTAAAAAAGAACACCTAAAAATGAATGAAAATATGTCCTTTATCCTTCTGGGAGGCATTGAAAATGTTAGAGAAAGTGGCAAAAGAATCAACCCTAGTCACCATCATAAACAAATGCCATCTTTTGAATGTATGTTTCATTCATGGGGTTATGATAGACTATCTATCAAACCCATATAGGCCAATGTTGCTAAATTTATTATGAGATATGTCACCTTGGGCAAGAATTTTACTACGATCCTAGGTGTGCACTTCATTTTCCTCAATCACTTCAGGCACAATCTCCTGGTTTCTTTTCCCTTTTTTATGTTAGCATCTCTGGAAGCCTCAATGAAAGCGCATTTGAAAATACTAGGGCTCATGTTCTACATGAGGGCTTCATTTTACTTATAATGGAATATGTCAAGGAAAATTCTCT
Organism: Sequoia sempervirens; assembly: GCA_007258455.2. Classification (NCBI taxonomy): domain Eukaryota; kingdom Viridiplantae; phylum Streptophyta; class Pinopsida; order Cupressales; family Cupressaceae; genus Sequoia; species Sequoia sempervirens. The sequence goes on along the minus strand of VDFB02000007.1, from coordinate 139,386,076 downwards.
CGTTAAGTCTACCAAGGGTAAAGACTTTGTTGAAAAGAACAACCCTATAGTGGTGGATTATTCCTCTTTGACTTCGATTAATGATAGAGAAGATGGGGAGTGGAAGATGGACTCTGAATCTAGGGATGAGTTGATGGAGGTCATCTCTTTGGATTTGGGTAAGCACAAGAGGAAGAAGGGGAGTGTGAAGAAGTTGTCTCCCAAAAAGAAATCCAAAAAATCTTGCTCGTGGATTGATGGATCTCAAATTGGGGATGATGAGGAAGGACCAAAATTTGTAGGTTCAGTAGGAGAAAGGTTCTGGGTGTGTTAAGAGCAAAGGCAAAGTGGGGAGGATTTGAATGTGGAATAATTCCAACCAGTAGGTGATTAGTACTGGAACTGACTCGAGCAAAGGTAAAGTGAGGGTCTTTGAAGTAGCCGTAAAGTATGTGGGTAATAAGTTGGGTGAGGTCAAGTATAGCTTAGGTAACACCCATCCCCTTTGTGAAGACTTATCTTATCTTAATGAAGAGAATGTGGATATGCTAGATTTGTTAGAAATGGAAAGAGGTGGGGTTACCTATAAATTCAAGCTTGCTAAATGGGTCATGAATGAGATCAATAAAATTAATGTTAAAATCAAAGTTCTGAAAGAGAGTTTTTAAAAGAAATCAAAGGGCAATCAGAGATTAATGAGTTTAATGAAAGGCTTCTTGAGTTGGAAAAATATATTTTCAACCTCAAGTGTGACTTTGAATAACGCCTTCAGGGTGTGGAGAAGAAGGTTTAGGAATTAGATGCTAACATTCAGAAGCAGGTCCAAGGTTTCCCTTAGCTACCCCATTGATTATTTGTTATGATGCACTAAAGATAACAAAAATATAAAATTGAGGTTAAGGGAATGGTCAACTAATATCATGGGAATTATTATATGATTAAGGACAAGGTAGATTGATTCTAGCACTTGTAGTGAATAATTCCCTACAACTACCATGAAAACCATCATTTAATAACTCGTCACTAAGACATAATATCATCATATAATAAACATAGAGAAAATAAGAATGAATAACATCTACATCATAATGAATGGTATCACCATATAGTGTATCACTAAGTAAAATAATATCATCAGTATCCATATAACTAACATGAGAGGTAATGATGATCATGTAGTGTTGAAAATTGTATATTGGTACAATTTAACATTTATATTTTGAACCCACCTTAGCTTAAGCTTTAATGTTAAATGTTTCTCCTCTTATATGATTTTTTTTGTCTTGCACATAAAAAGTACAAGATTTTACCAACATGTAACCTTAAATTCAATAGAATTCTCTTGGACACTAGCAATGTGTGTAGACGCCTATGTGATGCATTGATGCCTAATGGATTTCAAAATTCAAAATTTAAATTTTGTGTGGCTCATTCACGATGTGTGTCATAAAGCCCAAATGAGAAATTAACACCTCTTCCCTCTTACCTGAGCAAAAAAACTCCCCCTTTTTTCCATTTCACATAATCTTTTTGTAATTTTTACACACTCAACTCTTATCCCTTCTACCTTGGGGAAACCTTGTCAAAATTCCAATAGTTGTCACAAGCATTTAAAAGAGTAGTTTTGGCATGACACATTTGTTCTTCTACAACAAGGATTTCTCAAGGGAAAATATTATTGTCACACTCTTATATCCCTTGAGATTTCAAACCCTTGATTGTTGGTAATATATTTCATTTTCATTCTGTTGCTAGATAATCTATTTATTATAAGAAAAAAATTACTTATTGTTTTATCAAGTTTTATTAACACACAATGGTGGTTTTCCCCATAGACTAGGTTTAATGCCATTATCATTTATATATCTCCTTTTAATCCTTAATGCAAATAGGATTTACGAAAATTTTATCATTTATATTTCTTTGGTTGTTCATGGAGGTAGAAATACCAAAATGAGGGTTTGACTGAGGCAAGCCCCAAAAAAACCCTAAAAAGTTTTCTCATTTGTATGTGTGTAGGTTAAGTGGATTTTAAAATTTAGTTTAAATGTTCTATAAAGTTTTGAGGTTATTGGTGAAGGATGATAAAGATTTCACAATCATATTACATGAGACACAAAAAGTAAATAACGTAAAAGTTCCTTAAGAAAAAATAACTAAGTATGACTATGACCTAGATAGGAACTAGTTAGGTAATGTACCTTGTTCAAACCAGTAACCTTCCTCAAGTGAATCTTAGGGAGGAAAAAAAAAAGCAAGAATGTAATTATGGGCCCTAAAATCCTTATTAGATACCCATATACAAAATATATATCACAAATAAAGTAGAGGAGAAAAACCTGTAGGAAAAGATCCCCCTCAAAAAGAGAGAAAACATGAAAAACAAGGACATGTGATGGAAGAAGGAATTAACATGACCCATAAGAAACACATCCATCATGAATATACGATCAATAACACCCCATAAGATAGAAAGAGTGAGAATATAGATCCCCCTATAGTAGGTTCTGTAAGGAAGCTAAGGTAGCATAATGACTTCTTACACTAATCTTGAGAGGAGGATAATGCAAAAATTTACAGATCTTTACAACAGTTATAGAAACTTAAACAAAAATAAACATAAATATCATGCATACCAAAACATAGTGATTTACGTGGGGAAAACCCTTCCAAGAGAAAAAATCCACACTCCAAAATCCACCCAATATATTATTCAGAAATCACAAAGATTAAAATATACTTGTAGAGCAAGCTTCTCACAAGAGTATCACCAACTAGAGATCCTGACACAAGAGCATCCATTTGGGTGCATTTGTTACGATTTGGGAAATTTTTGGTTTTGGGTTGATTGGGATTTTTTTGTGTCAATAAGGTAAACTTGGACCATTTAAGACCATTTGGGGTCATATTGGATTAGTTTTGATGTTTAAGTGCAAACTTGTCAAAAGTTGTCATGCCAAAGTTGTCAAAAGTTGCATTTTTTGTTTGGGAAGTTAGGAATCAGTTTTGGGCAGTATGAATGAATTTAATTTGCTAAATATGACATATTTTCATTCCAAAAAGGTTGGAGAAGTGTGGGAATGAAAGAAAAATCATTTTTGGCACACTTTTCCTTGCATTTTCTTGTATCGACAGTCTATAATCTTCATGGTACGGATATGTACGGATTGGTACAACCTAGAAATCAATTGGAAAAGTTGAAAGAACCTTTCCTCTCTCAAATTATTTTATTTTCATGAATTTTCATTATGTTTTGTAGAAGTTATGGTCGTTTTAGTGTTAACAATTGCAAATTTTTACTATGAAACAACAAGAAACTTGCTTGGTATGGTTTTGTACAACCTGGTATAGTCAAGGGAAAGCATGGGGATGATGAAGCTATGAAATACAATTTTTTTGAGTCGTTTCATTAAGTTCCATGAAAGTTATTACATTTTTGGTGATGACAGCCCTGTACCCTAACTAGGGTTTCCAACAACACAAAAAAAATCATCTCCCATTTGGTATGGTGAAAAATCCTAATTTTTTATGAGAAACTCTATTTTGATACTTTCTAATTTTTCCAAGTTTTTCGGCCAATATCTTTTTTCCACAAGGAGTTATGGATGACTGCCATGTTGAAAACCCTGTCAAAAGGGGGAAAAACCATGTCTGTTTGAGGGTTTGATATAGTCAATGCATTGTTTGATCATGGAAGGTTGGGAATCAATAAAATGAGTTTTAAGAGACTTGATCAAACTTATTTCTCATGCATTATGTTGTTTTTTATGTTGAACCCATTAGGTTGTTGTGACAGGATGCCAAAGTTGAACTAAGGCTGCACTAGACCTTGTTTGTGATGAAGAATTGTATCAAAAGTGTCAAGTTGATCTAAGTTGAGTCCTTCCTCTACATCAATCAAGAGGAAACACGACTGCTATCAGACTCTCAGAATGCATCACAATTCCCATACCTAATATAACACCCTCATAAAATGAGGTTTCCTTCTAGAGGGAAAGTCAAGCCAACAAAATATTGATAGTAAGATCTGATACTAATGATGAATGATCTAGATTTAAAATAATGAAATATAGATAAAATTTAGCTTTTGGGGGCACTTCTCCCAATCCCCCATCGAGGCATGCGACCCTTGGACCCCTCCCCTTGGATGTGGGGTGGGGGACCCCCCGCCCCCCGTTGCTTATGTATCAACATTACCTTATGTAATTGCTAGGTTGAGACACATTTTCCCAACAGGTTCTATTCAGATAGTGAATAAATGAAGGAAAATGCTAAAGAGTGTCCAAAATAAGAAAAAAAATCTCCCCTGGGAAGAAACAAATCCAATGGTGTATGAAGAAAAAAATCTAACTCCAAGAAGAAAAATGAGGGAATAAATTTCATGATAGGTGTCTCTAAAAACTACTCAAGTGTCCACATGCTAGAATGAAAGGATATCAAAATGCAACGAGGTGAAACCAATCCAAGGACTTGTTAAGAATCATGAAGAACAATATCCAAAGACAAATACAATGTGATAATAGAAGTTTTTTAACCTTTCATCAAAGAGAAAATGGATGTCCTCAAAATTTGTAAGATGGGGCTCACAATAAAAATCTATAATACATATCAAGAAGTCATCTCACAAAGTTAAATTTGAAATACTAGAAACATCGTATCAAATTGAAGTACTAGAAGCCATAGTAACACTAATATTTGAAGAATTAGGAGGTGGAGGAGATGGATGCTCATTACAAGTCTGAAGAACACCAAGGTTCAAGTGTCCGAACTTATAAAAAATACAATTCATACTAGATGTATGAGTGTGAGTATTTTTCAAAGGAATAACAATTCATCATTATGGGAAAAATAAAATGTACACAATTGAGATGGATGATCAATCATCCAAAAAATAATGATCACTCTTGTCTTCAATTCTTTGATAACCATAGAATTAGGTGTGAACTCAATAATATTCTTTTCTCCACTATGTACAGTCTAATAGATGGAGAGGAGATTGGCTAAGAAGGATGGAACACAAAGTACATAACTAAAAGTGCCTTATCCCATGTTAACATATCCTTTTTGAAAAACATGCATAAATGTGATGTTCCCCATCAAGATATGTGGTAAAGTACAAGGCTCAAATGAAGAGAACATATTGTGTGATGAATCCATATGATGTGAGGATCCAAAATCAAGAATCTATCTCATTGAATTAGGACTTGTAGATGTAAAAAATTATTTATCCTTCATCTTTTTTGTACCATTTACCAATCCAAATATTCTTTATTGTGTCTATAAATTATGACAGTGTAGAAGAAGAGGATGAACCTAATGATATCATTGAAGGCAATTCGATATTCTTCTTCTTTTGAAGATGCTTCAATTCATTGATCTATTTTTTGTAACAACTATGTTCATCATGCCTAATTATTTGGTATTCAGAACATGTGGGTTTCTCCTTCTTATATTTATCCTCCTAAGAAGATGTGGGAGGCTCATGATATTTTATCTTAGATTTTTGTTTCTTCTTGCTTTTACCTTTGGGTGATTGGGCCACCAATTCCTAGCTCTTTGGAAGTGCTTGTAATTGGATAAGATTAGCTTTATCTCTAGTCAAATGGTTACAAAATGTATCAAAATAAGGCATGATAAGTGCATCAAATAGGGCATCCATGGTAGAAAAAAAGGTAGAAGAAAAGACAACAAATAGTCCTTTAAACTTAAAAAAAAAAATATTCTATAGGTAATTTACCTAACTAGTTAATTAGTGGGTCCTATTTACATGTTAAGTCCACTTAGGTCCTATGAGTCTTTCTAGAAGTCTTAGTTTTCTAGATAATATCTTATCATATCTTATCTTTTTAACTTTTATTTAATTCTTGAGTCCTAGGTCATTTAATAATGACATAAGTCATTTAATATTTTGCATTAGGTAGTTCATCAAACCTTGTCTATATAAGAAAGGTAAATTATACACTTTTATAACATATATCATCATCATATTTCTTAGATCTTAATATCAATCAAGCTCATTTCTTGCATAATCTCTTATGGGAGGTTTTCATTGTTTTTGCAAGCAGTCTTGGGTGTTGAGCTAATTTTAAGCTCCTGCATGGTATCAGAGCCATGGACATGCAAATTCCTTCTTAGATCTAAGGGTAGAGTTATTGATAGATGAGAGATCTTGGTGGATTTTAATAAATTTGAGTAGCTCTTCTCTTGCACCATATGGTGATCTAGAGAATAAAAAAAACTTGAGAAAAAACTAGATTTGGGGGTTTCCTCTTAATGGGTTTCTATTACAAGTTTATTTTTGAATCTTGTTGGTGCAAATTTGAGTTCACCATTGAGTTCAAGGAGTCAAATAAAGTCAGTTTTTCCTTTTGTTTCATTCAAATTGGACTTGTGAGGCTATATCTATAAGGGTTTAAAGTTGGGAGATCGTTGCTAGATTTGGGAGGTAACTAATATTTTGGAGCATTTTTAGGCCAAAATAGACCTTGCCATCACATCCAGGAGGCCCAAAAACACCAATATCGATTGTCAAATCATCAAAATCAAGGACTTTTTCCTAGGCCCTTATAGGTTTTTTCATAGTAGCATCGACATAATCTCATATAATACAAATTCGTACAATCTGTACAACTTGTACAAGTTGTAGTGTATCATCTATACATTTGGAAAAAGAACATGGAATAATTTTTGACATATTTGGGGGTCGTACCTATGCTTGTGCCAGTTTGCATCACTTCTATGTAGTTCGGTACGACGGTCTATGTTTGAGATACAATGGTCACATTTTAATTTTTTGGATTTTTTTAGTTACAAAAATCACAAGTTTATTTTTCTCTACCCTTGGTCTTTCCCCATAGCCATATCACAAGCATTGGGCACTTAGGTGCAATGGGTTGTGCGAGAGGACCCACCATTTCTCCTTTCATTTTCCACTGAGTAGCATTGCTAACTTGAGTAGTGCGACATTTTTTTATGCAACCAAGGCTTGAAGTCACATTGTAGATTGACCACCAGTCCCTGAGGGCTAAAAAATTTCCCCCCTAGTGCTCAAATCGGGCCTTTTTTTTCCTCAAATCATAAATTTTTATGAAGATATCAAATTTTTGCAAATGAGATATCAACAAAAAATGGTTTCAAGCACTTCATAGTGGTGCAGTTATTTTTTCCAAATTCTACTGTAGGTGAATTTTATTTCATATTGAAGTTCCTTTTCCATTTTTGTACCTCCAAGATCATAACATTTTTCCAAATTATCCAATTTTCATGATTCTAGCGACAATTGAAAGGTATTCAAGAGCTCTATCATTCAATCCATACAATTTTTCCAGATTCAACCCCATGTAATTTATTTAGTTTTTAAATATTTGGCATCTTCATTGATTACTTGGACATACTATCTCCTAGAGAATTCTTATTTGTGGGGGCTTCATTTGCAGTTGTGTTCCATATTTGGGAGGTATTGCATCAGTTTGTTTCAGATATTTGTTTGTTTTGATCTCTTGGTACTTGTAGATCTAATGGTTGAAATAGGGTTTAAGGTCCTAACTACTCATAATTATCACACATGGAAGGTACGAATGTAGAGATTACTTTGGTCTAATGGTTTTTTTTCGACCTTGGGGGACCACCAACCCAATTTTACCAAGGAATATGAGAGATTTTCTCATAGGAAAAAATATGATGAGGCTATGGGCTTGATTTCTATACATGTTTTTGATAGTTTTTTCTTCCATATTGAGGAATGCACTACTCCTAGGCAGGTGTGGGATAAGTACAAGGATTTTTTTGGTTCAATTATGAGGTTCATTCTATGCAATTGGAGGTAGAATTGGCACCACTTCCACTAACTCTTTTCCTACCATTAAAAATTTTGGTAAAATTTAAATATATTATCTCAATTGGTTGGTTGTGGTAAAGATAAAATTGATAAGGAATGTGTATTCTTTATTTTTTCTAAGGTGAAAGGTTCAATTGTATACTTCTCTACTTCCTTTTATTTTGCAATGAATGGTTTAGGTGAATCATTTTTCATATCTTCTTTTGAGATATTTTGTGATAAGTTGACTACGAAACAAGAAAACCTTCATCAACATGATACACATTCTAAGAATCAGGAATTGTTAGCATCCACACCTAAGGCTAAAGGAAAGAAGAAGTATAAACCTAAGAAAAAATCTAGTGATACACCCACCTCTCCTAAAGAGGATAAAAGTAAGAAGGAGAAGCCCAAGTGTGGATATTATAATAAACTTGGGCATGGTGAACATATTTATTATAAGAAAGAGTTTAGATGAAATGAGGAAACTTCTAAAGGAACATAACATTTATTTACTTTCAAATTCTACAAGTTCACCATATTCTTCATCACAACCTTCATCTTCTGCACACACAAGTACCACATAAATTACTAATGGAGATCATAAGATGAAAGTTCATGCTCTTGTTATAACACATGTTGATGAGTCTACTAGATGGATTCTTTACTTTGGAGTTGTATATCATATGGAAAGATCACCTAAAAGATTCTCTTCCTTGAAGCATACTTCAATCATGAAGATCTTGCTGGCTAATGGTGTTATTTAGATGTTTTTGGTAAAGCAGTTGTTGATGTGCCTAATGGTAGTTTTCATAATGTTCTTTGAATTCTTGATATTCTTTCCATTTATTAGATAACACAAAGTGGTAAGTCTATTTAGTTTACTCCAAATTAATTCTTCATTTGTGATTTTCATAGTACAAAACTTGTTGCAATGGGTAGGGCTGATCATGATTCTCACATCTACACCTTTTCCCATTTTATTCTTGATGGTGAATGTTTTAAGGTGGATTTTCCAAGATCTAGTGTGGGTAGTTATTTAGAAGGTGAAATTGGGTTTTGTGAACCTCGTTTCTCATCAAACCTTTGATGAGGTTCCACCATTTATTTCTTCTTCAAATTTGAGTGTTTACTTGGTTACTATGACCTCATATGATCAAGATGCTTTTTTTTTTCTTCATATTTTTCAATATAGTATGGTTTCATGATAGGTATATCAGACTCGGTTTTTCATTATTCTTTTGTAGATTTGGAGGAAAGGTTTGAGGGTGTCTCTCTCCTCTTTGATAACTCATCTTCTTTAGAGGTTTTTTTTGAGTTTCCACATCCTTTATCTTCTTCCTTGATTGGGTTTATAATTGATTTTGTTGAGACATACTCGAAGACACTTGATCAATTTTTATAGATATCTTTTATGAGGCTTCTTCCCTTTTACTTCTTCATGGAGATGGATTTTATTCAACATCAGCCATTGGACTTCCTTCTTCCCAAGGGGATACTTGTTGTTTATAGGCATTGGATTTTCTTTTGTCTTTAGATAATCTTTAGTGGTTTTCGATCTACTTCATTATGGGGAGCTATGTAGTCTCTTTATTTCTCTGTTATGGTGGGGGGGATTTTTTAATGCATATTTGTGATGGATGTAGTCCTTGGGGGGTATCATGGAGTCCTCCATCCTTCATCACTTGATTGTGTCAATTATCTTTTGGAGGGGTTTTTTCCCATGTGGTTTTTCTCATTTTCTTCATTTATGGGTTTGCATTTGTACATGGGTACCTAAAATGGATTTGTAGCTAGGACCCACCTTTGCATCTTTGCATAATTTATATAATAATTGCTTCTCCCTAAGTTGTACTTAAGGGGGGTGTTGGTATAAATAGGTAATTTATGTAACTAGTTAATTAGTGGGTCGTATTTACATTTTAAGTACACTTAAGTCCTAGGAGTCTTAATTGTCTAGATAAGATCTTATCATATCTTATCTAAAATTTTATTTAATTCTTTAGTCCTAGGTCATTTAATAATGGAAAATTCATTTAATATTTTTTATTAGGTAGTTCATTACACCTTGTCTATATAAGCAAGTTCATTGTACACTTTTGTAACATACCTCATCATCATATTTGGTAGATATTAATATCAAGCAAACTCATTTCTTGCATACTATCTTATGGAAGGTTTTCATTTTTTTGCAGGTGGTCTTAGGTGTTGAGCTAATTTTCAGCTCCCATATATTCCTTATTAAATTTATCAAAATACCACTATCACATCTCATTTTGGTTGCATAAATTAAATGGAAATTTTTGAGTAATTAGTTAGTTGATTAGATGCATGGAAAGATGTATTTTATTTGTTGTAAGAATAATTAGTGATATCCATGTGAGTGTGTTCCTAATTATGACTTTATCGCACTTCATAAATTTTATTAAATCATCTTGGGCCTATATTTTTATTCATGAAGATTGTTTAAATAATCTTGGATGATATGATGCATTGATTTTTATGTTAAATACATGGTATTGTATGAGTATTTTCCAGTTCATAATTTTGAATTGGATAAAATATATGAACTAACTACTATATTATGGCCATGATTTGGATGAAAGGATAGTTTCCCACTCTCATTTGAGATGGAGAACATAATCCAATAGAAAGTGATAGATCAAGGATATGAGGGCTAAGTACCATGGTTCCATGAATGCACATACTATTGCACGTATCATAGGCCATTTGTATGTTAATTGAATATGATAATTCTTCAAGTGTCATGTTTGGTTAAATGTATTAAAATGGTTGGTGAAGTGTATTAATGTCAATATGATTGCATGCATTTATAATGAGCATTACAATGCTATAATTGTTCTTGTAGTTGTCACATTTAATTTTTTTGCAAACATAGATTGATTGTAGTTTTGTACCCACATTGTTATTCCAATTTATGATAAACCTCGTGGTTTCATATTTATTATTAATTATCATTCACTTTTGGATTATATGTCATAAACCTAAACTACAATTTGAAATTAAAAGGGCTTAGAAACCTAAAGTGAAGGAGGTATTGGTACATTATGAACAAAGTGTTTCATTAGTGGGTAAATACCTATTTAGTAGGTAGTGAAAGTTGTGGAAGTTAGCTGAGAGATATTCCCACCACCATAAATGTGTGGGATAACATTATTTCCATAATATCTAGGTTCATTACATGTGTGGGTTATATATTAGAAGGGTTATCAATTTGAGAGTAGATTTTGGCATTATGGTTGGAAAGAAGAGGAGAAAAGAGGGGTTAGTATCATGGAGTGGAAAAGAAGAAGTCATAAGTAAGTGCCTTTCTTGAAAATACCAATATGTGGAGTGGCATTTTTTATTTTTCAATGATAAGCATGCAACATAAATTCACTATATAGTAAACTTTAGCTATTTAAATAATAAATTTTTCCCTTGGTAATTCTATTTTTTAGCTTTGCATGTTGTTTGATTAAAACATAGGTTTCATGTTATTTTTTTCAATTTTAACATTATTAGTAGGGTATAAAGGTTGTGTGCATGAATTGATATATGCTTTATTTTTAATTTTTTGAAATAGTGGCACATAAATTCACTACTGGCTATGCCATGCAAATTTTGAGGCTTGATTTTTTGGTTTAAATGTATTTAGTAAATTGTATATAACATGTGTACCTAGTAAATAATGGTTAATAAGAAACATATGTTGGTTAAATGTTGTATAAGTGTGACTATGATTACACAAGTCTTAGGTAGAACTTATTAAGTTTTAACACTATTTTATAAATTGTGACAGGTGTAATATTTTATTGAGATTTTCAAGGTCATTTCGACTTGTGTAGGTTTCATGCACTGTAGTCAAATAAGTATATTATTTAAAGGTAAATGGATGGTTGCACAAGTTTTAAAGGGTCACATGACTTGTTATAGTCGAAATTATTATATTGAAAAGTTTCTTTATGTAAGTGTTGACTATGAATAGTAGTGAAAACCAATAATGATTGTGTATAGTTAAAGGTCACCATTGAACTAACTGAATTTGGGTGTGAAAAAATAGGTTTTTATATAAAAATAATTCAAGGTAATCATGACCTATAAGAGTTGTAACCCTATTTTGGTTAGTATTGTATATTAAAATAAGAAATAAATTATATGTGCAAGTATATTCTCTAATAAACAAGATTATGGGAACTTAGTGATCTTTAATTCTTGAGTATAATCTCCTTGAAAATAATTTTGTTGGGATATATATAGTTGAAATGATATAATAATGAAGATAGTTGGGAATCTAGGATATCTTTGCCAAAAATTATCCCTAGTATGCTAGGTTTAACTCATGTTGTGATTCCATTTATGGTTTAGTATATAGATGAACAATAAATGCATATAAATCTATATACATATAAACATATATAATAGATAGCTAAGATTAGTAATTGTGCAAAGATGTCTAAAAAGTGTTTTAATATTGAATTGTGATAATGTAAATGATGCAAATTATATGTATGCATATTGATGAGTATTACATGACACAAATACTCATTTGTATTTATAATGGTTCAAAATAGTTTATATGTTGTATTTGATTACATGATACATCATATTAAGTATGATATAAATATACTATGTATGGTTCAAAATTCATTTCTCATTGCTATGTGTTTTATTTCATGAGGAAACATATGAGTTTAAACTATTAAATGTCATGAAAAATATTATTCAGTACATGATTAATAGTGGATTGTGAAATTGACTATTCAAAGTGATTATTTGATTATGTCATGAATTATATTTAATTATCACAAAGGTTGTAACTTGAATATTTTGTGATTCCTTAATTTTGTTGGGAAATTGTGTCTCAACCTTGCAATTATATAAAGGTTATTGTTGATAGGATATATATATATATATATATACCTATTGGTGTAACTAGGATATATATATCCTAGTTACACCAATAGGTGTTACATATACAATGGGATATATATATATATATATATCATATAGGGGGGGAGTTAGTGGATATATATATATATATATATACCTATTGGTGTATAGTATATATATCCTAGTTACACCAATAGGTGTAATATACAATGGCATAAGGGGGGGAGAGTGGGATGTATGTAAACAATTTTTTGTTAACTTTTGCAGGAAACTACTAAAATAGCCAACATACATTAAATAAATGATACATTGTAAATCTAGACCATTAATTATTAGGTTTTAATCTAATGGTGGATATTTTGTTGGCCTATCTTGCCCTATAATGTAATCCTATTTTATGAGGGTGTTGTATTATGACTATGATAGAAAGAGAAGATGATGTATTGTGTGAGTCTGATAGTAGTCATGTTGTCTCTTGATCTCTGAGTGGTGATACTCCTGTGAGAAGCTTGCTCTGCAAGTATATTGTAATCTTTGTGATTTATTGAATAATATATTGGGTGGATTTTGGAGTGTGGGGTTTTTCTCTTGAAAGGATTTTCCCCACCTAAATCACTATGTCATGGTATGCATGATATTTGTGTTTATTTTTGTTTAAGTTTCTATAACTATTAAATATCTATAAAAATTTTGCATTATTATCCTCTCAAGTTTAATGTTGGAAGTTATTCCGCTACCTTAGCTTCCTTTCAAGTGGAATTAGAGCCTGATCACCTTTGGTTTCAGTTGTGGGTTATTGGGTTTTTTGAACTAATCTAGGTTTGAGTAGGAGCTTGTGCAGAAGACACATTGTGGTCTTGTTATAGGAATTTTTAGATGGCAAGTTCATTAGGGAGAATAGAGGTGGATAAATTTTTTGGAAATAATTTTTATATGTGGAAGTTGAAGATGGAGGATCTATTGATAAATCGATATTTGTGGGATGTTGTTGATGAGAATGTTTCAAGGCCTACAAATCCTACTCAAGTTGCTCAATATGATGTTATGGACCGTAAAGCTAAGGGTCTAATCAAATTGTCTTTGACATAATTTGTTTTAATTAATGTCCATGAGGAGACCTCTGCATAGAAACTATGGAAGAAGCTTGGTGAGATGTATCAGGCCAAATATTTAGTGAACAATATTTTCTTGAGGAAGAAGTTGTATTCCTTAAGAATGGAAGAGGGTGGATGAATCATAGACCATCTAGAAGCATTCAATATGTTGGTGGCTCAATTGGCATCTATTGGTGTCAAAATGGATGAGGAAGAAAAATGTTAGATCTTGCTTTGTTCATTGCCTGATTCATGGGATTCTCTTATTATGGCTATTGGGAGTACTTTTGTTATTTTGAAGACTGAAGATGTGGTGGGTTCTTTTCTTTTGGAAGAGATGAGGAGGAAGGTATCCATCACTGCCAAGGAAGCCCTAAATGTTCATGGAAGACCTAAGGAAAAAGGAAAGAAGAATGAGAAGCATGACAAATCCAAGTCCAGGGGAAATCTAAATCTCTTGGAAAGTCCAAAGTTATTTGCTAGAACCGTGGTAAGCCTAATACAAAGAAGAAAAGAAGAAATTTGATTTTGATTTTGAGTCCAAGAAGGAAGATGGTGACACATTGATTGCAGATTTGGCAACTCATGCAAGTAATGATGCATGGTTGATTGATTCAGGTGCCTCTTTCCATATGACCTTTAATAGAGATTGGTTTTTTGAATATGAAGAATTTGATGGAGGTAAGGTGTACTTGACTGATGATTCTCATTTAGACATTGTTGGTCATGGTAAAGTCAAAATCAGATTTCCTGATGGTAGAATAAAAAGGATTAATGGTGTGTTGCATATCCCTAGATTAGCATAAAATCTGTTATCTGTGAGAAAACTAATAGATGCAGGTGTCCAGGTAGTATTTTCTGATGCAGGATGCAAGATGGTTAGAGGTGCTATGGTGATTGCTAGAGGTGTTAGATATGACACATTGTATAATTTTTTGGAAGAATGAAGAAGAACATCCAATTGTACAAAATTTGTGTTGTCATTGATGTCACCATGTTGTTTGAGTTGTTAGTTTGATCTGGTACTCTGAACCGGTATGAAGAACTAGTTTACATCCTTTGATATTTTGATCCACAATCCTCCGCGGTTGATTGCTATTGCTTGTGGTTTTGGGAAATGGTTTATGGATGCTAAAAGGGTGTTTCCTTAGAATCCTATGTGCTCATATGCTTGCATGGTGAGTTGGCATTGTTCTGTTGCTTGCATTTTGCTATTGGGCCTATTCCTGGTTGACATAAAGTACATATGATATTGTAATGGATTACTTTGTGTTGCGGATATATGTGTGACCTATATTTGGTCCATGCCAACATGATCTAGTGTGCTACACGCTTGGATCAATTTTTGGAGTTTTGTAAATATTTGAAGCCAACAATTGGTATTTTTGGTGAATAAGGATTGCATCTAATTAGGCCGACCTAATTGATGCTTGTGGATGTATCAAATATATATTTTAGGTAGTTTTTAGTTTGCAATTATTGAAGATTGTGGTAGTTGTGAGGTTGCAAATGTGAAGAAGTGTGAAGATGATGAAGTGTGTTAAGTCAGTTTATTGAGCATCACCAAAACTGAATCAACACATATTAGGTGAACTCTTACTAGTTCATTTTGGTTGTGAAGCCACTTCAATTTTGTAATCCTTTTGGGAAGTGAGTCCTTTTTGTAAGTAGTGAGCTTTTGTATCCAAATAGTGAGTCCCATTCTGGGCAGTGAGCCCTTTGGTAGTGAGCCTTTTGTATTCAGTTTTGAAACTACTTTATATTGTGAGTTAATGCTTACCGTGGTTTTTCCCTTATTGGGTTTTCCATGTAAAATCTGGTATCTCTTGTGTTGATTTTTCTTTCTATTATTTTCATTTCTTGTTCATACTTAATAACAAAATAAAGTGGTTGTGAAGTTGATAAGTGTTTGAATTTTTGTGTCTGAATTTGGTGACAACTGATTCACCCCCCTCTCAGCTGTCTTGTGCCTTTCAAAAATTGGTATCAGAGCTTTGGTTCCTCTGAAGAATCCTAACAGCTTCAGGAAGATCCTAAAGATTGAATAAAATGGATGAAAAAGATGAGCTTCGGGTTGCACTTGAAGATCTTGACAAGGTTGAAAGTGAAAACAAAGATTTGAAAGAAAATCTTGATGAGGCAAATGAATGTGTCTAAAAATTGAAAGAGCAATTCAAGAAGTTCAAGGAAAGACATAGGGAAGTGAGTGAGCAATTGAAGCAAGCAAATGAAGAAATTACTAGATTGAAGGTACTAGTAGAGGAAAAGAAAATAATTAAAGAATGTTTGAATATTGTGGTGCAAAGCAAGTATGATGTATGCACAAAGCTTGAACAAGAAGTGGTGAACCTAAAAGCATATTTGGAGAAAGCAAAACTTTGTGAAGATAATTTCAAGATAAGCTCCACCAAACTTGAAGAGTTGATTGAAGGACAAAAACCTTCTAAAGACAAAGGTGGCTTGGGAAATCAAGCCAGTGAAAGCTCTAAGGATAAGCAGTCCCTAAACTCAGTAGATAATCAAAAGACTCAAGATAAAGGAAAGAAGAAAAGGAACTTTACTAGAAGATCGCCTGTCAGATAACCAAATGCTCAAATGTATCCATATTTCAATGGTATTTGTTTTACATGTAATAAATTTGGTCATAAATAAAATGAGTGTAGAAGCAGGGTAAATTAGAATGTTGGAAGTTTTTCGGGACAATGTTTTGTATGCAAGAAAGTTGGACATAAGGCTACTAAATGCAGATCTCAGGTGAGGATGATTAACCAGGTGATGATGAATAGGTTTAATGGAGGTGAAATGAATCAATCTTTTAATGGATATTGCTATACATGTAATAAGTTTGGACACAAAGAAAATTAGTGCAAATTAAGGGTTAATGGAGGACAAACTAATAAAAAAGGTGTTAGCTGCTATAATTGTGACAAATCGGGACATACTTCAAGAATTTGCAGAAGTAAAAAGAGAAAGCAATCTGATTTAGTAAAGTAGAATGAACCAGTGAAGAAAATCAACAAGGATCAGATTAAGCAAGAAATTAACAAGATATGGAAGAAGAAAAAAGAGCTAGAAATGAGAGATGTGTCTGTGCCCTCATTCGGTGTAGACAATTCCTCTAGTAATTAGACCTAGCATGGTCTTAGGGGGAGCTTTAACAAAAAATTGTTTGAACCCCTTGATACTTGGTGTGTCAGTCTTTGGCATGAGGACATGTTATAGAGAATGGATAGATAAAGGTCATGGATAAGGAACCCGAAGAAAAGTTGTAGGCATGTTGATTTGCAAAGTGACTTAGTGTTCACTGTGTAGAGAAATAGGGTTTTATCAGCTATTTGAAGTCTGCCACATTTAATGTGAATTAGGGTAACACAATGGTGTATAAAGTGATATTCACAAGTCATTTTTTATTACTTATGCAATCAAATAGTTTGAAGAGAAATCTCAAAGCGATTTGGAGCAATTATGGGGTAATCTAAAGAAATCATTACGAATAATTAGGAGTAAAAGATGGAAGCTTTTCAATTTCATCTCTCAGTTTACAAAAAGACAAGAGAAACAAAGGAGGTTCGTTGAGCAAAGAAAGAGTTTAAGGAAGATAAGTGCAATGATGCAAAGAGGATAGAGTGGCAATATTCCACTGAGATTGAAGGGTGTTGAATTGGAAGAATTTGATCATCATAAAATGAAGGAAATGGAACTAGGGTTGAAGACAAATGAATTATAGAATGTAAAAACCCTAGGTATGGATTTATGGGGAGAATTTCCCTGGTTTTCAAATAAATAATCTATCTTGTTTATGTTAATTCCATTCAAGGATGACAACATTGTCTTTGATAAACCCTATATGATCACAAAGGAGGCAATCAAAGCTATTACTAGTTTGTGCAGTGTTGGTGATCTCCCTAGGAAGAAAACCATGAAATACAAAGATGTGGAGGAATTTACTGGCATTGAAAAAGACCCTCAAGCTCTTCTGATAAATATAATTGTCGATCCTGTAGCAAGGTATGTTGTGTACATCTCTTATAAAATCTACTTTAGAAATCATGAAGGTTCTACTTTGGCTATTGTTGTATATCTTGCACACATGATGGTAAATGAAAACAAGCAATTTGATTTATGTGGCTTAATTTTGGAAAACCTAATTGAGAATGTCACAATTTCATTGGTTGAGGGTTATCCTTTCTGATTTGGATCTTTTCTTATATGTTTGGTATTTTACCTTATGAGTTCACTACCGGGAAGAGAGAATGTTAAGTGGGAATTTGGTATCCCTATTGGAAAACAAATTTACAGGAATTTGGAGTGCATGGAAGATAAAGCAAGAGCATGTAAAATCTATTTCTCATCCCTACAGAAGAATCCATACTCTAGTTTGATAGTGTCTAATTGGTTTGAAGAGGGTTCCTCCTCTAAAAAGAAATAGGTGGAAGTTGTTATTGGTGGTGCCCCTCTAGAATCTAAGAGGAGAAAATTTATCACAACAAATGTCTTAGAAGAAAAGAAGAATGGAGAAGAATCTCTACCTAAATATGAATTTGATCCAAAGGACATTCGAATGTTGCTAAATAAAGCTGATATGAAGAAGGTTGGTGAAATGTGGTGTGCCTACTCTCTGATCAAGAGACTTAAAATTGATGATGTGTTGATTGATTATTTGCTCAAAAAGGGTATTGCAGTTTCAAATGTGTCTGACTCATTACCAGATAACCTAGTAGAATTCATTGAAGAAAGAATGTTGCTAGAAGGACTTGAAGGACATAAATTTGAAGCTATGGTTAAGAGAAGATGTGCCAATTCCAAACAAAAATTATCTAAACACATTAATGAGATAAGAGAATTCATTAAGGAAATATCTGACATCTATATATACTGTCTCCAGTGGCCTGCAACAGTTGATAATTTTAGAAGCAAAATTGAAGCCATTGAATTTGAGATAAATAGTATTGGAAAGAGTTTTGACTTCTTCAAAGACAAAAATGGAAAACAAAGAATACAAGTTGGTGAATTGCAAGTAGAGGTTTTGATTGCTCAGAGACAAAGGGAAGACCTGGTTAAAACCTTCTAGTTGGTTAAAGAAATTGTTGAGGTTTGGTTAGATCATCTCTCTGGAATTCTTTTTGATGTAGAAGATTGTGAATGACAATGTCTGTCTTTGGACTAGACACCCTCATTTATGATGTCTTTATTGGATAGTATGAGTGCAAGAATGGGTTCGGCTGTATTTCCTTGGAAGAGGATTCTTTCAACCATAAGAGAAAGGTACAAGAAATTTTTTCAAGTAAAAAACGTTATTTTCACTTGAATATTTGAAATGGGGAGTTGGAATTCCTTTGTATAAACATTATTGCCATGTACATACATTTACATCCTATTTTTGGTTTCCCTTTGGCATTGATGTCAAAGGGGGAGAGAGTCATGTAAAAAATGGTAAAAGGGGAGAGATTATAGGTGATAGGGGAGAGAATAATGTGATAAGAAGTTTTGTAAATTTTGGCACATGTTGCCATCAATGACAAAGGGGGAGATTGTTGGAAGAATGAAGAAGAACATCCAACTATGCATACTTTTTGTTGTCATTGATGTCACCATGTTGTTTGAGTTGTTAGTTTGATTTAGTACTCTGAACTAGTATGAAGAACCAATTTACATCCTCTGATATTTTGATCTGCAATCCTCTTTGGTTGATTTTTGTTGCTTGTGTTTTTTGGAAATGGTTTATGGGTGCTAAATGGGTGTTTTCTCAAAATCTCGTGTGCTCATATGCTTGCATGGCGAGTTGGCATTGTTCTGTTGATTGCATTTTGCTATTGGGCCTATCCCTGACCGACCTAAAGTATAGATGATATTGTAATGGATTAATTTGTGTTGTGGATATATGTGTGACCTATCTTTGGTCCATGTCAACATGATGTAGCGTGCTACACTCTTGCATCAATTTTTGGAGAAGTTTTGTAAACATTTGAAGTTGATAGTTGGTATTTTTGGTGAATAAGGATTGCATCTAATTAGGCCAACCTAATTGATGCTTGCGGATGTATCAACTATATATTTTGGATAGTTTTGAGTTTGTAGTTGTTGAAGACACCTTAGAGTTTTTGGTTGTGGGGCATATGCACATGTTCCAAAGGAGAAGCGAACAAAGTTGGAGAACAAGACTATGAAATGTATCTTCATCGGATACAGTTATGGTGTGAAAGGATACAAGCTTTGGGAACTTGTTGCAAAAAAGGTAATATATAGTCGAAGTGTTATTTTTAGAGAATCTAAGCCTTATTCTATTACATTGCAGCTAGAACAAAGTAAATAGGAAGATGTGATTAAATTTCCTTCTACACCTGAGAAAGTTGAATTGAGGCCCAAGGGTAGACAAGAAGTTGAGGAGAGCTCATCTAACTCTAGATCTTTAGAAGAGGAGGATGAACCTCCAACTCAACTTGTTCGTAGATCTACAAGGAATAGACAACCAACTAAAAGGTATACACCTAATGATTGGAGATGTATTTTTTCTTTGAATACTAACATGGATGAACCCAAATTTGTAGAAGAGGCATTAGGTATGAATGATGCAAAATCCTAGAAGATTGCTATGGATGAAGAAATGACATCTTTGAAAAATAATGATACATGGGATCTTCTACCATTTCCTAAAGGACGAAAACCTGTTGGTTGCAAATGGGTGTTCAAGAAAAAGATTGGTTCAGATGGAGGTATTGAGAAGTAGAAAGCAAGGTTGGTTGTGAAAGGTTACTCTCAAGTTGAGGATGTTGATTATGGTGAGATATTCTCTCTTTTTGCAAAAATGACATCCATTATATTTTTTCTTTCTATTGCTACTACTTATGATTTAGAGATTGAGCAAATGGATGTGAAAACTACTTTCCTTCATGGTGACCTAGAGGAGGATATTTATATGACACAAACATAGCACTACGTGGTGAAAGGTAAAAGTAAGTTGGTTTGCAAATTGAAGAAATATTTGTATGGCTTAAAACAAATTCCTAGGATGTGGTACCAAAAATTCGATACATATGTGTTGAGTTTGAGATTTGAGCGTTCTAAATCAGATCATTTTATTTATTATAAAATTGATGGTGATCATTTCCTGTTTATTGCATTATATATTGATGATATGTTATTTATTGGAAAAGGGAAAGGTATGATTTTAGAACTAAAATCTCAACTTACTGCTAAATTTGAAATGAAAGACCTTGGTGCAACTAGACACATTCTTGGGATGGAAATCAAAAGAGATAGAGTGAATAGAAAGTTATGGCTTGGCCAAAGTAAATATGGCAATTCAATTTTATAGAGATTTAACCTACAGGATTGTAGACCATTGTGTGTTCCTATTTCAGTTGGAACAAAGTTATATATTTCAGATTTTCCAACATCTCCATTAGAGATGGAAGACATGAGAAAGTGTCTTACTAGAGTGCATTTGGAAGTTTGATGTATACTATGGTTTGTACTAGACCAGACATTGCCCAAGCAGTGGGAGTTCTTTCCAGATATATGTCTAATCCTGGTAGACTTCATTAGGATGAAGTTAAAAGGGTCTTTAGATATTTGAGTGGTACTTCAAATTATCCTTGTGTTATCATAGTAATGTTATTGAAGATGAGATTTCCCTTGATATTCATGGTTATGTGGATTCAAACTGGGTAGTTGATATTAATAGCAGATGATCCACTAATGCTTATGTGTTTACATTATTTGGTGGTGCAACCAGTTGGATGAGTAAGCGATAGGCTGTGGTTGCTTTATCCACTACATAAGCAAAGTATATGGTAGCTACTCATGCTTGTAAATAAGCCATTTGGCTTAAGGGACCGTGTTCAGATATTGGAATAAAACAAGGTGCAATGACAATTTATTGTGATAGTCAGAGTGCAATATGTCTACCCAAGAACCTGACATTTCATGCCAGGACCAAGCACATTGATGTACAATATCATTTTGTTTGGTATATGGTCGAAGATGGCAGGGTGAGGTTGGTTAAGGTAGAGACTTTGATGAATGCTGCTGATTCTTTAACTAAGCATGTGAGGACATAGAATTTCATATGGTATTCAAAGATTATGGGCCTTTCGACCCCTAGCAATTAAGAGACAATGTTTACTACCTCCTGTTGCTCTTGCAAGGTGTTCAACAAGTGGGAGATTTTTTGGTAAATTGTGTCTCAGCCTTGCAATTATATAAAGGTTATTGTTGATAGGATATATATATATCCCCTAGTTACATCGATAGGTGTAATATACAATGGCATAAGAGGGGGAGAGTGGGATGCGTGTAAGCAATTTTTTGTTAACTTTTTAAGGAAACTACTAAAATGACTAACATACATTAGATAAATGATACATTGTAAATCTAGACTATTAATTATTAGGTTTTAGGTCTAATGGTGGATATTTTGTTGGCCTATCTTGCCCTAGAATGTAATCCTATTTTATGAGGGCATTGTATTACGACTGTGGTAGAAAGAGATGGTGATGTATTATGGGAGTCTAATAGAAATTGTGTTGTCTCTTGATCTCTGAGTGGCAATACTCCTATGAGAAGCTTGCTCTACAAGTATATTGTAATCTTTATGATTTACTGAATAATATATTGGGTGGC
The DNA here is from genome assembly GCA_007258455.2 of Sequoia sempervirens. Classification (NCBI taxonomy): domain Eukaryota; kingdom Viridiplantae; phylum Streptophyta; class Pinopsida; order Cupressales; family Cupressaceae; genus Sequoia; species Sequoia sempervirens. Next base: position 139,363,672 of record VDFB02000007.1, on the reverse strand, counting down.
TTTTGGAGTGTGGGGTTTTTCTCCCGAAAGGGTTTTCCCCACGTAAATCATTGTGTCATGGTATGCATGATATTTGAGTTTATTTCTGTTTAAGCTTCTGTAACTATTAAAGATCTGTAAAAGTTTTGCATTATTCTCCTCTCAAGATTAGTGTTGGAAGTTGTTCCCCTACCTTAGCTTCCTTTCAAATTTGAGTATTTATAGTTTGATTTTTCATTTTATTTTCAAGTGAATAGGCTTGCATAAACTTGTTCAATGAAAAAATTGATGTAGGGTTGTTCACTTCAAATAAATAACTTTGATAAAATGTCACATTTTACTAAATTAGTGAAGTTATATTATTTGTTTGATTAAACTAAAACCTAGTTAAAATAAACTCCAAAATGAGAATTATTGTGACAATTTGAAATACATTCTAGCTTCATTTGTGTTGGTATCATTTTATGAATGTTGTGTATTACAAGTTAAGCAATAAATAGTAGTGTGTAAACATATGACACACATACCCATGTTCGGAATGAAATTATACTAACAAAATTTTCCAATGAAATGCAATGTTGTATGTATTGTCAATTCATAAGTATCTACTAGTTTGCATATCAATTATATGACATGTAGCTAGAGGGTATCTAAGGTATGCATGGAATACTATGTGTCATAGTGTAGTATTCATACACTTAGTTATTGGATTGGCATGCTACTATGGTAGCTATTATAATCTGCCACCCTCATAGAAGAGTAGGGCCACTTCCATTTCAAAGATGTATGGGGAATTGTCAGTTTATGGTTGGAGGTAAATTTCTTGAATTATACTCTTCCTCCACATAACTTGAAAGATGTAGATTGCTTACACTCATTTAAAGTTGAATTTTATTCTATTGTTCATATATGAACTTTGGAATCTTATATGTTTTATATCATGGATTATATGTTTTAATATTTTATCCAAAATATTGTATGCATGTATGAAAATAAATTGTATGTAAAAGTGAAAATAGTACCTCATGATTTTGTTATTAATTTATAAAAGGATAATACACATATATTTGGATTTCAATGAAGGAAGATAAATGTGTTTCATAGAATGTTAATTATTTCTAGTTTACTTTAATAAATGTTACAATATACACATATAATATACATACACACCCTTATCAATGAAGGAACATAAATGTTTTTCATACTTTGATAAATATTATCACACACACACACACACACCCATGCATACAAATGCATAAACACACACACACACACCCATGCATACAAACGCATACACACACACTTGTGAATGATCCAGATAGAAAATTAGATCAAATTTTAATTGCATTAAATGAAACTAGAGAGAGGATAGTGGCTTTAGAGCATGAAGTTTGAGTACCTTGAGATAATAAAGAAGTTGAGAAAGAGCATGATATCATTGTTAATAATAGACATTATGAATATCATCAAGAGAAACCTAATCCTAATGAAAGGGAAATACAAGCCAATGTAAGAAATGAACTAGCTATTTAGCTGGTCTACAATATGAAAAAGGTGAATATGCTAAAATTTGACAATATAGTTTTAGGAGATGGATTTGAGGCTTGGCTCAATGAGATGAAAACGTAATTTGAAATAAGGAACTCTTCAGAAATCACTAAGGTTGTATAAGGATCATGTACCGACTTTCTAGTAAAACCTCAACTCAATGGGCCAACAAAAAATAGAAATGGGTTTTGATTTAATAAATTTAACTTGGAATCAATTTGTAGTTTTGTTAGATGATGTTAAGTTTTTTTTTTCAGATGATGTTAAGTATTGTAACTATATTTTTATAAGAAATTGACTGTATAGTCATAAAATTGCACCCCTTGCAATTTCACATACATTCTTGCATCTACTTTGGTGTCCACTCCCTTAGCACTTGTGTAGGCTCATTTTATCCCCTACATTAGCCTTTTTCCCTTCTCAGGATGCTCCACCACCCCTCTCCAGTAGCTATCCTCACACATCAACTTTGCATTAAACCTTGTGCTCTTCTCATTCTCGTTGTTTTGTAGTGTGATGTGTCTAGACACTAGCGCGCCGCGCGGACATCCGCACATTGTGCCATCGTCCAACAATGTTTCAATGTTCAAAAAACTATTTTCTTGCATGTTTGCCACTTGTCACCTCCTTTGGTCAGTGGTAACAGCTTGATATGCCTTGTAGCCACCTCAGAAGCTTATTTTCCTTCCTTAAATGTCATCTTTTCAATTCATTTGGCTCGCTAGCTCCATTCCTTTGCTTATAACTTCTCTCTTGCTTCATTCTAACTTCTTCTTCTCCCATCTTTCTCTTGCTTGCACAACTCTCTTGTTTGTTACAACAACCTTCTACAACACTTTCAAGCTCTCTTGGCTTCTCTCTTTGCAACACTCTTGGCTCTTGCAACCGTATTGCTCTCCCTCTTTGGCTTCCTTACGCCTTACAACTTCATCTCCCTTATCTCATACTTGTGAGCATCTTCAAATTCCATATCTCCTTTCTATTGCATCTCTACTTTATAATACATGTTATCCTCCTCAAGTGGGGATTTATTCTATCACCTCTTTTGTGATATGGGTTCTCCTCTTCGTGTGGGGATTGTTTTTATCACCTCTCTTGGTGGTACGGGTTCTACTCCTAAAGCGGGTTTTTCTTTCACCACACGCTTTGTCCATTTTGGTTCATCTCTCTCTTTCTCTTTGGTTGTTTGTGGAGGTGGGAACACCAAAATAGGGGTTTGAATAAGGAAAACCCCTATATAGCCCTAACAATTTCTCCATATATTACGCATGCAGGTTTTGAAGACATTCACGTGTTGGACGTTTCCTCACTTGCGTGGTTGTGAGCATTTCCTTTCTTCTCTTTAACTCTGTCATTTATACTTCTTTATTTCAATTCTATTATATTTTGCTACTTTCTTGCATTCTAAGGTCTTTAGCAATCTGAGTAGAAGACGTCATTTATCCTTTTTCTGTGATATTCTCACTTTTTGGTCCATACGAGACACCAACGCACCTTTGGGATGCCAACACACCGCACTGTCATCTGTATTCTATGCTGTCATCCTTTGGCTGAGAGCTTGTTAGTTTGTGCAAAAAATCTTCGTGACTTGCTCTTTCTGCTTTTAGGACTCTCATGTTGTTCCTGAGGTAGTTTAGGGTAGTTCTCCCCATGAGGATCTTTGAATGACGAGAACTCGTGAGTAGTGAATCCCCCTTCTCTACATTGACTAACCTCCAAATTTTCAAAACAAAGAGACATGTCAATAATTGACTATTGGGAAAAGTTTCTGAGACTTCTCAAATATGTACCCCAACTCCAACATGATGAATGTTTTAGAATCCAAAAAATTATAATGGGATTGAATCCCCAGGAGAAGTAGATGTTCATGGACCATCAACCATGGACCAAGTTTTTTAAAAAGTAATCAAGCAAGAATATCAACTAAAATAAATTGTATCATTGAGAGATAGGTTGCATAAGAAATTTGGAAACTAAAAATCATCTCCATCCTTCAAGAAAAAGAATTAGAATAGAAATAAAATACCAAACAAAAGAAGAATTGAAAAGAATTAAGAAATAAAAATGGCTCTAGATTTAAGAGAAGGGACAAGGATGCAAAAAGAAGAGAGTGAGATAGAGAAGAGAAAATGCTAAAAAGGAGAGGACCATTTGGAGGGTGCTTCATCTATGGCAGAGATAATTATTCTAATAGTTTTCCAAATCATAACTAGGGAAATGTAGCCCAAAATCATCCATTTCCATCTCAGCCAATAGCCTTCCAATAAAGGATACATGTAGCGATGGATAACTATAAGGATGACTATCAAATTACTCCTAATAAAACATCAAGTACACTCTTACATTTTCTCATTTCTATTTAATAGACACTAAAGTTACCAATTTTTTTTATGGTATATAGAGTATTGAGTAAGATACCTAGAAGAGTTTTCCATATGGCTAACAACTGGTCTATGGAATACCCCAATCAAGAAAGGGTAATGGTAGATCAATTTTTTTGGTTTTGAACTCAAACTACCATCTTTTTCCATTGATTTAAACCAATATGTGGTACCATTAGGATTCTACAATGTAATCATAGGAATGAATTATGTTTAGCATGTCATAGAGCTAAAGTTGACTATTTTGGGAAGATATTCAAATGCATAGATGACTTGGGTAACTAAGTGATGGTCTAGGGAAAAATGATAAATTATGTTGAGGTAAATTTTATCCTTGCAAGATGAAAAGGGTAGGAGGGAAGGGTGCAAAATGTATGCTATTAAGATAAACCAATTGGATGATTTGAAAGAATCCCCAATCTTAAACTACCCTTTTCTTTTTGATTTTCAAGACATATTTCCTAAAGAACTACTTGGTCTTCCTCCTTGTAGAGAGTTTTAATTCTCTATAGACAATTCGAAGATCTAGACATTGATCCAAAGCTTCATATATAAAGATAACAATAGATATTTGGTAGAGTTGAAGGCTTAATTGCAAGAATTTCTATCAAAGGGGTTAATTCAACTAAGTGTATATTCATGGGTAAAAATACTCATTTTTTGTTAAAAATAAGGATGGAACACAAATATTATGCAATGATTACTAAATTCTCAATAAAGCAATGGTAAAGAACAAGTATCCATTACCTCACATTGACTATCCCTTTGATCAAATGTGTGGTACATCGGTATTCTCAAAGTTAGATATGAGAGTAGGATACCATCAATTATGAATAAAAGATGAAGATATTCCTAAAATAGCTTTCAGAACGAGGTATGTTCATTACAAGTTTATGATGTTTTATTTTTGGTTAATGAATGTACTTACAACATATATGAACCTAATGAATAGTGTTTCGAGAGATTTTTACAACATATATGAACCTAATGAATAGTGTTTCGAGAGATTTTTTAGACAAAATTGTACTTATTTTTTTAATGATATTTTGGTTTATTCCAAGAATGAGAGAGACCACTTGCACCACTTAAGATTATGTCTACAACATATAAGGGAGAATAAAATATATGATAATCTATAAAAGTGTTTTCTTCCAAGAAAAATTGTAATCCTTGGGTCATATTATTTTAGAAAAAAGGATTTAAGTGAACCAAAAGGAAATAATGGAATGATTAGCACCTAAAAATCCACATGAATTGCATAGTTTTATGGGGTTAGTAGGGTATTGCAGAATTTTTATCCTAATTTCTTAAAAAATAGAAAACCTTATCACTTTTGTCCAAAGAAAAGGTAAATGATTTGACTAGTTATAAAAATATGAAGAAGCCTTTTAGATCTACATGTACTAGTGAAGAAAGTTCAGAAACTAAGATATCTTTGTCAAAAATTATCCCTATTATACTAGATTTAACTTATGTTGTGATTCAACATATACATAAATACATATATACATGCATTTATATGTATATATACATGTATATATTTGATCTATGTATATATGTATATATACATGTATATATTTGATCTATGTATATATGTATGTATATATACACATAGATCAAATATATACATGTATATATATAAATGTCTATATATGCATGTATGTATGTATATGTTGAGTCACAACATAAGTTAAATTTGGCATAATAGGGACATTTTTTGATAGACATCCTAGCTTCCCAATTGTCTTAACTAGTACATGTATATACATGTATATATATTCGTACATATATACACATACATAGATACATATACATATATGCATACATATATACATATCTTTGCATATATGTATATACAGATATACAAACATATATATGTATATGTATATATATTTATATATATAAGTTTGTATACATGTGTATAAGTGTATAATATATAACTAAGATTAGTAGTTGTGCAAAGTTGTCTAATATTGAATTTTGATAATAGAAGTGATATAAATCTATATGCATATATTGATGAGTATTTGATAACACAAATACTCATCCGTATATGTAGATATATAATGGTTCAAAATAGTATACCTATTATATTTGATTACATGATATGATTGAGTATGATAAATATATTTTGTATGGTTCAAAATTCATTTCATAGTGTTGTATATTATATTTGATGAGTAGAAATATATGTTTAAACTATTAAATATTGTGAACAATATTATTCTATATGGAATTAATAATGGATTGTGAAATTGATTTTTCAAAGTAATTATTTGATTATGCCATGAATTATATTTAAGAATCATGAAGGTTGTAACCTAAATATTTTATGATTCATTAATTTGATTATTTATACTTTGATTTGTCATTGTATTTTTAAGTGAACATGTCTATCAATTTGGTCAATGAATAGGCTAATGAAGGGTTGTCCACTTTGAATAAATCACTTTTAATAAAATTTTACATGTGCTTAAAATAGTAAAATTATATTATTTGTTTAATTAAACTAAAATCTGGTTTAAATGAACTCCAAAATGAGAATTATTGTGACAATTTAAAATGCATTCCAATTGCATTTGTGTTGGTATCATTTTATCAACGTTATGTATTATGAGTCAAGCAAGAGATAGTAATGTGTGAACACACGATCCATGTTAGGAATAAAAATATAATAAAAACATTGGCCAAAGAAATACATTGTTGCATGCATTTGTAATTCATGAGAATCTACTAGTTTGCATATCAATTAAAGATGCCATGTAGATAGATGATATCTAGGGGATGCATAATAGATTATACGTGATAGTGTAGTACTCATACATAGTTCTCAAATTAGCATGGTACTATGGTAGCTACCATAATTTATCACCCTCATAGAAGGGGACCACTTCTTGTTGGAACGTATGTGGAGATTGCTAGTTAGGTCACTTATATTCCCCCTCTTGTCCAAAGAAGGAGAGAATAATCTAGGAGAGAGTGGCATATATGATGATAGGAGGCTTGAGTGCCATGGTTCTAAGAATGTACACACTATTGCATGTATCATAGATCATGTGTATGTTAAGTGTATATAGTCTTTCTGTAGGTGGCATGTTTGGTTGACTGAATTTATTAAGTTGGTGAAATGCATTAATGTCAATGTGATTGCACGAATTTATAATGAGCATTAAAATGTTATAATTGTTGCAGATGATGTATATTTTAATTATTTGTAAATATAGATTAATTTTGGTTTGGTATATGTGATGTTGGTCCAAAATATGTTAGATCCTTGTGGTTTCATCTTTATCGACATAGTAGATTTTTTTCTTAATATTTATTATTTATGCTTGATCACTTTTGAATTATGTCATAAACCTAAAATACAAGTAGAAATTAGAAGGTCTTAGAAATCTAAATTGAAAGAGGTTATGAGAAATTATGAACAAAGTATTTCATTAGTGGGAAACCCCTATTGAGAATGGTAGTGAAAGTTAGCTAGGAGATATTCCCTCCACCATGCATTTACAAGGCAACATTATTTTTGTAATGTAGGTCCATTACATGCACAAGGTTAGATATTTGGAGGTTTATTAGTTTAAGAATATATATTTTATATTGTGGTTAGAAATAAGAGGAGTTAGAAGCATGAAGTGCAAGAAAATTATTCACAGGTAAGTTCATTTCTTGCAAATACGAACAAGTGAAGAGTTATTTTTTTTTTTTAAGAAAAAGGTGAAGAACACCTATAATATTATTAATTATAATATGATTGCAAAAGATATTAAACTATAATGTTTCTACAAAATCATAGAAGGCTATTCAGGCCAATGAAAAGGTCATAAACAACTAGATTTTTGAACACCATAAAAAAAACATACACACAACCAAAGAACAATGGGGCCAAATCTAATTACACCACATTAGGGGTGGCATCAAACTCCACTATCCATTTGACGTCATCCATAGGTTATTGTTCATTGATAAACATGCAACACAAAGTCATCGTACATTAGATTTTAGTTTCATAAATACTAGATATTTCCTTAATGGCATTGATTTTTTTGATATTTATATGTTGTTTGATACAAAATAGGTTCCATGTTATTTTTTTACTCTATATGTTCTCAATAGGGTACATAAATTGTGTGTATGAATCGATATAAGTTTTGTTTTATTTTTTTGAATTAATGGCACATAGCAAAGTCATTGCTATCTAAGCCATGCATATTTTAGCGCATGATTTTTTTAAAAGGTATTAGTAGATTTTATATAATAGTCATACTTAATAAGTAATGGTTAATAATTAACCTATATTGGTTACATGATGTAGAAGTATGGTTATGATTACATAATGTAGTCTCAACTAGGATTTATTAAGTTTTAATAATGTTCTATAAATAATTATAGTAGAATATTTTATTAGGATTTCCAAGGTAATTTCAACCTATATATGTTTTGAGTTTTCAATATTGATTTAGTTTCATGCATTATAGTTGACTAAGTATTTCAGTCATAGGTTAAATGGGTGGTTGCATAAATTTTAAAGGGTCATATAACCTATTCTAGTTGAAATTATTATATTAAAAATTATCTTTATGTGAGTGTCGATTGTGAGTGACACTTAAAACCAACAATGACTGTATAGTTGAAAGTCATTGTTGACCTATTTGAATTCAAGTTTTGCATAAATAGGTTTTTCTTTGAAACTAACTCAAGGTCATCATGACTTGTAAGAGTTGTAACCCTATTTTGGTTAGTATTGAATATTAAAAACAAGCATAAAATTATATGTAGAAGTATATTCTCCTATGAGCAAGATTATGGGAACATAATGGCTTCAAGTCTTAAATATAATATTCTTAAAAACAATTATGTGTTGGGATATATATAATTGAAATGATATACTAGTGAAGAAAGTTGAGAAACTAGGATATCTTTATAAAAAATTGTCCCTATTATACTAGATTTAACTTATGTTGTGATTCAACATATACATACATACATGCATATACATACATTTATATACATATATACATGTATATATTTGATCTAAATATGTATGTATATATACATACATCATATACACATAGATCAAATATATACATGTATATGTACATATATAAATATATGTATGTGTGTGTATGTATTTATATATGTATGTATGCATGCATGTATGTATATGTTGAGTCATGACAGAAGTTAAATTTAGCATAATAGGGACAATTTTGGACAAAGATATCCTAGCTTCCCAACTATCTCCACTAGTACATGTATATATATATATATAACAAATATATTTATGTATACATATATGCACGCGCGCACACACACACACACATCTTTGTGTGTGTGTGTACATTTGTATGTATATTTATATGTTTCTATATATATAAGTTTGTATACATGTGTATAAGTGTATAATATATAGCTAAGATTATGAATTGTGCAAAGATGTCTAATATTGGACTGTGGTAATAGAAATGATATAAATTTATATGCATATTTATTGATGAGCATTTGATAATGCAAATACTCATCTATATGTATATATAATGGTTCAAAATAGTCTATCTATTAGAAGGTATCTAGGGGATGCATAATAAATTATATGTTATCTTGTAGTACTCATACACTGAGTTCTCAAATTAGCATGGTACTATGGTAGCTACCACAATCTATCACCCCCATAGAAGGGTAGGACCACTTCTTATTGGAAGGTATGTGGAGATTGCTAGTTTTTGTTTGGATGTAAAGAGCTCAAATGATGCTCTCTCTCCACACAACTTGACAAAATTAAATTGCTTGCACTCATTCAAAGTTGGATTTTATATTACTATTCAGATGTGATTATTAGATTATATATTGTATCTTATGAATTATATATTTGTATATTCTATAATAAAGATTGTATTCATATATAAAAATAAATTTGTATGTAAAAGTGAAAACAATACCACATGATTCTATTATTAATATAAAAGGATAAGACTAGTATATTTGGATTTTAATGAAGGATGATAAATTTGTTTTATACAGTTTTAATTCTATTTGGTTTACTTTATTAAATATTAAATATACATACATATATGCATGCATGCATGCATACAACATACATACATATGACATGAGTTAAAAGACTTAATAAATATGATTTAAATGCTATAATTTCTTGTTCTAGTTATAAATTAAAAATATATAATTTATTTTATGTTATGAGGAGAGGAATGCCACACCCACAAATATCCAATTGAGATATCAAATATTTACTCAACCAAATAATCTTCAGTAGAATTTAATGTATCAGGAGAAAGAAGAGTTAATTCTACCTTTATTTGAAAAGTACAAAATTAACTAACTATGCCAAATAATTTGTCAAAATTATTCCATACCTCCTTAGATGTTGTATATTCCTCATTGTGGAACAACAAATTGTTAAAAATATGTAAGAAAATCAAACACATAGCCTAATCACATTTGTTCCTATGAGAAAATATCTCATACTCCTTAGTAAAATTTGATTGATTTTTACCCAAAGTAGATCCTAAACCCTTAGATAAGAGTAACTATTGCATCTTGAATTTCTATATGTGGTCATTATGAGTGAGGAGCTCAAATGAATAAGAATTTATTATTAGAGTTAAAACTACCAATAGAGAAAAATAAATAATATATCTTGGAATCTCCCAAATATAAATCAATATTAAAAATGAAGCCCCTCGAGCAAAATCAACCACCAATTTTAATATTTCTACCAAAAATGAATCAAATTACCCAAATCATACCAAATTAAATTTTTGATGTACACTCTCCTAATAATGGAAAGTATTGATAGTGAAGTGTTAGGTAAAAAAACATCATCGGGGTGATACGTGTGGCATTATGAGGTCAAGGATGGTGGCTAATCCATTTATTTGGTATATGAGAGGGATGTTCATTTCATTTGTGTTTGAGTTGTGTTGCAGCAAAGCTTTTTTCTGTCGATGGAGCCTATGGCTAGGATTATGGTGGACTTTCTTCCTAAGAAATATAAGAGGTGGGTTTATGGGGAGGATATGGACACTGGTTTTATAGCAATTTTGGATGAAGAGAATGAAAATGCTAGTCTCAAGCTCTAGATGGAAAGGATGTGGGTGTTGGAAAAAGAGATGGATGGGTGCCTAAGGGTTTATATTTTCCTTATAATGGTGAAGCTTTTATTGGATCCTAGTTACACTCATCAATGTTGGAATATGTTTGATGATGCTCAGTCCCTTGTGTGTGCTTCAATGTTGTCCATAGTAGTGATTTCATACTTGATTTATGATGAGAGGGGATATTTTTCACCCATTAGAGGTTCATTTAAATTGTTTCCTAAGTCATCTGCATGCAATAAAATGGTGACAACTATGCCTGTATTGTGTTATAGAGGAAATTGCTAAAATTTTAAAGATTTTTCTTTCAATGTATGTTATTTAGATGGTTTTTAACTATTGTGATGATGAAGAGGACCTAGATATAAAGATTGAAGGGGAGGATGTGGGGTCGATAGGAGTGGTAGTTGATGCAAAGACTTTTGGTTTCAAAATGTTTGAAAAATGTAAGTGTATGTTTGGTGGGGTGAGAGGCCTATGCAATTTCCATCTACTCTTGTAGTCTTGTGATGTATCTTTTGGAGTTATAGTTAATATTTTTTTATAGTCTCAACTTATAGTTAACTGATTAGGGTAGTAGAAGATATTGGATTTTTATGACCCAACTACTTGTTGGACCTTTAAATGATGGATATGTGAATAGTTTATTAGGATTGCATTATTCATAGATCCTAAATCGAGGTTCATATCAAAAAAAAATGTACAAGGTAAAATCTAGAAAAATGACATTAATGGATTTGTAGTTCTTAGAAATACCTTTTTAACACTTTTAATAATTTCAAAATCGGATATCATGGTCACAAGATATGGCTTATCAAATATTACAAGAAAAATAGAGCTTCAAATGAAAATATCATGCACTTGTAGAAAAATCCACAAAAAAATACCCATACCACTACAAAGTTGTTAGAACTAGCTTTTTGATGCCTATAAGAACAGATACATTTGATACCCTAGTAGAGATTTATGCCTCCCAAAGAAAACTCCATTTAGGTAATTGAATGAGGCCACAATCATTTTCCTAACAATGAGATTGGGGGTGTGATTCCCTATGTGGCATTAGGGTGGTTGAAACTACCATAGCCACTAGAGATGGGTGGAGGTGGCAAGAGAGTGTTAGTGGGGGAGTCTAAGAAAGCCAATAAAGTGATGAGACTTGATGGGGACTAGGCACTGAATGACTATTAATTAAAAATTTTAGGGTGGTGGAGGCTGCACTTCGTATAGGGGTTTAAGAATTTATGGATAAGGATGTATGCAAGCTTACCCTCCCTTGATACAAAGCCCTTAAAAAATTCATAGTAATAAAATTATCAATTTTTAAAATTGGCCATTATTTCTTATATATGTGATTGATGGTGTTAAATATTGTAGAGTAGAACAATGCTAGCTATTATAGAGACCCCCAAAATGATAATTAAAATTGGAAAAGGCTATATGAACCACATAGTATGGATTCATATAGTACAGATTCCTTACTATAAATAAAATTGCTATTGAAATTTCTTAAACCCTCTAAAAATAGATGGATTTTTTTACTCCAAAACCTATTGATTTTTATATGAAAATATAGGTTTTTGGATCATCTAAACTCAATGGAAAGGTTCATTTTTCCCAAAATTGCACCTTGTAAAAATTTTATACCAAAATCACTCTCAAATTTGAGAAGGCACTTACATATTTGAAGCTCTGATACCATGTAAGAGACACATAATAGATTTAGCTAATTAGGATCACTTGCAAAACAAAAATAACCTTCCATAAGAGAGTAAAAAGGAAGGAATAATAGATTTTATGATGTAATATGATACAATGTATTAAATGATGTATGAGAGGAGCCTTGCTTAAATAGACAATGTGAAGAGATAGGAAAACACAAGATTATGACAAATGTCACAATCATATGACATGAGATATAAAAAATAAATGATCTAAAATTCCCTAAGAAAACTTAGCTAAGGGTGAGTAGGATCTAGATGGGAACTAGTTAGGTAATATACCTTTTTCACACCAATAATAACCTCCTCAATATAAATCACACAAGGTGTAGTAATAATATAAGGTAAACCCTCACTAGGTAGATGCTTATTACTATCACAATTCATAAGAGAGATATGATCAATATCAAGCTCATGTACAAGTGAGATGAGTGAATCTAAAAGAAAAGAATACAAACTTTCCAATTTTATAAGGTGGAGAAACATGTACATAAAAAATATTGCCTCCATAGAAAATAAATCCTCATCCATAAGAAAGAATGTCATGGGATCATCGAGGTTGGGATGATCAAAAGCCACAAAAGATGTAGTGCCCCTCAATTTGCTTTATATTATTATCAGTTACTTGTTTGAATTTGGACATTACGATACATTGCTCGATGTTGGATTTAGTGCTATGATGATAGTTGATATTGCTTTTATCATTGATGTTTATGTATATGTCATGACTAGTTTATGGTTTAATTGATTGTCTGGGTTATTATTGCTATGAGTATTATGTGATTATCTTATGTATGTTCTTATCATGTTTTTAGTAGTTGATCATTGTGTGTTGATGTATGTTGGTGAAGAGGAACAACGTTGCATCACTCACTTGTGAGTGCCCTGCAACGCTACGACTTTCTTCTCATTGTGTGTTTGATTGTTTGACTATGTACATGCTCAACGGTGTGGTTTGTTGCAGGTTGCAAGTACTAGGCATCGACTCCACCTAAATTTCTAGGTTTGAGCATGCCTAAAACCCAATAGAGATAGCATATGGTACCCTATGTTGAGCCATCATCCTTGACGAGGATGAGTATCTATTTGTCATACCCTGTCTGTGTGGTCAGTTCAAGTTGGTTTGTTAATGTTGTTGTATCACCTTTTGTTTTGCTGTGAGGTCAGGTACTACTTGGTGTTATGTTCATTTGAGTAATTGATGTGATTAGTGCTTTTATTTGTTATTATATTAAAATAAAAGATTATTGTGGTTAAAAAGGTATTTTGATAATTAAATAAATGTTTTAATACATTTGTGGCTTTGATAAATAAAATATTATTAATTTTTTATTTAGTTTAAATAAATTAAAATTATGTTTTAATAAAGAAATATTAAAATAAATATATAAATTATGGTATTGTGCAAACAAAATTGAAATGAAAGATTAAATTAATAAATTGAATATTTTAACTATTGATTTATTATGTGTAATTATTAAGGTATGGTTAAATTAATAATAATAATAATAATAATTAGAGGAAGTTCACAGTAGTGGGGAAAATAAAATAAAATAATTAAATTAAAAGAAATGTTGCACGCAAGCAATGAATTGTGGAGTGGAGAATAAATTAGTTAAATTGCTTAAATAAAGGGCCTTTTGGATATTATTTTTGGGGGAAAAAACCAATCTTGCTTTCTATGTTCTGTGAATATTTTCTTGTTCTGGTTATTGGGGAGTTTCATTGTAGAAAAGAATTCATCTGAAGAAATTTTTGGGGATTTGAAGTGACTGGACCTACAATCTTGAGAAATCAAAGTTTGGCAACGAATCTTCAACTATATCACACGAATTAAACCAGGTTTCATTATATCTCCTCAATTTTAATGTTTGATTAGAAAATGAACAATGTATGATTGTGTTGTCTGAAGCAAAATAATTACTTGAATTTGATATGTGCTTATTCCGTAAATTTCATTCAGCCTTTGAAAATTCTTTTCTTTTGGAGCATTTTGTTTGTTCGTTAATTACTCTATATTTTCCCCAATTTTATTGCAATACTTGAAAATTTTAATGCCTGATCTAGGAATGTGCCCCTTTCTAGTATTTTGCATCCAAGCTGATGGTTGTTTGGTGCAGGAGCACCTAGGAAACACTAGGCATTTAGGAAGACTAGGATGCTTTTCTTTTGTTTTGAATCTTTTTCATGAAGGTCATGTTGACCATTGTGTAGAAGATAGCTTAGGGATGTGTTTGATCTCTAGGATAGAAGTTGTGAAAGAATGGATGTGTTTAGAATCTCGTCTTAATTTTCTAGAATTTGGCAAAAGTTGAAAAACACAGTGCATTTTACAATTTTGGCCACTTGATAACTTACATGTCCGACCAAGAGAGAATAATTGATTGAGGAACCATATTTAAGGTGTGCCTCGACCTGAGAGCAAGGTTGGAAGCATCTTGTTATGATTGCAGTTCTTGAGATCAAGAAAAACAGTGTTTTTGTGTGTTATTTTTGATTTTTGCTTCAAATAAGAGTTTTAATGAATTGAAATTGTTACTGTGTTTCATGGAGAATGTAGTTTAGTGTTTTATCAAGCTTAGTGTGCCATCTTTTAGTCTTTTGGATTCATTTTCAATCATTGTTTGTAAATAGTTGGCTTTAACTCTGTTGCTGGTCTAAACCAGACAGTCTATAAAGAATGGAGTGCTAGACCACTTTCCCACCATACAAATTGTACGGCCCTTTGGTAATAGTGACTAGACTCCATGTGTGTAAATATGGTAGGTTGTAGGGTTTGTGTGAGCACAAGAACTATTAGCAAAGTCTTTCCCTAGGCAAGCCAAGAAGAGTCTGGCTAGGGAAGACAAGGAGTGCAGAGCACATAACTTGTAGGGGTGACAAGTTTTTGATAAATTTCCTTTTGGAGAAGGCAGAGGTGAGTCTTGCCAAGACCTGGTGGTCAGGAGGAAGCTCCATCAATCCATTTGGTGTGAGAAATTCTTGATAGTTTGGTAGCAGCCAGGAAAAAGCCTAAAAAAACCCTAGTTTTTGTCCATTTTCAAGTGGAGGCGTTGTACAGACAGTGAAGGGATAAGACCTCAAAAATATTTGAGAGGTGGAAAAATGAACCAAGAACCCCAAGGAAAGATTGGGGTGTTCTTTAGAAAGAATTGAGATTGAGCCTATTTCCTCGGAGAAAAAGGCCTAATTAGGGCTCTAGGGCTAGTAGCCTTTTTCAACCCTAAATGAGGGTTTGATGAAAGCGATGAAAAGGTGGATTCTGGTGAACCTTCAAGAACCCTAGAAGGATGGTTTGAAGCTATTGGAGACACCTCTACACCCCTACAAAGATCTAATTGAGTGTTGAGGTTAGGTTAGCCTTTAGGGTAGATTAAGGGCTAAGGAAGAGTTGGAGACATTGCACCAAGATTGACTTGGTTGGTTGAATGGTGAAGGTAGTGGGGTTGGCCAGGAGAACCAGGGATACCTAAACATGAGAAGGGGCCTATAGGTCAAGGTGGTGAAGCAAAACACCAAGGAGGTCTTGCAAGCAAGACCTAGAGAAAGAATCTGTGATTGATTCCTCCAACCCCCTCCCCATCATTGTTAGTCACTGTGTACTTTGACTTAACCCTGCACCAAAATTTTACTTTTGGTATTTCAAATTTAATGAATTGCATTGTATGTTATGTTTTTCCAAGATATTTGCTCTTGTGCCTCCCTCTCCATATATCGACTATATATGGCCGCACACTATAATTGTGTATTCCGATTTAGATTTGCTAATCTAATTCTGTCAAACAAAGTCTATTCGACGTGTTGAATGTTTTAAACTTGTTTTGGTGCCTTGTATCTCTTATAGATACTAAACTCTTTGTTTTCAGATCTTATGTACCACTAGCACTTTTTATTTGCATGGACCAAGTCCACGTTTTTGAAATGATTTTTTGTGTAATATGTAAATGTGTGAATTTATAATGACCCATCCAAAACCCCTTTCCTTACCCATGTAATTTAGGGGTTTTCTTAATCAAAAGTCCTTTACTCCCACTTGCAAAAGAAATCATTTTTTTAAATATTCATCCCTAATTGCATGTATTTTCCCCCACGTACCTCCATCATGCATTCCCCTCATATCCTCTTTCCATAGCATCCACATGTCTGTGTGAGGGCTTGTGGGTTCACAACCCACCATAGCCCTTCATCTTGGCCTTGTTGGAGCAATCTTGACCCTTGAATTCTCTAGAGAATTCAAATTCTCCTATTTTACCCCCTCCTCAAGGGATTTATACAAGACTTTAGATTGATAATTATGCTGCTAATTTAATTCTCAACAACACTTTAGATTTGAGCACCCTTATGCTGTTATTTTGCAACACTTTTCACTTCCATACGTACATGCTGTCCATTTGAATCCTCAAGCATTTGCAATCAATTAATCATATTTGCTAGTCATGTTGTGTATAGAATATATGCATTTTAGTCATTCAATCTACTCTAAGGAGCACACAAGCTATTCAAATCGAAGGCTAATCAAGGATAACCAACAAAAGGAAGGTGATATTGTCCTATTTGTTTATATTTCCTTTCTTATTATAACTCTCTTTTGGCTAATCTTGAGGTGTCCTTATGTTTTCTTTATGTTTCTTAGTTAGATTCACACATTTAGAGTAGCATAAAATATATGGTGTGTAGTTACAGGTACCAGGTATCGACTCCACCTAGCTTCACATGTCTGGGCATACCTTCCCCGATGGTGGTTACTGAAGGTAGTCACAGGCCAAATTTCCCCTATCCTAGCCCACTGTACCCTATTAGGGTAGTGCTTCCTTGTTGATGTCTTACCATATGGTTACCTAACGGTAACGTTTGGAGCACCTTTCAGCTGTATGTTCCAATGCACCTTTCTGTTATATGTGGTTTACCAGTATGTCTTGCTGAGGTAATTTGTCTTGGTTTCTGTGAATTTGTTATGTGGATATATATTTTGGTTGTCAGTGTCTTGATGTGGTTTCTTTGATGTCTTTTTGTGATTTCATATATGGCATTTTATAGTATTTTATTGATGGGAGATTTAAATGGTTTTATCCATGAGATTTAAATATGTTATTTTTTAAATGATTTTTATTGATCATTCGAGAGAATGATATATTTCATTTGGAAATTTTAAATGATTTTATTAATCCTTTTTGGGGAGCTTTGTGTATTTGGACGATTGAATTTAAATTACTATTTTTATATGAAATAGAGAATTTTGGTGTTTTTGGTGATTTTAATTAATTTCTTGGAGAGCATTAATAGCTTGCCTAATAAAATGATTTATTTCATTTTTTTATTGTGTTGAATTAGTTATAAAATAAAATAAAATAAAAGGGGCAGCCTTGTTTTTGGATGTATATACTTATTCATTTTGTTTTGGAGGGGGGTCATTCTTTTGGAAGGGAAGATACTTCTATTTTGGGGAAGAAGAAGAAAACCCACGAATTGGGTAGTTGAGTTGGGGAAGAACATGGAGAATTTCTAAGAAGAAAATTGTGGGCAATGGTACCGGAGGCTCAACATAGTTTTGTTGTTTTGCTGCTCTGTTTTGGAATCTCCCCGTGCCTTGCTAACATAGCATTTCTTCATTCCTCAATTGGAAAAAATTGAGGTATTCTTTTGTGTTTTCCTTGAATTTTTGAGTTATTAATGTATGCATGAATGTGTGTTTAAATGTTTTGGGAATCTTGGCTGCTTTGGGTGTTGTCATGGTTTATTTGGGTTGAAATTCTTTTCAACCTGGTTATTTCTTTCTTTTTTTTTGGGAAATCTGAGACTTTTATAAAAAAAATCAATCCTCCCACTTCAAACTCAAATCCAACTATGACATTCACCTGATAATGCTCAAATCTCAACTAGGTTGGAGTCCAAAATGAATTAGGAATACTTTCTGTTTTGGCCAAAATTTGTGCAACTTGTTAATTGTTTTTTATTGCTACTCATTATCCCCTTGCTAAAAATGAATTTTAAGGGTGAATTTCATCTAGAAATACCAAGATCTCAATTGGGTCTTTGGAAAATTTTAATTATGGGCACTTTCATTTTTGCATAAATTTGTTTTTCTGTTAAATGACATTTTTTGATGTTTCTCTTTAACCGTTTGTTATAAATGCAAAATAAAGTTAGTTTTTGTGTAGAAACGCCCATATTTCAAATGGGTCGTTGTCCGATTTCTAATCTGGTCACTTTTATTTTCCATGTTTTTGCCCAGCCATGCATTAAATGACGTTTTTTAGTACATCACCTTATTATGGGTCTTAAAATTGAAAATTGAAGGTGGATTCCTACTTGAAACACCAAAATATGAACTAGGTCAAGCTTAGAATTTTAATTTGGGCACTTTGAATTTTTGTGTAATTCTTATGCCTCTATTTCATGATTGAAATCAGCTATTTGAATGATTAGTAGCAATGTTTGCTTGGTTGTTTTAAAAAGTTTTTGTGATGGGTTTTGTGGCTTTCTTCATTGTTTCATATTTGCTTTGGGTCCCTCGTTTGGTTAAACGAGATGGAGTAAAACCATTATAAGATAATGAGTCCTCGTGCATGGCCTTGAGCGCTTGTAAAGGCTAAGGATGCACTTGAGATGGCCTATCCATCTGCAAGGCGTTGATTTGGGCATGATTGAGTTTCCCTCATCCATATGAGAGGTGTCCTTATTTTCGTGTGATGCCATCCCTTCGAGCACACATGATGACATTTTATCCAGTCTACACTCTAGTACCTATACCTCTGTAGTCATGATTAGCACCCGACATGTCATTGTATGAGCATCTTATGTTGTGATATTGGTTTTAATGCATTGTATTATATGTTTTCTTTGTGTCTGATGTGAGTGTTGGCCATATGTTACCCTTTCCTTTCCTTTCTGCTTGGGCCTTGTGACTATCTCCGAGCACGGTGGGGTGGCCTCTTTTGAGTCTACATGGTAGGGAGGCATTGCCACCGCCATTAGGGACCGACATACAGGTTATTGGAGCATCAATTGGAGGTGTTCTCTCTTGTACATGCTTTATCTGATGATGTTTCTTATTCATGGCTATGCCTTTTTATTATGTGTATTCATTTATGTATATTGTACTCTTTTGAGAGAAAGGATGTAATCATATAATTTAATGAGAAGAAATGTGATGATTTATATTTGGTTTATGAGTTCTGGTGTTGGTATCTGACTCACTTGCATTATGATGATATTTATGAGTTTTCCTTCAAAAAATCTAATGCAAAAAAATCAGAGCTTTGGTTGTATACTTCCTTCATGTTTTAGTATGCAAAAGTTTCAGTGCATCGCCACTTTTTGTTATGGTCTGTGTTGCTGCTGCTATAGTTCTAGCACATCACCGCTTTCTGTTTGCTGTTTGTGTCACTGCTGCGAAGGTTCCAGAGCAAGAAGTTCTGTAGCTGGAAGTTCCATAACAGAAAGTTTTGGAGCAAGAAGTTTCATAGCTGGAAGTTCCATAATAGGAAGTTCCAGAGCAAACTTTCGGGAGCTATATTATGTTTGCTCCTGTTTGGATTTTTCTCTGGAGGGTCGATTAGTCCTCTCCTTTAGGTTGTGTTCGGCCATGCTTGGCCATGTATGTTGTCAGTATATTGTATTGGAAACTTATTTTTGCGTGTAAGTTATTCTTTATGTTATCAAAAAAAAATTATTTGGTCCTCTTGTGGCTTACCCTTTGGGGTTGCGTAGCAGGATGTTACATAAAAAAAAATTGTGTTACCACATTTCAATTCGATATTCTGTAATTGTAAATAGAATTTAGAAATACTTGTATATATATATATATATATATATCTATATATATATATATATATATATATCTATATATATATATATATATATATATATATCTATATATATATATATATATATATATATATATATATATATAGCTTATATCTATATATGTGTATACTTTTATATACATACATACATACATACATACATACATATATATAGACATATCTACATATGTTTTTATAATGTTGTTAATAATAGAATGTTCTTTCTTTGGAATTGTAGGGAGAGTAGTAAGTAAATAAATTTGAAAGATTATATTAAGGAAATTGAAATTAATAAATAATAACTTATTTTAGACTGTTGTGGGATTGGTTTAAAGGAATGAATTTGATGAATCTTGGAAGGGTAGTACTCTCATATTTTGTATTAGTGGATTTGTAGATTCCTTAAATTATAGTTATTGAGAGTTTATGTCTTAATGTGTAAATTTTGTGAAAGATGGTATGTTGGTTGTGAATGTCCTTATGGGAGTCTTCTGATGTTTAATGGAATTAGAAGTTTTCCAGAGGCTTGGGAATTGTGTTATCGGTTAATTGTCTTTACCCTTGAACTTGGTTGATGTGATACTTGCAATGAGTTGATATGGGTATTTTTCCATGCACTATTTGTTTGTATTACAATTGTTTTATAGTTGTGTTTGCGAGCGAGATGGTTCATGCCTTGCTCGGGTTTAGTACTTTTCTAGTTTTCGTCTATGTGCATGATGGCTTTACATTATTGGTTTTATTGGGTCTTCTAATTATTAGTAGGGGGAATGGCTCTCAATGGGGGCCGACGCACAAAGTGGTGACCAAGATAACCAATGTGGGATTTTCTTAAACAAGTGATAACCTAATTAATTAACTAGGAGGTTGGGTAGATTCTAACTAATCAAGATAATTGGATGTTTCACCCATGCCTGTAGTGCTCATTTAGGCTAAGGATGGGTTGAGAAGGCCTAGTTGGCAAGATCAACTTCCTTGTCCTCATGAAAGGAAGTTGGTTCCACATGTGTTACCCTATGGGGTCGGTGCCTAGTGTGAGGCAGTCAAGATAATCCATGCTAGGACCATGCGATGACACTCTCTCCTACTACAACCTAGTATTCCCTTGTCTTGTAATTCTCTTTGATGATTGTGTACCTCTAGAAGTGGTGTTACTATTATGTGTTGTAATAATGTATTTGTGTAATGAAGTCATGTTAATCCTTGTGTCATTTTGTTGTCTTCTTGTCTATTTTGGTGGTGGGACCTTATTGCTATCTCCTAGCATGGGTGGTGGACCTTAGGGTCCCACATGGTCAAGTGGAATGTGCCTTGTACTCCATTGGATTTCCTTGCAGTTGATCGTTCATGTGGTGACTACTCTTGATGATGTGGACTCCTTCCCTTGTTTTAGTTCACGTGTATTATCTTTCATGTACTTGTGATGTACTATAATTCAGTTGTATCATGTAATGAAATTTTGATGTACTCTCCTCTCTTATTCGAGGAAACATTGATGTAATGATGTAATGTTGTAAATTCATTATTGAACTCTCTCATGTAATGGATAATGTAAATGATGTTATTGCATATGTTAGTTAAATGGATTGGTTTTAGATGTTGTTATATTGTTGTCATGATATGGATAATTCTTATTGGTAGATCATTTAAATGTGATGGATTAAATAATATTAACATGGTTAGATGGAATTTGTTTAATGTGATGATATACAATTCTTGCTAGTTTAGTTAATGGGATCCTAGTAGTGTAGTCATGGAACCTTAGAGGACTTAGGTTAGAATGCAAGTTAATGTATTATTTGCAATCTTGTGTATATTGCACTTTAAATTAAAAAAGTTGTTTTATTTTTAGGTGTTTTGCATGTTGTCCTCTAGGGTTTCGTGGAAGGGCATTACACATGGTATCAAAGCCCACGTTCTAACACATGGTATATACAAGATACCATTATGTGGTTTTAGTTGCATAGATTTTAAAGTTGAAGCTTTCCCTTATTGTCCTCGCCTAACACCCTAAAACTTGTCCTTGGTGGTGTCTGTGTAGGATAATGCCTAGAGGTCAAGGTCAAGGTCGAGGTCGAGGTCTGGGACATGGTAGAGGTCATGGTGGTGGCTGTGGGGATAATCGCCAGAACACCCCTCCCCAGAGTTCCCATGAGTCTGATCATGAGGAACAATAGGGCTCCCAGAATAATCAGGGAGGTGGAGATCAGAATCTAAGCCAATCGGGGTTGGAGGGTGCACAGTTGCATCACTTGCTTGAAGAGGTTCTTGCCCGTTAGGTCTGAGATAGGAGGGTGATCAGTTGGTAGTTAGGGAGAGAGAGAGAGAGGTCTCTCGGGAGGAGAGAGATTACAGTTGAGTAGGAGGCTATATTAGTTGGACATATGAGGGATCTTTTGAGAGCACGTCCTCCTACTTTTTATGGGACTGGTAGTGGTTTGAAGGTGGATAACTAGTTAATTAACCTAAACAGGTGTTTCACCATGCATCCATATGGTAGCAACACCAAGGCTAGGTGCACTATCATGCACCTCAGAGGTTTTGCTTCCATGTGGTGGCGTTTGGAGGAGTAGAAACTACATTTGGATATAGATTCAGTATCATGGGAGATGTTTCTTGAGAGATTCAGAGCTCAGTTCTTGTTTGATCATTAGCGGTAGCATCGTGTAGGTGAGTTCCATGAGTTGAGGCAAATGGCCATGTCAGTTGAGTAGTATCTAGGCATAAGTGATGATGAGGGTATGTTAGTGCAACATTTTATCAGGGGATTGAATGCCCGTATCAGTGGGGGTGTTCATGTGGTTGAGCCAAAAACCATGGAGGTGGCTATATAGAAGGCTCAGATAATAGAGGAGAATTTGGCATTGGCTCTAGGTGGTCATACAGGTGTCCAAATTGGTAGTGCACCTCCAGTGGGTTTCAATTCTCGGGGTGGCCAGACTTAAGCAATGGGTCCCTCCAAGAGCCACCATACACCCACTAAGGGTGGTCAGCTACAACAGCCACAAGAGCATTCTTAGTCCAAACATAAGAACTCTCAGTCTCCACATAGTGGTAGATTTCAGTTTAAGAAGAATCAGAATTGGCAGCAAGCCCAATGTGATCTTTCAGTGTAGCCAACATAGAGCACTCAGACTACAACCAGTAGAGGTAGTTTTTAGTAGTCTAGTGCACCTCTAGGTGGTAGAGGTTACGACAGAGGTGGAGGGTGTTTCTCTTACAATTATTAGGCTCACATTGCTAGACAGTGTCCTCAGAAAGGCACATCTAGTTTTAGTCAGAGGCCGACAACTTTAAAGTCAATAGTAGGAGATGTAGGCAGGTCACACAGAGTTTTTGTAGGAGTTGATAATCACCAGGCCGAGCATCAGGGCATAGTGGTCGAGACTACATGTGTGTTACAAGGTCATAGAGTCTCTATTCTTTTTGACTTTGGTGCTTTAGATTCTTTTATTTCTCATTTCGTAGTGGCGCGATGTGGACTGGTGGTAGTGAAGCAGGATGATAGGTGGCAAGTTGAATTGGCCTTTGGTACTAAGGTAGCAGTTGAGTCTCTTGTTCTTGGTTGTGGTTTGAGGATTGGTTCTATCTATACCACAATATACCTTCGTATCAAATGCTCACCAAGCAGTGATAGATTGTCAATGTAATTCAATACAGTGTGTGGATGATTCAGGCAGTGAGGTTGAGGTAGTTGGTGTTCAGAGGCCTATTTCCTTACGCATGATCTTTGCTATGTATTTGAAGAGGTGTATGCAGCACATTTGCTAGTTGTTTGTGGTGATAGTTAATGATTTGGAGTTAGGGGAGAGCTAGGATGTGTCCCACGAAAGTCACCCTATCTTTAGGCATTATGCAGATGTCTTTCCTTGCGAGATTCCAGGGATGCCACCTAAATGTGACATTGATTTTAAGATAGATATTGTACCTAGAGTTGAGCCTATTTCATGAGCTCCATATTGGATGACCACTCAGGAGCTTAAGGAGCTTCGGTTGAAGCTTGAGGAGTTGTTGGTGAAGGGGTTTATTCATCCTAGTGTTTCTCCTTGGGGAGCACCGATGATTTTCATGAAGAAGGATGGGTCCCTTCGATTGTGCATTGATTACCGATAGTTGAATAAGGTAACGATGAGGAATAGGTATCCATTACTGAGGATCAATGAACTATTTGATTAGATCAAGGGTGCTAGGGTTTTTTCAAAGATTGATCTTAATTTAAGATATCATCAGTTGCGCATCTTTGAGGTAGACATCCATAAGACCACATTTCGTACTCATTACGGGCACTATGAGTTCGTTGTTGTGTCATTCAGGTTGACGAATGTGACTTTTGTGTTCATGAGTTTGATGAATGGTGTGTTTCACACCTATTTTGATAGGTTTGTCCTGGTGTTTTTGGATGACACTTTGATCTATTCGAGGACCATGGAGGAGCATTTGAGGCAGGTGTTATAGTGTTTGAGGGAGAACCAACTATATGCAAATTTGGAAAAATGTGAGTTCTTCTAGATGGAGATGAAGTATTTGGATCATGTTATTTTTGGTGAGGGCATTGTTGTGGATCCTTCAAAGATCCAAGCTATCATTGATTGGCCTGCGCCCACTAATGTAGTAGAGGTTCCCAGTTTCATGGGTTTGTAGGTTATTACCAAAGGTTTGTACAGGGTTTTTCAAGGATAGCCCACCCCATCACTTCTCTTCAGAGGAAAGGAAATAATTTTATTTGGTCAAAGCGGTGTCAGGTAGCTTTTCAGACTCTTAAGGAGAGGTTGACCAATGCACCTATCTTGGTAGTTCTTGATCCTACTAGGTATTTTGTGGTTTGTACAGATGCATCCTTGAAGGCTTTAGGAGCAGTGTTGATGCATGATGGTCGTGTGATTGCCTATGATTCTCGCAAATTCAAGGATCACGAGTTGAACTATCCTACACATGATCTAGAGTTATCTGTTGTGGTTCATGCTTTGATGAGATGGAGGCATTTCTTGTTGGGGCATCGGTTTGAGTTGCATCATGATCATCATAGTTTGTAGTATATTTTCATGCAGTCTAATCTGAATGCAAGGAAAAGATGGTGGATGGAGTTCCTGTGTGAGTATGATTTTGAGGTAAAATTCATTCAGGGTAAGGATAATGTGGTGGTATATGCTCTTAGTCGACGAAGACATGAGCTTTTGACAATGACTCTTGGGGTGGACTTGAGGAGTCAGATCCTTTCAGCACTTCCTTCAGATAGTTGCTATCAGGAGGTGAGGTTTGAGATTGATTCAGGTAGAGCTTTAGAGGGAAGATTTGCAGGTTATTCCCTTAAGTCATATGGCCTTTTGTGACACTTGGGTCATATTTATGTTCCTTCCTCAGGAGATCTTCGTACTTTGATCATGACAGAGGCACATCAGGCACCCTATTCATCTCATCTAGGTGTCAAGAAGATGCACACAGACCTTCATCAATTGTACTTTTGGGCCAGAATGAAGAGGGATATTGCTGATTTTGTGTCTAGATGTTTGGAGTGTCAGAGAGTGAAGGCAGAACATCAGCATGCTGCAGGTCTTTTGCAACCTCATCTAGTTCCAGAGTGGAAATGGGACATTATCTCATTGGATTTTATTGTTGGTTTGTCAGTGTCTTCCAGTCAACATGGCACCATTATGGTCACCATGGATAGGTTGACTAAGGTGGCACACTTTAATCCTATTCAATCCTCATACAATGCTTCTTTAGTAGCTAGATTTTTCATGGAGGATATTTTCAGGTTACACAATATTCCTCACAAGATTATCTCAGATAGAGATCCAGTCTTTACCTCAATTCTTTGGACATCGCTGCAACATGCGTTGGGGACTTAGTTGAACTTTAGTTTAGTTTATCATCTTGAGACTGATGGGAAAACCAAGAGGGTTAATTAGGTCCTTGAGGATATGCTTCAGATGTACGTTATGGATCAACAGTCTCATTGGGCGGATTACCTGTATTTGGTGGAGTTTGCATACAATAATGGATATCATAGCTCTATTGGCATGCCTCCTTTTCAGGCATTGTATGGTCATCCTTGTCAAACCCATTTGAGTTGGGATCATCTTGAGGACATAGTACTTCTTCATCTAGAGATGCTTTAGGAGATGGAGCAATAAGTGATTCACATTAGGGAGCATTTGATTGTAACCCAAGATAGACAAAATAAATACATAGATGCTCATAGCGTTGACCACTAGTTCTCAGTTGGAGACCGGGTATTCCTATGGGTGCATCCACGAAAGAGTCTGATCTGTTATGGAAAAGGCTCTAAGCTCGTACCATGCTTTGTTGGGCCTTTTGAGGTGTTAGAGAGGATTGGTCCTGTTGCATACCATCTTGCTTTGCTGCTCATTCCATCACGCATTCATGTGTTTCATGTATCTATTCTCAGGCCCTATTATCCAAACGTATCTCATGTACTTGATTGGAATGCCTTATAGGTAGAGGACGGGCAATTGGCTTTGGAGCCCGTGGGTGTCATACAACATAGGAGACTCATCCTCAGGGGTCAAGACATTGAGCAGGTGACAGTCCAGTGGGATCCAAATGACTTGTCTTTTGCTACATGGGAGGATGCATCCAGGATGAGAGAGTTGTACCCATATCTATTTGTAGGCTTCCAAGAGTAAGCCTAGTTCTAGGGGGGAGGATGTAGTGCCCCTCAGTTTTCTTTCTGTTATTGTCAGTTACTTGTTTGTATTTGGACATTATGATACATTCCTCAATGTTGGATTCAGTGCTATGATGATAGTTGATGTTGCTTTTATCACTGATGTTTATGTATATGTCATGACTAGTTTATTGTTTAATTGATTGTGTAGGTTATTATTGCTATGAGTATTATGTGATTATCCGATGTATGTTCTTATCATGTTATTAGTAGTTGATTATTGTGCATTGATGTATGTTGGTGAAGAGGAACAGTGTCGCATCACTCACTTGTGAGTGCCCTACGACACTGCGACTTTCCTCTCACGGAGTGTTTGATTGTTTGACTATGTACATGCTTGACGGTGTGGTTTGTTGCAGGTTGCAGGTACTAGGCATCGACTCCACCTGAATTGCCAAGTTTGAGTGTGCCTTAAACCCACTGGAGATTATTGAAATGGAGATAGCATCTGGTCCCCTATGTTGAGCCATCATCCTTTACGAGGATAGGTATCCATTTGTCATACCCTGTATGTGTGGTCAATTCGAGTTGGTTTGTTGATGTTGTTGTGGTATCGCCTTCCGTTTCGCTATGAGGTTAGGTACTGCTTGGTATTTTGTTCACTTGAGTAATTTATGTGATTAGTGCATTTTTTTATTATTATATTAAAATAAAAGATTATTATGGTTAAAAAGGTATTTTGATAATTAAATAAATATTTTAATACATTTGTGGTTTTGATAAATAAAATATTATTAATATTTTATTTAGTTTAAATAAATTAAAATTATGATTTAATAAAGAAATATTAAAATAAATATATAAATTATCGTATTGTGCAAACAAAATTGAAATGAAAGATTAAACTAATAAATTGAATATTTAAACTATTGATTTATAATGTGCAATAATTAAGGTATGGTTAAATTAACTAATAATAATAATAATTAGAGGAAGTTGACAGTAGTGGGGAAAATGAAATAAAATAATTAAATTAAAAGAAATGTTGCATGCAAGCAACAAATTGTGGAGTGGAGAATAAATTAGTTAAATTTCTTAAAGAAAGGGGCTTTTGGATATTTTCTTGT
Source organism: Sequoia sempervirens (assembly GCA_007258455.2). Taxonomy (NCBI): domain Eukaryota; kingdom Viridiplantae; phylum Streptophyta; class Pinopsida; order Cupressales; family Cupressaceae; genus Sequoia; species Sequoia sempervirens. The sequence continues at coordinate 139,335,371 of VDFB02000007.1, read as the reverse complement.
TCTGGTTCTTGGGGAGTTTCAATGTAGAAAATAGTTTGTTTGAAGAAATTGTTGGGGATTTGAAGTTACTAGAGCTGCAATCTTGAGAAACCAAAGCTTGGCAACGAATCTTCAGTTGTATCACACGAATTAAACCAGGTTCCATTATATCTTATCAATTTTAATGTTTGATTAGAGAACAAACAATGCATGATTGTGTTGTCTGAAGCAAAATAATTGTTTGAATTTGATATGTGCTTATTTTGTAAATTTCATTTAGCCTTTGGAAATTCTTTTCTTTTGGAGCATTCTATTGTTTCGTTAATTGCTTTGTATTTTCCCCAATTTTACTACAAAACTTGACAATTTTAATGCCTGATCTGGGAATGTGCCCCTCTTTCTAGTATTTTGCATCCAAGTTGATGGTTGTTAGTCACTGCCTACTTTGACTTAACCCTACACCAGACTTTTACTTTTGGTATTTCAAATTTAATGAACTACACTGTATCTTATGTTTTTCCAAGATATTCGCTCTTGTGCCTCCCTCTCCATTTATCGACTATATACAGTCACACACTATAATTGTGTATTCCGATTTAGATTTTCTAATCTAATTATGTCAAACAATGTCTATTCGGTGTTGAAAGTTTTGAACTTGTTTCGGTGCCCTATATCTCTTATAGATATCAAACTCTTTGTTTTTAGATCTTATGTAATTCTTTGGCAATCGATTTAGACATCGCCTTGGGTTGTGTATTCGTTGATGGAAATGATTTATTGTTGGCATGTAATACTGTGAAATGTGAAAAAACTATATGCCTTACCTCTAAAGTTTTTTCCCAGTGCCTACCCGTGCTCTACCTTAGGGGATCAATTCTTATAATTGGCAAGTTTACTTGAATACATTCACAAGCTTATCTTCATTGAAATTAAATTATATTGTCAATCAATGCCATTTAATGTATATTTCCCCACGTATAATCTATCTTATTCTTATACCTGGCTACATATCTACTCATATAGCATATTGCATGCTCTATTTTTTCCTCTTCATAATTCACATTATTTCCTTCTACATAAGAAACATTGAAACATTGTTGTGCTGTGAAGTGGAGCTTGCCGCCTGTGCATTGTTATGTTTCTTTTACACTTCATGGCAACTGGTTATATGTATTCATCGGTGTTTATATTTTGTGTGATGGAATTCAATAATTATACATGTTGATAGGAATTTGAAGCCTATACTGTAAGGCGAGTCCGATAGTCATTTCTGAGTGGGGTTCGAAGAAATTATGCATGTTCAATTCAGCTTTTGAGTTGTTTATAAATACATACATATATATATGTGTGTGTGTGTGTGTTTATATATAAATGAAAATTTATTTGTGTTACCACATTTCAATTCGATATTCTGTAGTTGTAAACAAAATTTAGAAATACTTGTACATATATAAATATAGGTATATATATAAGCTTATACCTATATATCTGTATATGTTTATATATATATATATATATATATATATATATATATGTATAGACATATTTGTATATGTTTTTATAATGGTGTTAATAATAGAATGTTATTTCTTCGAAATTTTAGGGAAAGTAGTAAGTAAATAAATTTGAAAGATTATATAAGTAAGGAAATTAAAATTAGTAAATAATAAGGATTCATTGTATGAACTTATTTTAGACTGTTGTGGGATTGGTTTAAAGGAACGAATTTGATGAATCTTGGAAGGGTAGTACTCTCATATTTTGTATTAGTGGATTTGTAGATTCCTTAAATTATAGTTATTGAGAGTTTATGTCTTAATGTGTAAATTTTGTGAAAGATGGGATGTTGGTTGTGAATGTCCTTATGGGAGTCTTTTGATGTTTAATGGAATTAGAAGTTTTCCAGAGGCTTGGGAATTGTGTTATCGGTTAGTTGTCTATGTTTGACCCTTGAACTTGGTTGATGTGATACTTGCAATGTGTTGATATGGGTCTTTTTCCATGCACTATTTGTTTGTATTACAATTGTGTTTGCGAGCGAGATGGTTCATGCTTTGCTCGGGTTTAGTACTTTTGTGGTTTTCGTCTATGTGCATGATGGTTTTACATTATTGGTTTTATTGGATCTTCTAGTTGTTAGTAGGGGGAGTGGCTCTCAATGGGGGTTGACGCACAAAGTGGTGACCAAGATAACCAATGTGGGAGTTTCTTAAAAAAGTGATAACCTAATTAACTAACTAGGGGTTTGGGTAGATTCTAACTAATCAAGATAATTGGATCTCACCCATGCCTGTAGTGCTCATTTAGGCTAAGGATGGGTTGAGAAGGCCTGGTTGGCAAGATCAACTTCCTTGTCCTCATGAAAGGAAGTTGGTTCCGCATGTGACCCTATGGGGTCAGCGCCTAGTGTGAGGCAGCCTGGATAACCATAGATGGGGGTCAACACCTAGTGTGAGGCAGCCAGGATAATCCATGCTAGGACCATGCGATGACACTCTCTCCTACTACAACCTAGTATTCCCTTGTCTTGTAATTCTCTTTGATGATTGTGTGCCTCTGGAAGTGGTGTTACTATTATGTGTTGTAATAATGTATTTTTGTAATGGAGTCATGTTAGTCCTTGTGTCATTTTGTTGTCTTCTTGTCAATTTTGGTGGTGGGACCTTATTGCTATCTCCTAGCATGGGTGGTGGACCTTAGGGTTCCACATGGTCGGGTGGAATGTGCCTTGTACTCCATTAGGTTTCCTTGTAGTTGATAGTTCATTTGGTGACTACTCTTGACGATGTGGACTCCTGCCCTTGTTTTAGTTCATGTGTATTATCTTTCATGTACTTGTGATGTACTATAATTCAATTGTATCATGTAATGAAATTTTGATGTACTCTCCTCTCTTATTCGAGGAAACATTGATGTAATGATGTAATGTTGTAAATTCATTATTGAACTCTCTCATGTAATGGATAATGTAAATGATGTTATTGCATGTGTTAGTTAAATGGATTGGTTTTAGATGTTATATTGTTGTCATGATATGGATAATTATTATTGGTAGATCATTTAAATGTGATGGATTAAATAATATTAATATGGTTAGATGGAATTTGTTTAATGTGATGATATACAATTCTTGCTAGTTTAGTTAATAGGATCCTAGTAGTGTAGTCATGGAATCTTAGAGGACTTAGGTTAGAATGCAAGTTAATGTATTATTTGCAATCTTGTGTATATTGTACTTTAAAAAAAAATGTTCCATTTTTAGGTGTTTTAGTGTGTTGTCCTCTAGGGTTTCATGGCGGGGCGTTACAAAAGACAAGAACATATTATAATCAATATATCATGAATGTAAATCAACTAAAGGAAATAACCTATGAGGATCTATGATAATGGATAATCTAAGGGTGGGTAGATGAGAACATATGAAAAATAAATGTCCAGTGATAATGAAACATAAAAATAGGTAGATTCAAACCCTAGGTAACTTTTTTATAAAAGGATATAATTGGAAAATCAAATCTAAAAGCACTAATGAGGATAAAGGATAAACCCTAAGGTCAAATCCTAGATCATGTAAGAAAGTCAAGGTCACTAAAAATGTAAATAAAAAGATTATTTGTCACAATAATTTACATAGGATAAAAATTAAATAAATAATAAAAGCACAAGATTTAGAGTTGGAACTAATAGTTGAAATTGACGCTATAATTAATGCTCATAACTATAAAATAAAATAATCAAATACAAAGGTTCTTAGCTCTTATTTTGATGTTAATGCCTTTGTTTAGACAAAACAAATTTATTCACTGAGCTGTTAAAATTTATGAGCTATCCTTAATCTACAAATTTGATTATGTAATTTGCAAGTGAGCATGTGATCTTCATAAGAATGAAACTAAATTTGATGCATGAATATGACCTTGTAACTTGTGGACTTGATTTGACACAACTATGTAGTTTGAAACTTGTTTGCCTCAATTTTTAATATTTGAATTCATGTAAGAACAAAAAACGTTTACAAACACCTTTAAGAATCTATTGGATTGTGAGGGTCAAGTTCTCCTTAGTTATACACATGGATTGACCATTTAATTGTGATGAATAAAGGTTAAGAAAAATAGATATTTGTGCAATATCCTTTTAGGATGATGATGCAATGTTGATGTAAAATATTTCATCCACTTGCAAATAGAACTCTAGGTGTGCTCCTTAGTTATGCTATATTAAACTAAGGTGCTAGATTATTCATTTTTTAATTAGGGTTAATGAAAGAAACCACCCTAGCATGTAATATGATAAATTTATATTTTAGTTGGCTTGTAATGGTTAAGTGAAAAGGGTGGCAAAGATTTGAATTAAAAAATTTAGAGGTCATATTCAAGAGCATAGAATTGATTGAGATCAATTTGACACTTGTATATTTAATCTAAAGTAGAAAAAAAATTATTTGAAAAAAAACAAATTAAAAAGATTAATGATGATGTGAATAGAAAAAAATATAATCATTTACCAACTTTCATATAAAATTAGACCATTTTACACAATAACCAATACATTAAAAACAATCTAATCATTATAAATCCAAAAAATGAAAAATACACTTTTGTTCTCTATAATAATATAAACTAAAAAATCATTAAAGAAACGAAAAATCACTCCACATAAGATAAAAAAATAAACTAAATAATACAAACACTCCTTAGGTACGCATCCTTATTTTCCCACTACTTTCTCTCCTTTGTTCTCTCTCATACTAGTAATTTTTGTTTTATTCTCCAAGTAGGTGAGACATTCATTATTTTATTCTTCAAAGTGGACTTTGAAAAGTAGGATATTTTAATTAACAACCAAAACGAAGCTTCCTTAGTTGAAATATGGCCACTATGCAAAAAAAAGGAAAAGTTTACTAAAAGTAGGGAAACTAGCTAAAGTGTTTGTTATAAAGCATCCCATCTTACCAAAACCATCAGCTTTAGGATTATAGAATTGAACTTGCTGTAAATGGAGACTTTTCTAAACTTGGGAGCATCTTGGCCTTTAAACTTTACAACTTGAAAGACCACCATGTTATTTTGCAACCTTTAGTCTAATAATAATATTCAATGGGGTGTGAGAAATTGAAGATGGGCAACTAATAATTTAAGGACAACAAATAACTTAGGATAGGAAAGTTATATTAAGAAATGATCTTTTAATAATTTTTATAAAAATTCTATTTGAACTATAATTTAATAGTGGGATTTAGTATTTAAATTATATGGTGAGTTTTTTCATGTATTAAGTTTTTGATAATGTAAAGATTAATTTTTCTTATCAACATATAATTTGTATGGTAATTAAGTGTCTAATTTTTTTCTAAAAATGTAACTTGTAAATAAAGATGTTAACATGGAGATAAGTAGAAAAAAATTCTCTAATAACATTGTGGATCATAGATTAAATTGTTATAAACAATGTTGCATCGTATATTTATTCTATATGTTAAAAATTATAAAGTGTAATTTTCTATCTAAATTATGAAAAAACCATTAAACGTAAGTAAATAAGACATTTATGAAAAAACTAAAGAGTTAAATAGAAGGATATAAATTTTAAAAATAACCAAATAACAACACAAAACCACTAAAGCATTCCATGAATAAAAAATATGAATTAAAAGGCTCTTGTCATTAATAAAAGGCATATCATCTTATGTGTGAGTACTAATTTTAGAAAAAAATTACAACTATTGCACAAATGATTTACAAGTTTTTTTCTAAAAATAATAACCTTATGAAAATATGATCAAACAACTTGGTTGAGGTAATAAAGGTCATAGATGGTGAAGAGCCTGTATCTTTGTATAAGCACTAGAATAACTAAGCTCTTGTAATAAAACTATTCATTAGTCTCAACCTTTTTGATAAAAAAATATTGGCATATCTTCTCAATGAGGGAGATGGCGATATATTTGCATTTGTAATTGATTGTAACCATCTCTTACTGCACATAAGAAAATTTCATGTTGTGAAACCAATGACACTTAAAGTAGTTAAATCACCATCTATGAGGGAGAAACCCAAGTAATCTAAATATGCTATCCTTAGGTTTTTCCATAGTAAATTTATTGAGCTCATTATTTATTGAAAGAAAAGTAATTGAGAGAATATCTAAGAGTAATAATATTATCAATCAAAATAACATATTATTAAATAGGTGACACCTAGTGAGATCTAAGAATTGATCCCCTCAAATGAAGAAAGTCTATAAAACACGTTTCTCTATTGAACTTAAGATTATAGGAAATACCATTCGTCTAAAAATTACAAGTCAATGGAATATTGTAAGATCGATAAACAATCATCATAAAATTGTGTAGATTACAACTTAGACTTTAGAGAAATAGATAAAGTATATTGGTATAAAAAAAAGTAAGAGAAGCAAAAAATTACCATATAAATGCATAAGTTACAACCAACATTACTTGTAAATATACATTGAATGATAAAATTTTACTTGTTTATAGTAAATAAATTCAAATAAACTACAATAAATATCATCCTTGATAGATTAAACTTATATTTTAAAAAAAATCAAGAACTTAGCACACTTGGTTTATCTAATAAATAGATAATATGCTCCAATTTTAGTTTTCAAATTTTCTATTTCCAACCTTCTCAATTGGAACTTTATTACAATATATACAAGAATCCTTTGAAGACTTCATAAAAATAGGTTTTTACCAAAAAAAAAAAGGGAAAATTAGATTTCTCTCCTTGAAAATTCCATCAAAATTGTATCACAATCTTAGAAAATAATTGGCTTACAAAATTCCCTGTCCTCAATAACTTTGACATCTATAAGAAAGTTGAATGATTTTTTCAAGCCACTTGATCATCCAAGTAAAATAGGTGAGTAGAGCTTGCTTTGCCATGTCTCTTAGATTTCATAACAAGAAGGAATATTTTCCTTACCATCTTGGCCATCATCATAGTGGTAAATGATTTGCTCAATTAAAACTACCCTATGATAATGCACACTGTAACAATGAAATATTATCTAATTTCTTAGTTTAGGAATCCTACATAAGGTAATAATATCAAATCTATCAAATCCCTATGCTTTTAATATTGGTAGAATAATTGAAACTACATTTAGATTTACTTATTTTTATTCACTATAATTGGGTTCATAATAAATGCACTCCTAATTTGGTCAAAAGGAATGCTTTGGTTTGATTTCTCATTTAAGAGGATTTTTTTTCAAAATCATGCTCTTTATGTGAATTCAAGTATATATGATAATCATCAATATTATTCTAGGGCAGTTCTACATGTTAGATTTATAGGTGGAAAACTTATTGATTCATGAGTTTAATTTAAATTCTCAGTGACATCTCCTAGCTATGTCGATTATTTAGAAATGGGGCCAAAACATGGGTTACTAAAATATTATGCTTGATATGCTAAGTCTCAAAATATTTAGAGTTGAAAATATATATTAATCAAATTTAAAACTTTTGTGGTTCTATATTTTCAAACCTCACCAAATCCTTTAAATTTTTTAATTATTTTTATGAAGAGAAAAAAAATCAAAATTGGGCTTAAATGGGTTATATAGGATCCATATTTGGAATTTCTCTTTTCCAAAAGTGGTTCATAATATTATTTGGTTATGATATGTAGCATAAGAGGTTTAAAGTTTGGGAGTGTTACATGACAAATATCAATTTATTTAGAGAGGACAAGTAGCACTATTACGATTAGTTTTGAGCTATCCTATGATTGTCAAGACATCAATTGAACTGAAGTTTAATAAAATGATTATCATATTGTTTACCTAGGTCAACACTTAGTTATTGAGCATTGAAATAAAGATTTGAAATTAGGAAAAAATTGGTTGTGTAATATTGATGCTAAAATAGTGAAGAAAGTCATTTTGAGAACTCTAAGAATGTTGGATGTAATATCTGATTAAAATTAATTTGAATTACTTTCACATCTAAAAATGGTAAGATTTTATAATTTTAAATCTAGCTTAAATATTATTGCTCAAGTTTCTTGTTAGTGTAGGTTTTTATTTTTTCTTAGTTGAAAATTATGTATTTTCCTACACATTTAGTTTATCTTGTTTAGTTGTAGTGATCAGGTTATAATGAGGATAAATGACATCTTTTATGAGTGTAACTCCAACATATTTTAGGTAGTACAAGTTATTTTTCTATCCCCTCTTTCCTATATATGTATCCACTTCTCTAGCTTACTAATCATTCATGTTATTGTGAACTCTCATAAAGATATTTTTCTTCTTGAAAATTTATATTAAGATAGTCAAATCACCATCTATAAGGGAGAGACCCAAATAACCTTTAAATATGTTATCCCTATGTTTATTTGTTAGAAATTTTATTGAAATTATCATTAATTGGAAGAAAGGGAATCTAAATAATATTCAAGAGTTAAAATATTATCAATCACAATGTATAGAAAATAAACTAACATACTAGTACATAAGTGAATACTAGTGAGATCTAATAAATTGATCTTCTCAAACACAAAAAGTGTAAAATACATGTATCTCTCCTTACCTTAAGGTTATAGGAAATATTATTTCCCTAAAAATTAATAGTCAAGGAAATATTGTAAGATCAATAAACAATCATCATAAAAATTGTGTAGGTTACATCTTAGTCTTTTAATAAATAGATAAAATATATTGATATCAAACAAAGCAACAAAAGAAAGCAAATACCATACATATGCATAAGTTTCAACCAATGTTAGTTATAAATACACCTTTAATGACCAAATTTTACTTGTTAAGAGGAAATAAATTCAAATATTTAAAATTCCCTAAGCCTAGTTTTCAAAATATCTATTTTTTTGTCAATGAGCCTTTGATCTGCTGGTGAAGTTGAATGGTTCTTAATGAGCCGACCAAGGATCAAGTCTTGTTGAGTGCAAGGCTCTGACATCATAAGGGATGAGGCTAGGATTGTGCCTCGGATAAATTTGGTGGAATGGATACCCCTCAGTCCTTGGCTCTTAACCGAAAAGGTTCAACCCAAGAAGGCTCATGCTCTCGTATTGAATAGCTACAAATAATTTGTGGATGACCTCCATAAAAATAATAATAATAATAATTTCAACCTTCTCAATTCAAAATTTATTACAATATATAGAAATCCTTTGAGGACTTCAAAGATTATGATTAATAAAATGTTTCTCCCCTTGAAAATTCTAAAAGAATTAAAGTACAATCTTAGAGAATAATTAACTCCAAAATTTTCACATTCTAATAACTTTGATTTATATGTGAAAAGAATGATTTTCCTAAAAACTCACTTAATCATCCAAGAAAATTAAGTGGGTAGAACCTATCTCTTATATTTCACAAGTATTATTTGCCTTATTATATTATCCCATCATCATGATATAAATAATTAGATCACTTACAACTACCCCAAGATAACATACTCCATCAATGAAATATGATCTAATTTCTAGTTTCTAACATCAAATCCCTTTGTTTCTAATTGTTCTAGAACAATTGAAACTATATTTAAGTAGCCTATTTTCGTTAAATTTGTGAAAAAAATAAAATAAACATGTGAATATCTTTTAACATCTTTTATATAGATTTATAAAGAAGAAAAAACGAAACAATGAAAAGGAGAAAAATATTGATGTCAAGGAAATAGTGGATTATTAAAAACAACGAAAACTGACTTTTGACTAATTTAATTATAAAACACCGAACAAGCAAATAATCTAAGCAAATGGTTATCGTTGGATGCGCATTATCGGGAGACCTGGTCCTCCAGTTTTTCAAAAAAGGAATAGGAACCCCATTCAAAATTGAAAAATGTGACCGTTAGAAACTAACCGTTAAAATTCGAAACCCCAAACTAAAGAAGCCAACAGAGGCTTCTGTAGCCATTTTTCATTCACCTGGCCTACGCTTTTTCTCCCTTTCCTTCGGATCTGTAGCCATACCTCCGCACTTTTTTCTTCAGTTTTCTTCAGTCCCAGGAGAAGATCCATATTTTATTCAAAATGATGAGCCCTTGTTCGGCCCCGAATCAAGAAGAAATTATCCCTGCAGAACCAAAAGCTTCAGCAAATCAGGGCATTCCCCCTCACCCTCTTCAGCAAATAGCAGAGAGTACGAACCACAAACTTTTGCTGAAGCAATGGCTCAAGGAAGAGGAGTCTATAGACAGAAGGGTGGCGCTGAAAGAGTCCAGGCTTGACAGGACCAGAAAAGAAGTCACACAGCTCTGCTGTTTCTATTTCCTCTTCCACGGTACTGTCTTGACTCTGTTATTTAATGCTGCAGCAAGAAATCCCAAGGATTCTTGTAGAAGGGCCTGGATCCCTTCTATGGTGTCCCTTGTTGCCTCCATGGTGATCATATGGGCTGTGAGATACAAGATTGATGTGGAGAACCAGATTGAGAGGCTGCTCAAGAGGGAGAAGGATGATGCTAAACTGATGTCTAAGTGCATTCAGGAATTAAAGAGGAAGGGAACCAGTTTTGATCTGCTCAAAGAGGTAGACACATTGAGGATGGCTAAAGGTCTCAGGGTGGAGCCCAAGGCTGTGATGAAGTGGTCCGGAAGGGACCTGGTTACCATTTTTTTCATTGCTATGTCTTGCTTGGTCTTGGCCTTTACCAAGGTGGTGCTCTGTGATTAACCCTTAGAGGGTAGAGGTATGATTTTATGTTACTGCTAAATGAAATCCCATACAAAAGAAATGAAGTTCTTGGTTTGAGGTGGGTAGTATTGTGTATTTTTCTTTCTGGGTATGATTATTTGAAATACCCAAAAAAGAATGCAGAGGCAAACCGCCCCCCTCTATATTTTATTGCAGTTTTCCCTGAATCTTCATAAACTTGAAGATGTATAATTGTTTGGACATATAGATGGAAGCATATCTGTTTTGTTCAGCCGATCTGCATCCAGGGAGAAGTTCAAGTATTCGTTTGAACTTGAAGCATCATACTGAGACTAGTCTCTCTAAATTTATTTATTTAGCAGTTGTTGCATTCTCAAGGCATGATCTATAATTAGGCTAGGCTTCAGATATGAAATAAATAATAATTATTGATTATGAATCAAATGTATAAGGCTGTATTTCCATAAACGTTGAATGCAAATCACTCATTCTGTAATTTTGAACTCTCCCATGGAAAGAGGTATCCCCTGTTTCATTGGTCAAGTTTTCTGAGCCGCGCCGCTATTAGTGTTAAGGCGGTGGGTTCCCAACTCATGGCTGAGATGTTTAGAATGGAACATGATCCAATCGTCCAATAGACTACTATGGAAAGCTTAACAAATATGTGTACAAAGAATGCTGATACTTCTTCTATAGTCTGTGCTTAATTTGAATTGTTATGGCTTATTAGTTTATGTATTTTCTGATTCATGAACTTTTCAGTCTCTTCCTTTTTAGAGGCGGATTCACATTTTGCGTTCTTCAAATTCATGACCTCCTCTGACATGTCCACTTGGGTTTGAAAATTGGAGTTATAACAGTCTTGCTAAGACTCCTCTAGCTTGGGGAAGGAGATTTGTTACCTGCATCATGTTTCAAAAGCTTTGCCAATTTTCAAATGTAGTTTTGAAGTGCAGGACCCCTCAAAAGTTCATGTATTATTTCTGTTGGGTTCACATGTATTTTTGTGGTGTTATGAATTTTAAGAATTAAATATGTGTTTGTAATAGTTCTTGCACTAGATGTCCAAAAATCACAGTTTGTTATCATGTTTAGTTTCTTGATTGTAGGAAATTCACTCTGCTTGTATGCAGTCATATAATGTAATCTTCATAGTTTATTTTTGATGGACATGATTCCACCACAGGAGCACCCAAGAAAATTTTAGCATCTTAAGAGCTGATCCTTCTTAGATATGAGTAGTGGTAGGATAGAGAAAGTTGTAGAGAGTAGCATAGGTGTATGTAGCTAACACTATTAATGAGGCTGATGAAAAAATTGTTCTATTTAATAAATATTAGATATTTTGGGATCATTGAAGCATATTTGCAAAGGTTGTTAGAGGAAATATATGTTCCTCGACAGACCTCCATTTAGGTGTTGGAGGAGGAGAGGTGCTTGAGGTTTCAAAGGGGGCAGTGATCTGCTCATTTGATAGTTTATGGATGTTTAGCTGTAGGTAGGGTACTTGTGTGCTGTCATGAATTTGGAAAATTGAACATGTGTTAGTAATAGTGGTGACAATAGAGGAGTCCTAGAGGTGTCCAAGTTAGATAGCACGATTTGTTATCATATTTAATTCTTTGTTTATAAGAATTTTTTATGTTTCTATGTAATTATATAATATAATAATCTTCAATGAATAATATACAGTTCAATTTGTATATATTTCTTCTTTGTATTGTTGTATTTTTCATAATTTTATCAACCTCCAACACCAACATTATGGATAATTTAGATGTAATACAGTTAAATTTAATTCAGTAACATAAAATATCTCTATAATAAAATTTTATTCTGCATTTATAGAATCTCTAATCATAAAACTCATAGTTTAAAAACTTATTTTCTTTTTACACTTAAAAAATTTATTTTCTTTTCAAATTAAAATAATCTTAAGAAAATGTGTATCAAAATATCTTCATATATGTCCTAAACTAACATACATACACACATATATTAAAAACTATATATAATTAAACCTAAATTATAAGAAAATATAATAATAAACTTAATCCAAAATCTTTTTCTTAAATATTATTTTTAAGTTATTATTTTAATTATATTATGTAAACCCATTCAAAGAAACTTACATAATTTTTTCCAAAAGCTCCTCAATATTAATAGTAACTTTAGCTTTTCCATTATGTTGGATATTGTTTTACTCTGCAGTGCTTTGCCCACAACAAATTCTTATGTTTCCACTAGCACTACATTTTACCTGGCCACGGTACATCTGGCTGCAAAGGCTTACATCGTCAGGCTCAGTTCAAAGAGTTCGATGGCATCCTTGCCATGTAGACATGCACTGCGTATGCTGAAATTGTTGCAATCCATGAGTCCACATGTTGGAGCATTTTGCTTAACAATTCATGTTCCTTCGGTATGCTTCTACATTTTGGATACATGTTGTCATTTTGGATATGGCGTATGCATCCTTTGCTTGTCATGTCTATCAGAGCATTTGCAACAGTATCTGGAAAAAATCAGCTTTCATTTTTTTTTTAATCTCCACACCCAGTTCTAGAGCTCCAATTTTGGCACGTGTTGGAAAGACGTTCGCAAAGGATGCATACGCCATATCCTATTCAAATCAAAATCGATTTTCAATTTTTCTAGATCTCCATATCCTATTCCAAAGCTCTGATCTTGGCACATACCCCAAGGATGCTGACAAAGCTCTGTGCTTCCACATTTTGCATACATGTCTATCAGGGCAAAAATCAAACTTCCAATTTTCTTTTGAAGGATCTCCATAACCTGTTCCACAGCTCCAATTTTGGCAGAGGATACTTACTGTATGCTTCCGCATACATGTATATAAGGTCTTTTTGCAACTGTATTCTGAGAAAATTTAACTTCCAATTTTTTTAATGTTATCTCCATACTCTGTTCCAAAGCTTTGGATTTTGGCACACGCTGACAAAGGATGCTGTGTACTTCCACATTTTGGAAGCAAGTCTGAGGACAACTGTATCTGACTAAATCAGCTTCCCATTTTTTTGAAGAATCTTCATATGCTGTTCAAAAGTTCTGATTATGGCACATGTTAGGAGGATGGTGCTGCATGCTTCCACATTTTGTATACATGTCTATTAGAGCATTTGCATCTGTATCTGACAAAAATCAGCTTTGGATTTTTATTTGGATCTTCATACCCTGTTCCAAAGCTCTGATTTTGACACATGCTGGGAGGATGCTGTATGCTTCCACAATTCGCGTACATGTCTATCAGGGCATTTGCAACTGTATAAAGGATGCTGTGTGTTTCCATATTTTACATACATTTCTTTTAGGGCAACTGTATCTGACGAATATCAGCTTCCGACTTTTTTATGAATCTCCACAATCTATTCCAAAGCTCCGATTTTGAACATGCTAGGAGGATGCTGAGAAAGGATACCGTATGCTTCCATATTTTGCAAGCATGTCTATTTAAGGCATTTGCAATTGTATCCGATAAAAATCAACTTTCATTTTTTTATTTTCTGCATTTCCATACCCTGTTCCGAATCTTCATTTGCAAAGGGGGTGCTGTGTGCTTCTCCATTTTGCGTACATATCTTTCAATCTTTTTGATGGATCTACAGACCCTGTTCCAAAGCTCCGATTTTGTAATGCTTTTTCAAGCAACCCATGTAACAACTCCCGTGCTATCTGCACTAGTCCATGGTTTCCATACATGTCTTTCAGTGCATTCACACGCAATATTTTACAAAATCTGCTTCCTATTATTTATTGATGGAAGTCCAAAGCTCCCATTTTGGCACACTCTGGGATGATGCTAGCAAAGGCTGCTGAGCTGGCTTTATTACCAACTACATTTGTTTAAAATGTTGTGAGGCCTTCTCAATAAGCCCATCTTGTGCATATCCAACAATAAGTGCAGTCCATGAGACTGCATTTCGTTGAGGCATTTTGTCAAACAGTTTGCGTGCCTCGTCTACGGTTTAGCATTTGCCGATGTGGTTGGTTTTACCCAGGTCAAACTGGAGCTGCAGGCTCACTTAAATTTTTGGGAAATATTTCATTTGGATTCAAATGAATTGCTACTTGCTAAAAGTGGCATGGACATTAGAGCTTCATTGCAGAAGCAGGAACCATTACCATGTAAACCCTGCTTTCTCCGAAGGAATCCAAAGGTAAAAAAAATGTTGTATGCTACATTTGCTAGCCAAAATATACTACAGTTATTCGGTTAAAGATAATTGATTGCAATCGCCTTTTCCTAGTTATTGAAAAGTCAAATTGTTGATAGAATGAACAGACAAATCGTTTGCGGACAACTAAGAGATGATTGCAATGGTCCATGGTTTTTGTTTCTAGAATTCGTATCTCACCCATATGAAAATTCTTAGCTGTCACTCATCCTCCAGATATGGAGGACATCAATTCTTAGAGTAAAGGGTGGCCCATCTAAAAGTTCTAGAGACTACTCTACTAGAGTTAGTTTAGGAGCTTTTTATGGTAAATTAGGCCAACGAAATATGGAATTCTTAACCTTGGTTGAAGGCCTTGCAGGAGGCCTAGAAAATTAAGGCTTCAGGTTTTAAGGGTATCTATCTAGAAATATTTAGACCAAACATATGCTCTCACTTGGCTATAAGACCTTGTCAAGTGGTTTTTGCGAACTATTAAAACTTTCTTTTCTTTACAATAGGTTTATGTGGTTGATAATAATTGGTTCATTTGAAGTCAATTTCTAGTGTCAAGTGGCTTTTGCAAACTATTGAATTTTTCTTTTGTTTACAATAGGTTTATGCGGTTGATAATAATTGGTTCATTTGAAGTCAATTTCTAGTGTCACAAAATTGCTCAAGTGTCCACATGTTAGAATCAAAGGATGCCACAATGTAACAAGGTGAAACCAATCCAATAAACTTATGAGGACTCATGAAGAACAATCTCAAAAGACAAAGATGATGTGATAGCAAGTGTGTTGTAACTATTATCAAAGAGAAAATGAATATCTTCAAATGTTTCCTCTAAATGTACAACATGGGACTCACAAAACAAATCTGCAATACCTATAAAAAAATCATCCCACAAAGCTAAATGTGAAAGACAAGAAATATCTTGTTGAACTAAAGTACAAAAATTCATAGCAACATTAAACTTTGAAGTAGGAGGTGAAGGAGATGGAAGCTTGACACAAGTCTCAAGAACCAAAGTGATGAGCACACACACTTATACTGAGAGGGGGGTGAATTAGTATAAGATAAAAAAATCACTTATTTAAAAATAAAAACCAAGAACATAGCAATCGCACAAGATCTACCAACTAAGAGACAAGATTTACGTGGAAATCATTTTGGGAGAAATCCATAGAGAGTTTGCTTGAATCTACTATCCAAATCCAGCCAATAATATTTTTTTATAAATATTCATAGGCACCAATCCACTGGAGACACCAATCCCCACCACTAAGCACCAACTTAGCAAGAGACATCAATCTCTTTTATTGGGAGGCACCAACCTCCAAATGTACAAAATTTCATAAATCAAGACACTAAGTTGGTTAGCCAAGACACTAGATCGTTACCAAGAAAGAATGTTCCACTTAAATACTTTTCCTAACATCAATAATGTTTGCTCAATCCACATCAATATAGTATATTAGGGAAATATCTTCACCTCTTGAATACCACAAACCAAAATTCAAAGTGCCCTTTAGAAATTTGAATATTCTTTTGACTACTTGCACATGAGTTTCTTTTGGTGTTGCCTAAAATTGTGCCACCATGCCTACAACTTGCATAATATATGGTCTTGAAGTTGTCACATATAATAGAATCCCAATTATTGACCTATATAGAGTTTTATTTTCTTTTGGGGATCCATCATCTTTACTTAATTTGCGACTTGTGACCATGGGTGCACTCACTTGTTTACAATCTTCCATCCTAAACTTCTTCAACATTTCCTTGATATACTTGGTTTTGTGAGATAAAGATACCTTTGTCAGATTGATGCCACATACATAAAAGGAATTTAAAAAGACATTGCTTTGTAGTTGTTGGCATCGACAAAATATGACCTAATAAATATTATTTAGGAGAACTTACATTAAATGCAATCCCCTAATAAACAATATGCTCTAAAAAAGGTTTTTCATCACAAAATTTTAAATTTATGTTGCCTTCCAAAAAAAATTGGGATTTTGAGTTTGGTTAATGCACACCATCAAGGAACTATTATTTATGCCAAGTGGGTCATTAGGCCCATTAAAGGAAATGAAACCTAGAAGATTATTTTAAGGAAAAAATATTTTATTCGGTCTTCCTTATGGTTGTACATTTGATCACCATTTTTCCAATCAAATTTGTTGGGTTTTTTTGGATATAATCATCAAGGATGATTGAGAATCCATTAATCCTTTACTTATTTGGATTCAAAATGGCTTTTAGGATGATATTGTTTTAATCATCGATATTTTGTGTGGTTTCTTATTATTACTTTAGGACATGATGTATCATTGGCTATTATATTATGTGGATTCACTTCTTCAATATTTTTAGATGGGGTATTCAAAATATTCAAGATCTTTTCTCTAATTACATACCTTATTTTATCTTTTGGCCTAAAGTTGAATCAAGTATCAATTTGAGTAATCAAGACATGAATTCCTTTCATGAAATCATAGAGGTGGTGCCTTTCCATCTTTAGCAAAAAAATGTTATTTATCCAAAATAATCATGATTGAAGGATTGGAAATGATTTGTGATAATCCTTTTAGTAAATAATTTCTTAGTGAAGGCTATATGGCTCTCTCCTCATTTGCCTATGGTTCAAAAATGGAATGAGGGAGGATCACTCCATTCATTTACTCAACTATAGAGTAAGATATTTCACAGAATCTATAAATTCATTGTGGATCCTAATATTGCACATTTTACATTATATATTTTATACAAGGTCTTCCTATTAGGAAGCAACTTGTCCTAATAAGAGTTTATAACACTATATTCCCCTTTTATGTTCAATTTAGAGTCTTACGAATTTTAATTATTTTGTACTAGATCTTAATAAGCTTGATAAATAGATTCATGTCAAATTCTTTGAGCCTTTTCAACCAAAATATTTTACTTGAGACAATATTCTCTTGGGAAATGGATTAATGTTTTTTCCTAAATTCATCTAGATCTAGAATAATTTCAAAGTGAAGATTTTTTTTCTATTTGAAAAGATAGAAATGTTACTTGTTTTGCTAATAATTTAGTTGAAAAATATTTTTTCGCTTACTTTATTTCCTTGTTATCTCCTCTATTTTTACACAAATTTAGGTGCAAATAAAAAAGTGGCTCTAGAGATGACCTACCTTCAAACCCTTTTGGATAATTCAAGAAATGCCCCTTGTACTTTTTTTTGGGTTTCTCCTTGTATAAATCATATTGTGCAAGTTGATAGAAGGCATTGGACTCAACATTCTTTAGGTGAGACATAAGATGTCAATGCGTTAGTAGTATAAGTACTTAGCTAATGGTTGTTAGCATGCTATCAAAGTATGTCTAATATTGATCATCACCCTTCCTCTATATCACCATAGTGATGTGGGTGGTATCCATCCACCCTCCTAGTAGAACTTCACACGCTTGGCACTAGCCATTTCTCCATGGCGGGATATTCCTAAAAGTCAATCACCTCAACAAGATGCATAAAATGAAGATAATAACGGTTTTACTATTTGGTAGCTTTTGTGGATGGTCAAGATTTTATTGTATGAGGATGGAGTTCCAAATTGATCGACTAAGACCTACCTCCCATTAGTAGTTTGGCTATTATTTTTACATTATACTTTCTTGTTGTTATCAACTTGTTGAATGGTTGTTTCCTTTTTAGGTCCATGTAATATTACTTTTTAATGGTTGTCTCCTTTTTGGGGTTGCTTCATACTTTGATTCTCTTGATCTTGACCTACTTTGCATGACTTTGGGAAGTTATTCTATTTCATCCATTTTTTATGTAATAATATATAAATTGATTTCATAAAAAACAAATATGATGTCGCATACATAAAAGGAATTTAAAAAGGTGTTGCTTTGTAGTTGTTGGAAGCATCAAATATGGTCTTCTAAGAATCTACTTTAGAGTTGGTAAAGTTAATAAAAAATAAGGCCTTCTAAGAAATTGTTGATGTGAATGGAGTTATGCTCCATCTTATACCCTTTTATTATTCATATTTAAAAAAAAAAAATTAACTTGTTGATGCCATGCCAAGTACATGAAAGGTATAAAAGTTGAAATTGAACGATTCCATTGGTTACATTGAATTTCTCTTTCAAAATTTGTGAAAGCATTAATACGACTTCAAACTCTCTATCCAATATAAATATAATTTTATGTTTATTTTATATTAAAAACCTTACATGTTCACATTAGAAAAAATATATATTAACTTTCAAAGAAAAATCATAACATGTTATTATATGATAAACACAAATTAATGTTTATTAAAGTAATATATTTGAGTATATCAATCTATATGATATTTTACTAGAATTCATCTACATAATTTTGAGTCAATCTTTATCAATTCAAATTTTATGAATAACAGTCCACAAAAGAAAAAATATCAGTTATGAGAGTTCCTTATAATAACACTCAATCTTTTATCAATATTAAAGGTCCTCATCATAATTTTAAACATAGCATTCATAGTCTTTTCAAAATTATTAAAAACAATTAAAAAATTTAGAGGTCAATTAAGAATGTATTTGTAGAACAAGGAAAAAGACATAAAGATCAAGCTAATCTAAACCTCCAACATAAAAAACAAGTGATTACCACTAAAATAAAATTAATGTCAAACTTAACATATGAAATGCTAAAAAAAATAATATATATAAATTTAGACATAAATTTGATGATTACATAGTCAAATAATTTTTTATCATAATTATTTATTTGAAATCATTTTTCAAACAGTAAAACATACATTATTTTAGCAAAACATACATTATTTTATCAAATATTTAATGAGCTATTAGTAATATAATCTTCTTACAAAATTTAAAATACTTTACAACAAAAAAATGTAATTACGACCATACAACCATCAAATTACATTATTGTGGTTAAGAACACGAAAAGCTATCGAGAATCATCCCTTTCATTTAAAATATTTTTTATTTAAATAAATATCGTGTATAGTTGAAAACGAGATCAAATCTACGGGCAAGGTTTTTGAATAAGAATTTTTTCGTTACATAATGCAACTAATCATTACAACATTAAAGAGAGATATTTGAGTTTTTAATGAATAAGGAGTCTCTTACATACAACTCTAAATTAAAAATTAATAATAAGGATTAGTATTTTTTAATATATATCATTTAGAATATACATTATAATTCTTATGAAGATTATGTGATATTATATAAAATGTTAGTTAATGTTGAAAATTAATATTTGTATGTTTTTTTTTTTTTTTAATTTTTATTGGAGTGATTTAATATAATAATAATTGATAGGTTGTATGGTTTTTAGTTAAGTTTTGATTATGGTTTGATCTTTATTTTTATTTTTTTTATCTATTATATGTATTCTTATATATTTGTTGTCTACTCATTCTTATTAGCATTTATTTTTAATCTATTTCTTACTTTGAGATCGTATTTCTACATATTATCCATGTGGCTAAGGATTGATCCAAGTTGATCCTTGGAGGCATGTAAACGATCTTTAAATCCTAAGACTCCAAATTTTTATTCAAATTTTCCATCCCTTTCTACTAGCCATTGTGAGTACTCTTGAGATACAATTGTTCAACATGTTATGTCATGGTATTTAAAGGTATTCAATGTGCAATTAATTTCATAACATAACAATTTGAAAATACTTTAATTCTAAAGGACAATAAAAAAAGGAATCAAATCCATATTTTTCATTATATAGACCACATGCATGTTTGTGAATGTTGTCTTCAATATCTCTCAAAGTGGTCAATTCAATCCACCATTGAGTTTGACCTACAAGAACCCATTCATTTGTGGAGTCAACAAATGTATAAGTAATGTCTCCAGATACCACCTTTATAAATTTAAACATCAAGGAATGAAGGCAAACAAATATTTAGGCATACATTTGGTTAGATAATTCCCACATGTCTCATATCAATCTTGTATGATATATTAGTTTCATAGTAGTCAAAATCAACCTTATGGGACTCAAGATTTAATCACAAGGTTTTTTGAGACAATAAAAAATTGATAACATTCATCCATACTAGTTGAATCTTGGACAATGGTGAATTGAATCAACATGACATCAACAAATTTTATGTGTCATTGATCCAAGAAGCTAAGTATACCTAATCTTCTCATTTAATTTCCATTTACTAGTGAAATTATCAATCCCAACTCTATTATTGAGTTAATTTGTGCTTATTGATTGCATTTATTTATTATCCTAGATAATTCATGCAAAACATTTTTTTCTTTATATTTTCATGAACTTGACATTCCTTCATGACATAGGGTTTGATCTTTGGGTTTCACCTTCTAAGTTGGGGTTTTTTAAATATGATTTTCTTACTCATGCTTTATTCTGTTTTTAAATTTGACTAGGGCTTGATTTTCCTTTCCTATTTATGTTTCATAGCCCTATTTTTCTCTTTTTTATTCATTATGCCACAATTCATTCACCTAGCATACACACCCTTGATTTAACCTTTATGATTTCATTTTCAAGTCTTCCTCTTAATTACATTATTTTATTTCAATTTTTTCTAAGGGTTTGGATTCTTTGTTATTTTTATTTGTTTATCATATTTTTGTTAGGGTTTGAGCATATATAAAGATATGTCTCTTTGTTCCCACCTACCCACTATTGAACAATGTATTGTCATGAATTTTATAGGTCATTTTTTATAGCTCGTATACATGTATGCATTTCTAATTTTGACATGTTTCTATCCTTTTTTTATGCATGATCCTTCCATTCTTGATACTCTCATGAAATTTTATGCAACATATTGTGATGTGTTTTATGGAGGTGTTTTTTTATCAATTACTAGATTTTTTCTCCTTCCTTGAGTTGGTTAGTGTTTATCCCTTACTTTTGGACATATTTAATTCATCATGAGCTTCATATTAATCCTATTTTTCCTATGGCTTATGATAGTGATAACCTTATACCTAGTGAGAACTCAACTTATATTAATGATACACCTAGAGTGATTGGGCATTGATGAGATCACATATTCTCCATATATTCATAAATTTGTTACAAATTTTGATGACATATTTCTTATATATCCTTATAGCCCTATGTCCATCAACTCATGTGTTTTCAATGAATTTCCATCTTTTATACTGTTGGCCTCATTTTTTAAACTTGGAAATTTTCATTTTTTTTGCATCAAATTCTCTATGTTGAGTTGTTCCTAGTCATAAGCACTCTAGAATTATCCTCAAGTGTCAATTTGTTCACCATTTTGAAGAAGGTTCTCCATCATTATAATTAAAACCTTAGAATTAGTTACATAGTGTGAGTGGTTTACGAAAAACAATTAAATACATGGAAATCCATAATAGCTAGAGTTAAACCCTTTTATAGAGACATTTCCAAGTTCACTTGACACAATGTGGCCAGTTTTTTAGCTAAAATGTCACACTATTTGAGAGATAAATTTTCAAGTTTCCAACAAGAATTACAAAAATGATTAAATTGAAGGTTTTATAGAAGCTAAAGCAAAATGGTCTAGCAAGGGGTTCCATTTTCTTTTAAATAAGTTTCTATTTTAAACAAAATTGGGAGAAAAATGGAGGAATTTTTGGATTCAAACTTTGTACAATTTTTTTTGTAGTTGTGTAACTTTAATGACATAATGCAAGAAGCATACAATTCTTACATTTTGGATGTTTTATGTGTTGTCGTTACTCATTTTTGTATGTCTAATAGGTATTTTTGTATTATTGTAAAAATCCATTATTCGTCTATTGGAGCACTTATAAATAGTTAGGATTAAGGTGTCTCAACCTTTGAGTCTTAGCATTTAATTTATTATTCAGTGATTATTTAATTATTTTCTAAGCTTATTACCTACCAAATTTGTTCATTTTGTGGGACTTACCGATGAGGTGGCATCCTACATGGATGGTGGCATGTGTAATTTGTAAGCCAAAATTGTGGAGATAGGAATCCCACTTTGGAGGTCCTAAATTTGTGGTTAACTTGATGGCTTTTGTCATAATTTGCTATATCATGACTATGACAAACTATGACAACTTGCTATGACAAGTTACGATATTTGTAAGAGTTATGTATGAGAGCTTCTATGTCACACTATGACATTCATACTACTTTTATGGGGGAACCCAAGTGTGCATGTGGCAACTACATGTGTATATGTGCCTTGCATGTTGAGTGGAATCTAATTTTGAGGAGACATGAGTGTTGCAAGATGGTGTGTCCCTTGGTCTTCCTTGCAGCACAACACTTGGGTTTGTGACATGGTCTAACCACCTCCTATGGATCTTAACTAACGCTTGTATCGGGCATTGATAGGTCAACCTTTTGGTGCAATGGCAAGGCCAACAATTGGTATCAGAACTGGTCACAGGTTCAAACCCCTCGCTTGTGCTGGGGGGGATTGTTGTAAGATGGTGTGTCCCTTAGTCTTCCTTGCAACACAACACTTGGGTTTGTGACATGGTCTAACCACCTCTTGTGGATCTTAACTGACGCTTGTATCGGGCATTGATAGGTCAACCTTTTGGTGCAACAACAAGACCAACAATGAGTTATAAATAGAAAAGGCCTAAAATCATGGGTTCTAGCTATGACAACATGTCATAATAAACTCATGTTTGTACTTAGGTGTGGGATTTGATTATGGTAAGTTTTGGCACCCTCTCTTCATTTTGAACTGTTATAAATACTTTATATGCCTTAGTGTGTTTTAAGTATGACAGTTTGAAGAATTGTCGAGACAACATTATGCTACTGAAATTACTTCAGATTCTTGTTGCAGTGTGAGACTCCTGGAGAGCATTGCTTTGAAACTGTATTGTAACCCTTATTTCTTAATAATACAGATTGAGCTATGCGTTTGGAGTGTGGGATTTTTATTGAAAGGGTTTTCCCATGTATATATGGCCTTATGTGTTTTTCTTGTACTTGTGTTTTTTATCTTTACCTATTATGTACATCTTTTTTATTGTAACTAGATAAGGGTTTAAAACTATAGAAATTTGCATATTTTATCATTTGACAAATTGGTGTAGGAAGATTTTTCGTGTACCCAACCTTCTTTTAGTTGGTATCAAAGTCAATTACCTATGTTTCTTATTGTGAGTAAATGGTTTTTTGTACTGATTTCATTTGAGTGTGAGTCTGTTACATAATTTTTTTGGTTAACCTTGTTGTAGGAAGGGTATGACGAGCATATTTGGTAGAATTGAAAGAGATAAATTTAATGAAGGAAACTTTGAGTTGTGGAAGCTCAAGATGGAAGACATGCTAGTAGATCATGATTTGTGGCTAGCTTTTGATGTTGCCACATAATCTAGGATGCAACCTCTAGCTTCACAAGATAATTTCCTTGTATAATCACCACCTTCTCTTAAATTTATGCCTCACACAAAATTATACTTCACATTGTGCATCCACACAATTGAGGAATATATGCATGATATTGCATTAACATTCCTCTATGTCATCCAGGGATCTGCAAGTAACCAGGATGACATAAGGTGGACCTAAATTCAATTTTCATGAAACATTTAATGGATCAATCCAAAATCAAATTTTATTGCTACCAAAAGAACATGATACAGTGCACTACCACAAGAACCTTAATCAGGTCCTATCTTGACACCACACGCAATATGTGAATGTTGCACACTACTAGCCGTTACCACATAGGTCTCAAACACCAACATGTTGACAAATAGGCACAAAGAAATTTATGTCACTTCAAACTTTTTGCACACTAAATATATCTCTCGAAAACTCTAGAATATGATAGAATATATGTAGACATACTCTCCTCTAAAAATACAAAGTATGACAAATCAACGACTTTTAATGCGAAAAAGATTAAAATACTTATGTGGTTGTACTCTCTGTGAAAGCACTTATCTCCATCAAAGCTCCTCATCCTGGCTCAAAACTTGGCTCAAGGGCCACGTGAACCAAATCAACTTCTTTCCAATTCTACCCATTTTGAACTTGAAGGAAATTGGTCCATCTTTTACTCTATAACTACATAATTGGAGGCAAGAGAATTTAGAGGATCCCCAATAATACTACAACATCATCTTATTCCTTATTAAACTTACGAAATGAAAATGCTTATCAGAATTCAGAGCATTGCACTCAAAACTAAAACCATTTTATGGACTTTTAAGAATAATTTCAATTGAACTCACCATCCCTATTTATTGGCTATGACATTTACTCATGGGTCATGTAAGGTATAATTGTTTTTTTTGTGCTAACCAAGTAACCAACTTTACTCATGTGAGAGCCACTTAAAATGTTATTTTGATTGACATCTAGCTACATGCAAACTGCACTTGTCACTTGAGAGTACCTCAAGTAGTAAGCACTCAAACGAAATGAAATCTATTACAAATTTTATTTTGATTAATAATTGGATTCATGACATCATGTATATTACGTCGTGTAGTTTTCAATATCAAGTTATCAAATCAATACATGTCACTCACTTCAAATCAGAAGAGGAAATTATTTCTTATTTTTAAAGATTTCCCACTAACAAATTAAATTAAGAACATCATGAAAGTACATATGGTGTTAATCCACAATTTTGCAACCACATTTTCTTCAATGAATAATAGTCCTACAAAATTGCAAAAATCAATAAAAAGAAAACATGTGTCATAATTTCTACCATTTTGTGGCTTCCCTCTTCCTTAGTGAATTTTACCTTACAAATTAGTGAAAAAGGTTTGCTAAGCGAGGGGAACTATATTAAGCGTGGGTTCACTTAAGTGGTTTATTTTTAGCACATGCAAAAAATTATTTTTAAGTGAGTGCTAGGAAATAAAGGAGGCTAAGGAATCTCACAACGCAAGGGGGGCATAATGTTATGACTTAGGGCACTCAAAAAAGCTAATGAAGGATTATAATGTGGGGCTAAAAGGGTAAGGTTTTTTAGTGTTTTAATAGCGCACGTGAATAAAAGGTCAAACGTTGATCTTTGTAAATCTAACTGCTCTAGGGTGATTTTGAAGGTTCGAGTTCACAAGTCTAGCACTTCACACATTTCATTCTAGAATGCAATTGCAACCATCCATCGAATGTTCATCGAACGATGAAAAATTTGTACATTAATTTTAATTTTCTCTTACAACTTAAGAAATCGAGAATGGATTGAAGAAGTCCATTGAACAGTGAATTATTTTTGTACATTAATTTGAATTTTCTAAGTATATATATTTTTTATTCATAAGAGCAACCTAGGGTTGCATGTATTATATTAATCCAAAAAAATAATTTTGTTTACAGAAGCTAGATACATCATACAATTAGGGCCTAATCAATAACCAAGCCCATGCATAAAAACATTGACCATGACCTCCACACTGTGTCAAAATGCAATTATAGATTATTAATAGTTTAATACATAATAAACTTTATATTGAAATTGAAGCAATTAAGAAAAATATTACACCGATACAAAAGACTAATCTATACAGCTCTCACTTAAGCTTGTAAGATCAAAAGGTGGCAAAAAGAGAGGAGATGCATGTGGGTGCTCTTCAACATGATTTATGAGAAAATAAACTAAATTAAAAATATTATGACCCAAAATATAAGGATTCATCAATAGCAGAATGCAAAGCATTCAAAGATCTACTAAAATCAAAAGCGTTGTCGCCAACAAGTCCATTGACCATCACATATAGAATTGAGACACTATTGTCACCATTTGATAGCTTGTCCCTATCAAGAAATCCACCTAATCCCACCGTGAATAAACCAAACCTAAGATTGTAGCTCTCCAAAGCTTTATACAAAGCAAAAAATGAGAAGACAGAAGGCTAGAGATAACTCCCAATGAGGAACTTGACCAATTTTGCACAGCAAAGAATATACATTATATATGAAACAAATAAAGAAGCGACCTCATATGAGAGAGTTAGAGAATTATTATGAAGCTAGTCTCTACCAACCATTGTTGTAATAGCCTTGACTCCACTTGATCACATTGATATAAGAAAACACAACATAGCTTCCCCCTTGAGAAAAGTAAATTGTCTCATACTTCCCAATAGCTGATGCTGGAGCATCCTAGGTTGTGAGAGCAATCTTGCATCAACCAAAAAAAGAAGTATTTTAATTTTTAATTTCCTAAGGTTTGGTGATTTTGTAGTTGGAGAATAAATTACAATTTATTGGCCAAAATAATGTAATAAATAATTGGCCTTATTAAATTGTTGCAAAATCTTGATGTGGGAGATAATTTAGGAGTCAAATCTTGAAAAATAAAAAAATACAAAGATAGGCATGGATTTTTGGGAGTTACAAATTTCCATAACTCATTTTATTCTTTTCTAAATGATAGAAAATCAAAAATGGGCACCCAAGTGGTGATGGTTATTAAATCTCTATTTTTGACCCTATTTGGGTGGAGTGGAGGAGTCAAGATGGAGTCCAAACTTAGAATTATTCCTTGGGGAGTGGATGAGCATGAAAATGTTGTTTTTATTATTTCATTCAATTTTCTTTGGAGGCTCTTTTGCAGGTTGGGGTTGTGACATCTTGGGAGTTACACTTTTGGGTGTGGAAAATGCATTAAAAGAAGCAACAAAAGGTGGGAAATCATTCATTTTTGCAGACTAGAAGGTGGGAGAAAATAAAGGAGGTTGTAGAAAATACTTTGGAGGCTATTGGAAGCCATGAATGTTACAAGTTTTAAGGTTTAAGAACAACAAATTAATATTTGCAAGTTTGGGGAGAGACAAGATTAGCTACGGGGAGAAGATTGCAGGTTGATCTTTGGGAGAAGAAAGCAATGTTGAAGGAGAGGATTGTGTTGCAGGTTATGATGCTACAAATA
This sequence comes from Sequoia sempervirens, assembly GCA_007258455.2. NCBI lineage: Eukaryota > Viridiplantae > Streptophyta > Pinopsida > Cupressales > Cupressaceae > Sequoia > Sequoia sempervirens. The sequence continues at coordinate 139,307,669 of VDFB02000007.1, read as the reverse complement.
AACATGTGTTGTAGGCCTAATATCAGGACCATTTGAGTTTTGAACTGATGTAATAAGAAGCCAACAAGATTGACACGTGTTTTGTAAATAGTTTGTAAGTTTCAATGAAAAATTGTTTAGTTTTGCTTGCATAGTTTTGGGGTTTTGAATCCATTATATTTTCTATTTAGATCAGATTGCTTGGGTTTTTTGAGTGTGTGTTTCAAATGGTTATTGAGATGGAAAATTAGATTCAAATGATGTATTAAGAGGCCAATAGGATTGACACATTGTTATGTAAACTTGGTTCATATTTCAATACCAAATTTTTGAGTTATTGTTGCACTATTTATGCAATTTTGTGTGAGATTTTTAAGAAGGTATTTAAGTGGCATTTGAAGGGTGTTGTAGCCCTTTCATCAGTGGTATCAGAGCTATTTTTTCTTGAGTGTGCAGGAATAAGCACCGATGTGAGGTAGTTTGCATCAGGACATGCGGGTAGAGAGTGAAGTAGTTGCAAAGAGAGTGTGGAAAAGTGTTTGACAAAATTTCTTGGAATCCAAGAGAATGTTTTGTAATGAAGAAAGAATTTATAAATCCAAAAACAGAGAATCAAGAGCCCATCCAGATGAGTAATTTATTCCGAACAAGGTGTAATGTGAGTGGGAAATGTTGCAAAGTCATTGTGGACAGTGGTAGCACCAATAATATTATATCCAAAGAGATGGTAGACAAGTGTAAATTGAAAAGAATCAAGCATCCTAGCCCATACTATATTTCTTGGCTACAAGGAGATTGCTAGATATGGGTAAGTGAGCAATGTGTGATTGATTTTCAAATTCATAGATATAAGGATGTGATTGTATGTGATATAGTACCTATGGATATATGCCATGTTTTTTTGGGTAGACCATGGTTGTATGATCGAAGAGCTCTACATGATGGTAGGAAGAATACATATAGCATCATAAAGGATGGGGAAGTTCATATATTTTGAATCCTTTGTAGGATAGGCAAGAGGAAGTGGCAAAAGAAGTTGTAGAAAATAATAAGGATAGAAAGGAAAATAAAATGGGAAGGGTTGAATCTTATTGTTCTTTTGGTACTGATATTTTTGTGAGTAAAACTTTGTGTGTAGGGAAGAAGGATGAAAAGGAAAATGTGGAAATCCTAGTTCAAAGGGATAAAGAGGGAAAAGAAGAGGAAAGTGCAGCAATGATTAAGGATGATGAGTGTCCTTTCGAGGACTTGAAAGTAATGGAAAATGACAGTGCAGCTAAGAGTGAAGGTGAAGAAGATATGGCAGTAGGAAGTGGTGAAGAAAAGGTTGAAGAGAAAGAGGTAATGCATAATATGTTTCATTTTTATGATGAAGATGAGAGTGGATCTTGTGTAGATGAAAAGATTTCAGCGATAGAAAAGGAATGGCAAGTTTTGACAGAAGATGGAGTGAAGATTTCAGCAAAAGGTAATGTGGTGAAATCAGATTTTGATGAGTGCTTTGATGAGGTTGAGAATGATATTGCAGCAAGTAGTGAGGAGGTAAAACCTTTTCTTTTTAATTATTTTCATGATAAGTTGGATGATTTAGTGAATTCAAATGAGATGGTTCAGTTAGAGATTGCTAGTGAAGTATGGAAGGCAGAGGATTTATATGGTGTTGCAAAGTTTAGTGCAGGTACATTTTGGTGGAGGTGGTCAAACTATGGTGGGTTGAATCCCACGAGATTAGATGAGAGTATGAGATACATTTAGAGGATGTGGTTGGTTCATGGTGGAGTTAATTCCACATTCAAGGGATTGATTGTTGAGAAGAGTTGTCAAAGAAGGATACTAGTTCCAGTTAGGTGCTGGAAGAGAAGTAAGAAGAACAAATCAAAGGTATCTATTTCAGCAATGGAGTTTTTTGTAAATTGTTTGCAATCTGCAAGGGTGGCACTACCACTCAACTTCATTTTGTGAATCCACATTCACAAAATTTTCCTACCCTGAGTGTCTGATGCAAGAGCATCCTGGGTTGTGAGAGCAATCTTGCATCAACCAAAAAAAAGTATTTTAATTTTTAATTTGGACTAAGGTTTGGTGATTTTGTAGTTGGAGAATAAATTACAATTTATTGTCCAAAATAATGTAATAAATAATTGGCCTTATTAAATTGTTGCAAAATCTTGATGTGGGAGATAGTTTAAGAGACAAATCTTGAAAAAAAAAAAAAATACAAAGATAAGCATGGATTTTTGGGAGTTACAACTTGCCATAACTCATTTTATTCTTTTCTAAATGATAGAAAATCAAAAATGAGTGCCCAAGTGGTGATGGTTATGAAATTTCTAATTTTGACCCTATTTGGGTGGAGTGGAGTCAAAATGGAGTCAAAACTTAGCATTATTCCTTGGGAAGTAGACGAGAATGAAAATGTTGTTTTTATTATTTCATTTAATGTTCTTTGGAGGCTCTTTTTCAGGTTGGGGTTGTGAAATCTTGGGAGTTACACTTTTGGGTGTGGAAAATGCATTGAAAGAAGCAACAAAAGTTGGAAAATCATTCATTTTTGCAGACTAGAAGGTGGGAGAAAAGAAAGGAGGTCATAGAACCTGCCTTGGAGGCTATTGGCAGCCACAAATGTTACAAGTTTTAAGGTTTAAGAACAACAAATTAAGATTTGCAAGTTTGGGGAGAGATAGGATTAGCTACATGAAGAAGATTGCAAGTTGATCTTTGGAAGAAGAAAGCAAGGTTGAAGGAGAGGATTGTGTTGCAGGTTATGATGTTGCAAATAAACATGTGTTGCAGGACTAATATTAGGCCCATTTGAGTTTTGAATTGATGTAATAATAAGCCAACAAGATTGGCATGTGTTTTGTAAACAATTTGCAAGTTTCAATGTAAAATTATCTAGTTTTGTTTGCATAGTTTTAGGGTTTTGAATCCATCATATTTTTTGTTTAGATCAGATTGCTTGGGGTTTTTGAGTGTGTGTTTCAGATGGTTATTGAGAGGGAAAATCATATTCAAATGATGTACTAAGAGGCCGATAGGTTTGGCACATTGTTATGTAAACTTGGTTCAAATTTCAATACCAAATTTTTGAGTTATTGTTGCACTATTTATGCAAGTTTGTGTGAGGTTTTTAAGAAGGAAGTTAAGTGGCATTTGAAGGGTGTTGCAACCCTTTCATTAATAGCGAAAGGGATAAACACTCTGAATTGGGACCCCATTTCAAGACAAAAGAATATAATTATAGAAGTGGGCAAAAAGAACAGAATCTCTAAAGCAAGCAAAAAATTTATAGAAGAAGGAAAAAAGAACTAGAACATAAGTAGGCAAAAAGAAGGGTTGACCATGAAATTTATAGCTAAAAAATTAAAGAACGAAGACATCAATACTTGACAGTAACACATGAGAGAGCCATTGCAAATGTTAGTTGCACTAAAATCTGGCTTCAGACAGAGTACTTCAAAGCATTGTAAATATAGAGAATTAAATGGCTTGTTGTACCTTAAGCATTATCAATATCCATTAACAAGTCACAATAATTTTTGCTTGCTTTTGATCAGAACTTATAAATATGTTGACACTTGTCTCCATTCCAAAGACTTTATGTAGGAATTTGGGTGTGTGGAAAATTCATCCCAGAATAGAAGTATAACATTTGATATTTTCACCACCCACACTGATTTGTATTCGTATACAAGTTTAATTCTAATAACATAAGAGATTTATTGAATTGTTAAATTAAAATAACATAGAATAAATATGTAATAATATAAAACTAATATTAATAAAAATAATATAAATATACATGTCAACATTTATATCTTTGATAATGTAGTGTGTATAAAGGTGCTTGCAAAATGTACATAAGAAAGTCATTGGGTAACAAAATCCTACTAATAGCAAAAGGCAATATTCACATACATTTATCAAAATTATGACAAATTTCTTCACATACATTTATCAAAATTATGACAAAATTTCATTCCTTAGAAAATCATATCCCACGATGACCAATTGATGATATCCCACTAAAGTGACATTGTAGAAATTTGACACAAAAGGATGATAGGTTATAGCGACTCCTTCATTTAAGAGGTCTAGAATATCCCTCGGTGTAGGGATTCCCACTCCAATGTGTGTAATAGCCAAAACATCACCTAGGCCTCCTAGATAATCCTCTTGAACCATTAGACTCACTAGGAACAACACATCAACCTGCAGAACTCCAATGTCTAGTAAAGAAGCCACGAACTGTGAAAAAATATCGATGTTCACCCGATATCTATCTTCAACTTCTATAAATTCGAAGCCCAATACCATCTTGATAAAGACTATAGTACATCTAATGTGTAACTTAAAAATTTGTGTAAGTCTTTGGCTAGTAATTGCTCCTAGGAAGACTAATTGTTGTTGAGGACTAGTTAGACAAATTGGTGTATCCAATTTCATAACAATTTTTGAACTTGAGCTTTAATCAAGATTATGATGAACTTCATCATTAATGCTAGCTGAATTTATAAAAAAAATTGGTTTTGTATCCCACTATGGTGAAGCACGAGCCAATAGTTAAAACATTTAATACAAAAGATAGTGCATAATCTAATCAAGGATCTTTAGCTTGTTATCTTACCTCGATTTACATCTTTTAAATTTATTTTTTTAGAAGAATAATTAAATTTAATTGAAAAGTGAACCAAATTTCCAAATGATGCATTCACACTTCGTCAACAAATGGGAGAGCCATTGCAAATATTGTTTGGATTGACATTTGGCTTCAAGCATAGTACTTAGAAGCATTGAAAAGATAGAGAATTAAATGTCTTGTTGTACCTTAATCATTATCAATATCCACTAACAAGTCATAATAAATTTCACTCACTTTTGATCAGAACTTATAAATATGTTGACACTTATCTTGATTCCAGAGACTTTATGTAGAAATTTGGGTGTGTGAAAAATTCGTCCCATAATAGAATGATATATAGTATTTGATATTTTCGCCACCCACGCTATGATTTTTATTCACATACTAGTTTAATTTACCACAAAAATATTTCATTAGTTTGAATACAAGTTTAATTCACCAATAAAAATATTTTATTGGTTTGAAAACAAGTTTAATTCACCAATGAAAATATTTTATTGGTTTGAGTACATGTTTAACTCGCCAACAAAAATATTTTATTAGTTTCAAAAAAAGTTTAATTCACCAACAAAAATATTTTATTGTTTTGAAAACAGGTTTAATTCACCATGAAAATATTTTATTAGCTTAAAAATAGGTTTAATTTGCCAATAAAAATATTTTATTGGTTTGAAAACAGGTTTTGATTGTCAATGAAAATATTTTATTAGTTTCAATAAAATTATAATTCGCCAAAGTTTTCTACAAACTTCTAGTGATTACAAAAGATTCACTAATTGAATTTATATTTTTTTCCCGAAAAAAGAAAAAAATGTCAAAAAATTTAATATTTTTTCAAGAATTATACAAGATTCATCAGGTTTTTACACCTTTTCGTAGGGAGAGTTTCTTAAAGTTATCCCTGACAGTCATAGTCATTCATCGTGGACAAGACTATGAACATAGTTTATTCTACCTTAAAATTCAAATTCAAATTCTCACAATTCAAGCCGACCCTATTGAAAATCTAGCAATTACCTTGTTGATTGATGTGCCTTTTACCTTGAATTAAACAACCAAGGATTTGTATCTATAAACATCTCCTAAGCTATTCTAAAGATTATTTTAGTATCAATTTGTATTATAGATTAACATCACAAAATAACATTATCAAGTTTTTGCATCAAGCCCAAACAAACATCATCATTAACATATTTGCATACATTATTATTGCATGTATAATGTGGTTTTGATCTTATACGTTGACATAGGGGCTTGGCTTCTCATTGAGACAACTTGAGGTCTACAACCTTTTGCCTATAGGAAATCCCCTAGAGGTTCCTTTCAACACCAATAAGCACTCAAATATAGATACTGATATAAGAAAATATGTTTTATAGGTTTATATGGGTAGAGAATAGATCTACACTACTAAGAGATCATCATGTCGTCAAAACTATATTGAAGATACAAATCTATCCTAGATGACACAAAACCCAATATCAATCTATCTCCATTCTTTAAACATTAATCCATTATCATATTGAAATCTGATTACATCAATCACAATATAAAATTAACAACCAAAATAACTCAAAATTTTACATCCCTTACTTCATCATTTACATTCATCCATATCAACTCTCTAATTACTTCAAATTTATCATACTAAGTAGACACATTTATTAATCACAAGGTAGGTGTACGTCCCTATCATTAGGTATAGTTTTTTACAAATGGGTCAATATAAAAATGAATTTAAAATATAGTTTTTTCCAAAGATTGGATTCCTGACTCAGCACAGCTATCCAATACAAGAAATCTGCATCCTCGAGAAGGAAACAGAAAGACCTATTCCCGCGCGGGCGGCCGTCGTTTAGACAAGACGGCACTCCCAATACTTGTGGGTCCATCCTCCATCCTCCATCCTCTCTTCTCCGTCCATTCCATTATTAAATGTTCTGAATCCCTTGACCTTATCCATGCCGCCCTAGTTTTTTCTCTCATCCTCCAAGGGACTGGAGGGATTCATAAAAGTTGCAGAGGGGATGAGGACGCCTGCAAGCCAAACCATTTCTATGGTGATGCTGATTATGGTGTTTGCACTTCATGCGAGAGGAGTACCCAACACAAAAGTAGTGCAAACCCTGTGTAATGGGAATACTTACAGTGAAGATGATCCGTTCAAGAAGAGCGTGGATTATGTAGAGGAGGATCTGGTGGAGCAGACGCCCTCTGCTTCCAACAAATGTGATTACCTCAACATTTCGCCCTTTCCCATTGCGTTTGCATACGGCCACGCCACTTGTAATGTAACTCTGTCTGCAGAGGATGGGGGGGAGTGTCTCAAGGCAGCCAGGCAGACAGTGCAGAACACCTGTGGAAGTGCATTGGGCGCAAGGGTCAGACTCGTTGACTGCTCCCTCAGATATGAGGCCTATCCCTTCTCTGACTAACCCTTGTTTCATTTCGTCTGTTTCTTGGATTGTTCAGCTACTCTGACCTCTGTGGTGTGGAAAGCATTTACTAAATTCAGCTCTAGTCTTGCCTGCCCTTAATGTGGGTATTTAAATAAAATGAAAGATCAAGGGTGGATATTGAAACAAAATGAAATTTTTTAATGATCTCAATGAGATTAGTGCTGTCCGTGATGTGGGTATTGAAATAAAATGAAAGATCAAGGGTGGGTATTGAAACAAAATGAAAGATTTTAATGGCGTCTATGAGATTAGTGCCTGTTCTTGATGTGGATATTGAAATAAAATGAAAGAATCAAGGGTGGAAATTGAAACAAAAGAAAGATTTTAATGACATCTATGAGATTAAGTAGTGATTTTTAATTGTCCCGAAATCAAATTCTTGTAAATTGTTCTTAAAATTTGAAAGTCTATCTTCAATGAATTGGCTGCCTTAAAAAGACTTGTGTGTTATGATATAGCTACTTCAATCTACAGAGGAAAAAAAGCTATATTTTAAATGATTCAATATAAATTTCCTACAAGTATATAATTTATAATGATTAATATAAATTTCTTATTTAAAAGTTATTATAAATGAACATTTTGTTAAAAATATGCTATTATTTCTCTTTCTTTATATAGATAAAACAAATAATTATACTAAGAGAAATCCATTATAAATGGTCTTTCTTAATTAAAGTATGAAGAGAGAAAATTTTGATGGGTTTTCCTTGATACTATCATCAAACAGCTATATTTCTTCAATACAAGTAGCTCCTTATTATTCAAGCTGCTAGAAACAAAATACCAAGCTTGCCAAAGAAGTAAAATGAGTCTATATGACCAACAAAGGGACTTTGTAGAAGACATTCAAGGAGATTGGCAATCAACAAACTTGAGGTGCAACATAGTAGAAAAGGGAGAGTCGGGATTGATCATTGTAGACAAGATGGAGAAGCTTAGAGACTTTTCGAAAGGTCAAAGATATTCTAGTTGTGACTTTCCCCTAGAACTCATTTGGCAATACAAGCTGCAACCAAGTTCCATTCCTAAGGGTTATAAATAAAGGATATAACTTCAAACATAGGAATAAGACAAATTATTTGCTCAACTAAAGTTATCAAACGCCATGAGGGCTCATGAGTCCTCTCTCCATTCCAAAGAGAAATCACGTTTAAGAAATCCTTTTCACAAATAACTTTTTTAGCCCAACTGACAAGTTTTTGAAGAGACAAAAGAATGGCATGGGCTTCCATCTAATTGTTGGTGTTGATCCCCATTGTCATAGATAAGAAAAAAATGAATAAACCCATATTTGGTATGCCCAACCTCTCCAAGCTCAACAACACCCAAATTGCCATAGGAAGAACCATCAATATTTATTTAAAAGAAACCTAAAGGGTAAGAGACCATTTGTTAAACCTATCCTCCTTTTTAGAAGTTTGAGGCAAGGCAAGAGCAACAAGGGGAAGCACCAATTAAATGTAGCTCGAGCTTTTTAAAGTTCAAAGATCATGTTAGAATTAATTAGTGCATGACATAGAATGTGTGATGTAATAAATAAATTAACATATTAATGTTAATTCATTAGATATTAGTTATTGTTATGTGTTAGTTAGTTGGTAGTTGGTTTGGGTAGTTAGTAGATTGAAAGACTTTATAAAGTCAATTGAATGTAATAATGCAAATATGTCGAAGATGAATGATTGACTGATTGGAGTGTTGGAGCCTCTAGCGCTCCTTCATGTCTTAATTTTAATATAGTATCAGAGCAATTGTCTTATGAGACCTTTTTGTTCACCTTCCATTTGTTTGTCTTTCCTTCTTGAAAATGGTTCATACAACACTGATGCAATGATGACCACGTGCATCAATCATTGTTTTCTCCATTCCCCATTCACCATTCTTGCATTTTGTCGACAATGTTGCAATGTAGACCACACGAAGATGAAAGTAGGACCAAGCTCCCAAACAACCTTGAGAATACTAGTCATAGAGGGTGGTTAATCCATGCTAACTCAAAACTCAGACAAGGAAGTAGCATGAATGATAAATAAGTTCTAGATCCACCACCATTACCCTCAAATACCTAAACAAAAAGACACCGAAAGAAAATATGAAATATAAATAGACTGTCCCCAAATTTTAATAGTGTCCTAAATAAGACATTTATTTTGAAAAAACAACAATAAAAAATTATATTTAAACCAACTAAATTTGTTCTAAATTTTGTTCCACCAAGAGAAATTTCTATTCTCACCATTATTCTTATTATTTATAATCTACCATACAAAAGTTGAAGAATAAAATATCCAGTGTCAACAATCATTTATACTTGCTTTTAGAGTATATTGATCTGCAGCCATATCACTGTAAATTTATGTTTTTGTTGAACTTCAAATACACGTGGTAGTTGAAAACTGCTTCATTTCCAATTTTTAATTCTGAATTGTTGATCTATAAGCTGCAAAGACTATCGTCTTTCTGAATTGTCAATAACATCTGTCTGAGCCTGATCCAACATTGTAAAGCAGTAAGCAACTATTCATAGGACATAACTTGGTCCAGGCTTCAGAGCAATCACCATAAACAGGAAAATTCTCAATTTACTTAAAAAACAGAAATAAAATGAACCCTTCCCATTTTCACATGCAACTTTGGGAAGCAAACCAGACAATCATGGCGATTCAGGAATATGATATCATGTTGAACACTCTGCATGCATGGTTAGCCTGATGGGAAATCTCTATGATTCTATATTTTAAATGGATCTCCACCATTCTACATGAATAGAAAACCTTCGTATGAATTATTATAATGAAAATAATAATTTGGATGGCATTTAGAAAAAAATAAATGAATATAAATAATTTGTTTTTGTGGTAATGAAAATTATTGTGCGTATCATTGTGATTTGTAAGGGGTGGATTACATTGTTGATTGAATTATTTAGTAATTAACGGTTGATATTGCATGTAGACAATTTTCCTTTTTTTTTTAGGGAGGCATGCACTATCTTGTATGTGGGCATATTACAGGTATGTGAAACTTAGGGAGACATGTAGATTTACAAAATGTTGGACTTGTGAAATTGCAATGAATATATATCAAACCTTGATGATCAATATCTTCAATATAATCAATGCTCTTTCAAGTGTAAGACCTTGGGATTTATGTATTGTCAAATCCCATGCCATCTTGATTAGGAGTTAGCAGTGACTACCATAAGTAATTAGAATGATATAAAAACACCAACAATAATTTGAAAAAATAAACTTAAGATTTAACTATTTTAACAAGGACTTGTAAAACCCAAATTTCTGAAAAATCATTTCATTATTAATAACCAGATTTACAACTAGAGCCAACAAATAATAATAAATAAACTCCAAAAAAAATCTAGTTTATAATAAACTCCTGAAATATATTAAAATAACCTACAACAACAACAATACAAATTAAAACTATAATGTTCAAACCCACAACAAATTACAAATTTATACAAACTTGCAGTAGTAGAACCTACAACCTCTAAGTGAGATTGTCCTACAAAGCCAAAGGGATTTCATCCTCCAATCCTTGAAACCATAGGGTTTTCATCCCTTGATCTCTAGCAAAACTAAGGGTTTTTGCCCTCACATTTGATTGCTTGAACATAAGTGCTCAAAGAAAAATTTGGCAACAGTTTTGGGGTATAAAATGATTTCTCTAAAATAAATGTATTCACCCCTTTAAATAGTTGAGATCAACTACTAGTAATGAATCTCTCCTAGATGAGTGGCTTAGATCATGCATACATAAATTGGATTGATTGCTACTTTTTTTCTTGCTTCAATTTAAATTATGAGTTTCCCCTTACCGCGTAGGTTATAAATTTGGTCTTTTTCATCTTAACACACTTTTGCACAATTCACAAACTCACAAATTTTGTAACACTTAGAACTTATCACTCTTTTCCTCTTCTTTCCTTCTTCCCACTTCCTCTCTTGCTTCTCCTTCTCATAATCTTGTTGACTTTTTTATTTATTTTGTAAACCTTTTCACACTCTCACAAACTTTGTCAACCCATAAACTTTGCAACATTATGAATTTGGTGACTTCATCTTTATTTTCTTGTCACACTTTTGCATTATCGATGAATTAATGAACTGAAGAACCATATCGTACTTTCCTTCAATTCATGAACCTTCAAACAATGCGACATATTAAACTTTCCTCCCTTTTGTTGCACTTTTACAAATTTCACAAACTCACAAACCTTGTGACAAATAGAACCCTATCACACTTTTGCACTTTTTGTGAACCTGTGAACTTTATAAAAAATGTAACTTGCTGGCCTGAAACTCCTTTTCCTTGGTTAGCTTCCTAACTTAACTTTTTTTAGGGATTGGGCAAGTTCACAAATAAATATCAAATCAATTATTTCCTAATTTTCATACCTTAGTCCACTTAAAATAGGTAACATGGGTTGATATTACCTCTAATTTGGGAATGGCCAAATAGGAGACATTACAAGTCTGTCTTCCTCAAGATTGCTTGCCCTCAAGCATTGCAAATTTGGATGTGTTGGAGAATGCCAAGATCAAGAGCATGAAATAAACTTCCACAAGTGAACAAAATGAGCAAAGTAGTATGTTTATCAATATACAATGAAGAGTGTGTAAATACAATGATCAAGCCTTGCATATATAGGCAAGGATAATGAGGTGAGAAGGTATGAGTGAAACTCTGACTACCCCTCCAAAGATGGGACACTTGCGAGCTCACTTGACAACTGTGTGAGCAAGTGTCAATAGGCGTCTCAAGTCATTAGGGCACATGTCTCAACAATATGAAGTGAGACAAAATCAAAAGAAACCTAAGTGAACTTAAGCTAGGTGTGAATAGATCAATCCTAGAAAGGTGATTAGCTAACTAGGTATGATAATGACTATTTACATTAACCCCCCTCCCCCCCTTAAGTGCAACTTAGGGAGTAATGTATGCACTAATAATTAGTTCCGACTACTAGACTATGTTAGGTACTCATGTACAAATTTCTCATAAAGTGGAGTAAAGGAGGAAAACCCAGTGGGAAATAAAAACCCCTCTCTAAAATAGAAAAGATGTAATGAAATGAAATGTTCAAGTGAAGAAGATAGAAGGACTAATGATGACCTCCCAAGGAATAATTCTATCACATAAGTACAAGAAATGTTCACCCCATAGGAGAGATAGAGAGAGACTATGGAGCCCCCATAAGATTATAGAACTATGCTGTGTTGAGTGATGCTCAAAGAAGAATGCAAAATGTGATCTCTGAATGTCAAACAACATTTCTTCCTCATGGAAGAAGATGAACTGCAAATAGGTGCATGATATCTTTCCATGTTAGAATAATGGAAGTCTCTGAATGATGCACAAGATCCAAAGACAATAGTGAAATACTCATATGCTCTATGCAAAGACTAATGTAGAATTGAAACCAAAGATGTAGATGGGTTGACAACAACTTTGATGTGGCTATCATCAAAGTTGCATTCCAAATCTATAAAATGGGATTCAATAAACAAGTCTAATATTCCATGTAAGTAATCATCTCAATCAATTATAGTGGAAACACAACTATGAATATCCTATTTCCTAGAATCATGAGAAACCAATGATGTAGGAATAGTCAATAATAAAGAAGAAAAATATGAAGGAGATGTGATGTCATTGTAAGGTGAAGGAACTAATGAGGAGGATATAACTCCAAGGTTCAAATGAGTAAATTGTATCTCCTTATGCATGTTGAAGGTATCTATGTCATCTATACTCAAACCATAATGAAAGTTAATAGAACCAAAGGAAGAAAAGGAATACAATATGGAGTCATGATCAACATGACTAGTGGCAATGATGTCTCTACTTTGCAAATCTTTGATGATCATGAAATGTGGTGTGAACTCAACTATTTTTCTTGTGCCACTATGTGTAATCTGATAAATGGAAAGGAGATTATTGGATAAGGAAAGTACATAAAGTACATCATCGAATGTTCCTTCTCCAATTTGAATAGATCCTTTTCTAAGAGCTAACATATAAGTGTTATTCACCATCAATTTTGATGGGAATGAACAAGGTTCAAATGTAGAAAACAGTTGCCTAGATGCAACCATGTGGTGTGATGTCACAGAATCAAGAAGCCACTTGTGTGATGTGTTGTTTGCAAAAGCAATGAGTTTCATACCCTTATTCTTATCCTTTGAAAATGTGGATGATGTGGATGTGAAATGGGAAGAACCACCTATCTTAGGCAATTAAATTTAAGTTTGTTGAAGAAGAGTCTTCAAGTCGTCAATTTCATTTGTAATATTATTGTTCTTCATGCCTTAGTCTCCTAAAATTTAAGTACATTTGGGCTTCTCCTTAGAAATTTCCCCTTTTGATGAGGGAGATGAATCTAATGAAGTGTCTATTTTGATCCCTTAGCTTGATCCTTAGTTTTTTCCTTTCCCTTAGATGATTGAGAAACTAATGCTTGACTTTTTGAAGAGGTGATAACATCCATAGAGATTAATTTAGATTGATCTCTTGTCAGACTATCACAAAAATTTTCAAAAGAAGGCATTACATATGTTGTTCCAAGAGCATCCATTGTAGAGTAGAAAGAAGAAGAAAACATTTGATAATGACCTTTTATCTTTGACAAAATCAAGAAGACACATTCCTTGTCTATTTTGGTTTTACCACAACATTGAAGTCTAGAAAGCAAAGACTTAAATTAAACCAAGAAATCTTCAAAAGAAGAGAAGGCATCAAGAGATAATATTGTTAATTCAACATCCAAATGTAGAATCTTGAATTCATCAATTTTACCAAAGAGATCTTCAAATTTGTCCAGCATTTGCTTAGGAGTCGTATTAAAATTACAAATTATCGGAAACAAGAAGACCTATTAGTCCCATTGCTTCATCTAACTTGTTCCAATAAGTAAATTGCTTAAACTCTCTAGTAAATTGTATTTGTTGTCCATTGATCATTTTCCATAATCCCTTAGATTGAAGTAGTAGTTGTAATTTGACTTTCCATGTGTGGAAATTATGTGGTGATAACAAATCATTTTTTGGATCCATGATGCACACACAACAAGGCACTCAAATTGTGCCTTATCAAACCCCCTAAAATTATATTATATTTGAACGTAGACCCCCCAGAAAGATACAAGACAAGATTTACAATCTTCTGTAAAGTTTGGAAGCCAAATCATTTGTTCATAACTTACAATTTTTTAAAAAAAATAGAAAAACGAGATTTCCAAAACTTAATTTTAACCATAAATCTAGAATCCTTGTGAAATTTTAATGAACTTCAAAAAAAATAGTTTATCAATTTTCGACAAACAAGGTGAAATTTATGCCTCGTCAAAAATTCCACAAAGTAAACTAATTTTTGGAGGTTTAAAAAAAGATTAAAAAGACACAATTTTGAAATCGTCTCGATGCTAGAATGTTGGTGACAAAACCAACTTCCCATTGACTATTCACACTTGAGAAAACATGCCCCCATTTGCAAGTTATGCAAAACTAAAAAACACTCCCCCACTTAATGGACACCTAAGGGTCCATCCTAACTACTAGTAGTGATAAAAAAATGTTAGCAATCTGTCAATTAGCTAACTAAAAGTAGTTTACATAAAAAAATTATAGTTTAAAAAATTGGCAATTAGTAAAAAATGAGACTAATGAACATTTTATGGCTAAATTTGGAAGGTTGTTTGACCATGGAAGACACGTTGGAGGCCGTTGAGTGCTTGGTTCTATGAACATGTGGAGGAGTGTTGCTGCTAAGATGGAGTGAATCTTGGGAGATCTTTTCGGCAATTAGTCGATCAATTTTGAACACATCGGAATACTAAGAGGGAGTGTGAACCAATATACTTCAAAATTAAATCATAATTAATCATTCTTGACGATAAGTTATATCAATTAAGCATTCACCTACTTAATCAAAACATGAAAGAAGATAAGCATTCACACAAGAACATAGATGACACTAGATTTATGTGGAAAACCCCACAAGGGAAAAACCACGATGAGAAATGCTACTAGGAGCTACTGTCCCAATCCAGCCTCACAAGTAAATAACAATTTATAACTTTGATTTTGGGCTACAACCCAAGGAAGCAACTACTCCTTGACTTTGTTTTAGGGGCTAAAACTGATGCAGACCTAGGAGGCCCAAACTCATTCAAAGTGTCAACCTGCCTTCAAGAGGCATCTAACAAGATTAAAAGGGCCTATTAGACCAATCCAAACAACTCCCAAAGTTTGAAAACAACCAAAAGTAGAATTTCCCACTTTCACCCTTGCAACCCTAGTAGCAATGCAAACTTGGTTTTAGGCCCTTAACTCCAAACCTTTTCAAAACACTTGACAAAAAAATCATGGATTAAGATACCCTTTTCCCTGTTACATAACATATATTAGAACCAATACCTACTCCTTTGGACCAGAACAGAGATCCAATACACCTACCATAGAAAAGGCTACTTAATTAGCCCACTTTTTCAAAGAGAGTACCCTCTAAACTTCACCAAACCATCTGAAACTTTGGGGAAGCAATTCAAATGCCCTAAAACCACCGAATCCACCCTTAGAACTCAGGTTCAAGCCCTTTTGTCTGCTGAACCAAGAAACCCTCCCTTTTACATGCACAAAACAAGGGTTTTACTAGAAATCCATACTCCCAAACTTTCTAGATCAAACCATTGGTCCAAACACCTCTTAATACCCCTGCACAAACATAATGAACACTCACAAGGCCATTAACTTCATTGGTTTTCAAAATCACTACTTAGGTTTCTCATTTTCATGATAAAATCTTCATTGCCCAACCTAGGGCATCATTCCATTGTCAACTTAACTGCCACCCTTTCCTTCCAAAGAATAGAAACATCTACACTACCCTATTACACATCAATCCACCAAGTTACAGTGCAAAAATAGTGGGTGGATAAGTGAGAATCAGTATAATGTGACCTTCAAACCCTTAAGGCTATGAAATAGGGTAGACCTTGTGTTCTTGGAGTTTTTTCTACAAAATGATAGATTAGTCTTCCAAAACAAAAAGAAGGATATGTAAACACATTTCACTTGAAAACATGAAAGTTTTTAGACCATACCACACTTGTATGGGTCTATAGCTAACCAAAAACTCAGGAAAATTTTGGAAAATCACATATTTGGCATTGAACAGAGCAAATGCTCCTAAAAAATGCATTCATTAACCCTTCATTCGGTTTGCAACTTCAACCAACCCCTCCAACGTGCATAACTTCCCTTAAAAACTTTTTAAACACTAATAACCTATTACATTGCAAATTTGCAATTTGACAACTTTTAATGTCAAACTTTGCAACTTATAAACAACTTTTACATTCTTCCCTTCAAGTGACCTCCCAAGCCTTTTATTACATTGCAAGTGGTCTTATTAGACCTTATTCATGGTGAAAATATGAAAATCAAACCTACACTATACCCTAACCACCTACATGCTTCAATTTTCTCTCTAAGGTGTAGGTGCTTCTGCACCAAAAACCCAAGGAAGCTACTACTCCCTAATTGAAAGAAAGAACAACTGAAATATGATTGTTTTTATGGCTTCAACCATTAATAGTCATCAATTATGTACATTAGTTTTGTAGCATATCTTGTCACGCTCTGCCATGTATTCATACATCTTTGTACACTTCCATGATACTCTTCACATCTTTGATCTTCTATATATATCATCTCCATGCTTGCAAAATACAAATTTATTCGGCCATAAACAAGAAATTATGAAACTTGTAGCATGTTGGCCTACATCTTCATTGGCAGTATACAAAAATGATAAAACATTATTTACATTTCTCCTAGATGAGTTGGCATGACTCATACAACATCTACAAGCACTTCTTAGACTCCACTCAATCTTGAATTAGTGGCGCACATCGCCAACATACCCTAGTCGGCCTCAGCAACAATATAACTTCACAAACTAACTTGAAAACTTTGTGCAGTACGAGAAACAAGAAAGATCTTCATGTGTTTCAATCCTTAGACACTATAATACATGTGGAGTATCCACACAAACTCATACAACTGATCTTCACTATCTTCTGTTGGCGCAAGTATACAAACAAATGTTTTGTTGAAGAATAGGCATCCAGAACCAATTGTAACACTCTGTCACTTGAGAACTGAACTTGTTGAGCACAAAAACATTTGAGTCTTCAATATAGTATGCATAAGACATTATTGAAAATGTCCCCAAATCCGCTTGGCCAAATGTTCACAATTGGATGAATGCAGAGCATTCCAACAAACCTTCATAACCACTTTGCACTGCTAGAGCACAGACTGGAACTCTATCACTTGTCACTTTTACTGTAGAAGGATTAATGACTTGAAACCTTGGATATAACACCTTCACATCTCCGTCAACTTATCTTCAAAACCACAAGACTAATTCTTGCTCTATGGAAGGGTGCAGACCAAAACACCATGCCTTTGACTTAGAGAATATATTGTGAATGCCTTAGACACAACTTCTACAACTTTTCTGTAAGTGTGATACACCAAACTTGCAAGATATCATTGTAGGCAATTTGAAATCACTTTAAGACATGTGTACCCACCTTTTCATTATACTTAGACAACCATTGACTACTGATCTTCCATACACTACAATTCTGACTTGCACTATTAGTTATCTATGTATATTTTTGACATCAATGACAATCAATATTATCAAACTGCAACAACCAAATCTATAGGCGCTTTTTGGAGAATTCAAACTAGAGGTATGTTGGCCGATTGGAACATTTATGTCTTAGTGAGAGTTGGATGCCTTGAGGTCGAATAGAGGAATTTATATTTAATTTACAACACTCGGATGATGAAATGAATGTTGCCTTCTCCACTCTTGTGCACCCTTGATAGATTTTGTGCAGGGGTGAATGGTCGTTGCAAATAATAAGTAGGTTGCAACTCAAAAGGGGGAGTGTGTGGGGCTTGAACCGAGTCTTTGTTCCTTAGGTCTGCACAGAAGATAGAAGGTTGCAGGTATAGACGAAGTTACCCAAATCCAATGAACTGATTATGTAATCAGTATGGTTGTGCAGCTAAATCACTTGATCTAACCTCAGCTTGTTACAAAAAGGACTGAGCCTTCAAGGATTAATAGTGCTAACTTCATGGGTGTCTTCATGTAGCCATGAAACATATGGTGAATGTAGCCATCATATGGATTTTACTGACGTGCCTAGTTTAGAACAATGCCATGCATCATGTGGTCTTACTCCTCATCTCCTAGATGAAGAAGAATGACAAAGTCGATAGGAACAAGAATCTTTCAATGCATCATAGAGATGGCACATAGAAGTGGGTGGAGATTGTTGCTAACAATAAATTAATATTCACCTCCTGTAACTTTGATTTCACCTTACAAAAAATCAACAAAGATAAATCACCCAAAAACTCTCAGCTTGTAAAATCCAATGGAATCCTTCCAAACATGTTGAATATGCCAATATGCCTACAAATAGGACAAAATGGCCTATTTCCTACAAGAGTGCAAAGAGGTCAAAATGGCCAAAATCAAGCAACGGAGTAAATGTTGTCCCAAAAAAGAAAAATGGAAGATTGGCAAAGGGAAGATTGGACCTCTGCTAATTTTTTTTTTTACAACTTTTTACAATTAGCGTAGAGGCTCAAAATATTGCAAAAATTCAAAATTACCAAAATTGATGAAATGAAAGGCATTTTTCATTTTTCGAGCCTTTTGGACGCAATGACAGGGTTTGTTTGGCTCTATGACACTCTGTTGATAGGGATATATGTGAGAGTCACCTCCTTGCAAGAAGGAATGTTCTCTCATGGCTCTGATACCATGTTATAGAATGTCAAGATCAAAAGCATGAAACAAACTTCCACAGGTGAACAAAATGAGCATAATAGTATGCCTATCAATATAGAATGAAGAGTTTCTAAATACAATGGTCAAGCCTTGCATATATAGGCAAGGATGAGGAGGTGAGAAGCTAGGAGTGAAATTTTGACTACCCCTCCAAAGATGGGACACTTATGAGCTCACTTGACAAGTGTGTGAGTGACAATAGGTGTCTCAATTCATGAGGACACATGTCTCAACCATATGAAGTGAGACAAAATAAGAATAAACCCAAGTGAACTCAAGCTAGGTGTGAATAAGTCAATGCTAGAAAGGAGATTAGCTAACTAGGTATGATAATGACTCTATTTACACTAATAGGATGTTCTAACATCTCTAGTCCCTCCCATGTAGCATATGAAATAACTAGGCTCTTCCTGTGAACCAAATATTCTAGGATAGTCCTCGTCAATTTCTTCACTGAATCACCATGTTATCTATTATTTATTTCAATATCAAAATCAACTTTCCCTCATTATCCAAGGGTGATAGATCCTCTAAAGGAACAATTTATTGTCCAAGGTACCTCTTTAGACATGAAACATGAAAGACAATATGGATCTAGCTATTTTTTGGAAGTTTCAATTTTCAGAGCACTTCATATGTCCTCTTCATAATCCCTATAAAATATGGGTTTGATTCTTTCAACTCCATGTCTTTTGATGGAGGACTATCAGTAAGGTTGAAACTTCAAGTAAATTGTGTCCCCTACCTAAAAATATATACTTGTATGGTTCTTATCAACATAAAAATTCTATTGATTTTTGTATTTTTGAAGATGATATTTGAATGAATTCAATATTTTTTTGGTTTTATTGACCAATTTTCCTACTATGGGTACCCTAATATTTGTACATATTAAACAAATAAAAATTAGTGCATCATATCCATATAAATATTTGAAAGGAAACATACTAATAAACACATTTTAAGATGTATTTTAGCAATACTCTCCTAGATGCAATCACCTAACCCATGTTGATTGCTAATTTGAAACATAGTTCCTCAAGTACCCCTCAACCCACTTATTCATGATTTATATTTGTCTATTTTTCTAGGGTGATTGCTTATGTTAGGGATAAGATATGTACTATCATTTGGTATAATTATTGCCAAAAGGTACTAAGAATTTTGATGTCCTTATCACTAACTATATTCTTAGGTAGTTCATGTAACCTAAATTCTTTAAAAAGAAAAATCTATTAATTGAGGAGATTTGAAATTTGGTGGGATGGCAAAGAGATGTGTATATGTTTTCAATATTCTATCCACAAATACATAAATACAATCTTTACTATGTACCTTAGGGAGGCTAGTGATGAAGTCCATGGACATATTGTCCCAGTTATAATTTGGAAGTAGCAATGGTTGAAACAATCTTGCTAGAGAAACTTGTTCTCCTTTATTTTGTTGACATGCGGTGCATTCTCTTATATACCTGAGAACATCTTCCTTGATTCTCTTGTATATTTTGAATTATCTTGGGTGCCTTGCTAATGGTGTATCACGAATTACTTTCAATATCTTTTCCTTGTCTTAGATTTGGGGACCAAGAAATTTCTATTCTTATACATAGTGAGTCCATTTTCCACTACATATTTGTCTTCTCTTACCAATTCATCAATAATGTTAGTAGCAAATGTGTTTTTAGCATATTCAACCAAAATACTGACCTTCTAGTCAAATGAATAGTGGAAAGGGAGCATAGAGTTAGCATTCTAAAAAGAGTAAATAAAAAAATTCTTTCATTTCATATACTCTATGTCAAAGTCATAATTTTGTATCTTACCCACTTCTATTGGCAATCAATTAAATCACATTGGCTCAAAAAAAAATGTTATGATTATTTTTCATAATAAATCTTCCACAAACTAAAGATGGGATAAAGGGGAAATGAGGATGGAGGTATGTTGGATAATGAATTTTATGGGTAAAATGGGTGGATGGAAAGATAGGATGTTGAAGGGATGCATAAATTTCATGGGGATGAAATAAATTAAGACCAACATGTGTCACACATCATGCTAAGTTTGGAGATTAGATTTTTGTTGGATGTGATCTAATCATTTAAATTTTTACATTTGGGTATTTTTTGGATTAAGGGATTATGAATTTTTATGCTCTTTGATGAATGTACTTTGGAGCTTGAATCAAGTATCCATATTGCCATATTTTGGGACTGAAATTAATTTTATGTTCTAACTTATTAAATTTTTTCTTGGATATTGAGATGCTTAGAGTTAACATTGTTGAATTTTTTAGTCTAAGTAGATTTCAAATGTTTGGGGTTTTGAAAGTGTAAACCACTTTTTATTGGCTTTTGTGTTATATTTTTTTGCATTCAGGTCCTTAGATTTTGTAGGCTAGACTTTGGAACCCAGATTACTTTTAGATTTGGGGCTTTTTGGATAATGGGGATTTTTAATTTTTTGATTTGGAATGGTGGGATTCGTTGCATGGGATTTTGTGATCCATATAAATTTTTGGGTTTGTTTCCTTTGACATGCTTAAGATTTGAACCTTTGGGTATAGGGATTTTATACATGTGGAGGGGTTCTTTGGGACATGTTAATGCATCCAAGTCTATTTTAAAGCCCATTTTGTGAACCCATAGGGAGGTATTATCTTTAGATTTCATAAAAGGTGGTGATAACTTCATAATAATGGAATAGGTTTCATGGTGCATGATTTCACTGCTCCAGGGTGATGAATGGAGGAGGTGGATGGTTAAGGTTATTAATAGGTTCAATGAAAGGGTTAATGATGGGGGTGATAGGATCAATGAAAGGATTGGTGAAAGGTTCGATGAAAGGATTGGAATGGAAAGTTCCTTGGTGGAATGATGAGAGGTTCTTGATTTAATGGTGGGAGAAGTTTCCCTAGCACTTGTGGTTGTAAAATCCTTATATTTTATCAAGATATTTGTATCTCATACCTAGGAATCTGTGGTTTGTGTAAACGTGAATGGGTTTGATTATTCCTTGTTTATGAAGGCCTAATACTTTTCCTTAATAGTTCATGATTTTGCACATTTGATTTGTGATATGATATTTTTTGCTATGGAAGCAAGATGTAAATCCATAATTAGATAGTTGGGAGCTACTGGGATTTTCAATTTTCTCATTTGCAAAGAAACTAAACCAAATAAAGGTAGTTGATTCTAATGAGTAGGATATCATTTCTTGGATGGGGTAGATGGGGGTTGAGTGGATTATTCTCCATGGTTAGGAGAAATGGGATCAATGTGGTTGTTTTGACCTTGAATTCAAATAATTTTGATCATGTTTTGGATAGGGATCTTGATGTTCATTTCACAATGTATGTGTGTTTCCCTTAAGCTTGGTGTGGCCTTGATCAATTAGTTCTTGAATATATCTCTTCAAATTTAAGCATCAATAAGTGAAATGTTTTTGAATTTTATGAGGTTTATTGATTTTATATTTGATGGATATTATGAAAAGGGTGGGTTTCCTTTGTTTATATTTTTACATCTAGGTAGATTTACAGGAATGAAAATGGTAGAGGGATTTTGGATGATATTAACATGCTCATTCTTGCAAGGGGTGTGGCACAACTCCTCAAATTCATGTTTCTTCTTATGATTCCTTGCTAATAGCCCTTGAAAAAAATCCTTCATAGATATATTAGTGTAATTGGGTTAATTAATTTGATTGGGTGGATCAAAGTGATCAAATTATAGCTTAATATTTGAAGGTTTGGGTGGTGGAGGATCTATGCAAGTAGATATTGTCATCCATTCGCATGAGGTATGGAGTTGATGAAATGTGTCTTGGATTTGTATTTCATTTTGGCATGAACTCCCCTCTTGTGCTAGAAAAAAGTCTTCCTAATAAGGGTTGACACACGGGGTGGTTGGATTAGGAGGTTCATTGGTCAATAGATTAGGATCTATGGAGGTAAATGGATTAAGATTAGGATTAATCGAGAGGGATAGAGGAATGTTATAATGTTTTAAGGTTAATATGGATAGATGGTGGGTATCATGAATTTTGGACGATGGGGATTGATCGATGGTTGGACAAACTAGGATTAAAAGAGGATAAGGGATGATTTAATGGCTTAGATTCTATATGGATACATGGGTTAATATCAGTGTAGTTGGATAATGGCTTGCGATTCATGGAGATTAATTGATCATGATAATAATTAAGAGGGATAAATGGACTAGGAGTATGATAGATGGAGGACTTGGTGGTTTTGATGGATGAATTATACTCGTGCATTATTTTTTCTTTGGAAGGTTTCCCTAACCTAGGTACATTTAAGGTCATAATTTAGGGGAAGCTTGGCTCTTATTCTTATAAGGTGCTTAATCATGGCATCATTTTCTTGCATTAGGACATAGTATAATGGATGGTTTAATTTTCCATGGGGATGAATAATGGATTTTGGACATGGGTTTGTTAGATATCTTGTACCAGGATGCTCTTGGTATATGGTTTCTTGATGGTTTATGCATGGATGATTAGGGGCTATAGAAATTTTTCTTGAGATAATTTCATTTAGGGGTTCATTAATGTTTTTTTCTTGATCCACAATGTTATCATTCTCATGATATTCATCTTGATAAACTAGGTTATCATAATCATTATCAAATTCAAATAGATTTTTAGATTGGTTACTAAGGGGATCGTGATTTCTCACTTTTTTTTGGATTAGGTTTCACAAAGGTTTGATTCAGGTTGTTGCGTAGGTTTAACACAAGGAAGAAGAAAAAAAGACATAAGAACATCCTAGCTAGTCAATTAGGAGTATTTTATCTTGTAGGCCCAAAAATATACTTTATCCCAAGTGTAAATAGTATGGCCTATTGATCTCATGGAACTAAATATTTCTACTCAATATCAAACAAAACCTGAGAGGAGAGCATATGTGGCCTACTATTCTATTTCTAGAAGTATATTGTGAGTAACTTCCTAGGGCTAACTACGTACCAATGCACTATAAGGACCAAAAATTTGATAGGTTCACTATGTTGGGCTTATACAAGGAGTTCTAGGGATGTCCAATATACCTAAAGATACATGAGGCCCAATTCCATGAAGCGAGGTGTAAGTCTAATGATTTGGTACAAGAGGATAATGCACTCTCCCCCTTCACTTGCAAGCTTGGCCCAAAATGACAAATGTACTCCTAGGGAGAGCCTTTCAATTCTCTTCCTAATTTATATATCCCACCCAAACATGAGGATTTGGATTGCCACTTGGTGATGAAATTCAAGCCAAACTCACTAAAATAAAACTAAAGAAAAAGGATCAACCATTTTTGGTTTCCAAGATTTCCTTGTAACATGAGGAAGGAGCATACATGAGTTAATCTTTTGAGGACAAAGGAATTATTTAAATTCCCAAGATCATCCTTTGAATGCAAGGAAAGAGCATACATATCCCTAAGTCACACAAACAAAGCACACAAGTTCATTTACCCCTAGAAAAAAATAAAGGTGAGGTGTGAAGGTGAATGAGTACAAGGAGTGTTTTTAGTTCTCAAGATCACCTTTCACTACAAGGGAAGAGCATACACACTCGTCAAGACCACATGAATAGCATACAAATTAATTTTTTGGAAAAAGTAAATGAAAGCAAACAAAAAGTGTTTCAAAACTATTCCTTAGACAAAATGATCCTACAAAATTAGTATTCATAAAAAGGGTCTTCTACCAACCAACTTACATCAAAAGGGTCATAAAAGTGGCATTAGAAGACTCAAAGGGTCCCTACAAGTGATGTATGCTAGTGGAAAAAACTTAAAACTTATATAAATGAAAATAGAGTGGAGGTATGTTGTTGCACAAAGCATATTTGTCATAGTGAGTGCATATATTTCATTTGATAGGGAACCTATCATGACAAATAGAATTATTTTTAGAGAGAAAAAATGTTGTTAGAATTGCAAAAATGCTACTATAGATCCAAAACACTACAAGGTGGTGTAGGTGCACTACACAAGTTGAAGGTTCATAGTGCTAGGCTTATACAAGGCATTCTAGGGATGTCCTCAATATATTTGAAGGTATATGAGGCATTATTTTGTGAAGTAAGGTGTATGTCTAATGTGATGGTATGAGAGGGTGACCCACTTCTCCTTCACTTGCAGATTATAGTTTTTCTTTCAATATTGGCCCAAACTAACAAATGTACCCCTAAGGAGAGTCTTTCAAGCCTCTCCTTAATTTATATGCCCCATCCAAACATAAGGGTTCAGGTCATCACTTGGTGATGAAATCCAAGCCCACTAAAAATAAACTAAAGAAAAAGGATCAATCATTTTTTTGTTTCCAAGATGGCCTTGTGGCACGAGGAAAGAGCATACATGAGTTGATATTTTTGGAAAAAACACAAAAGTGATAGGAATTTTTTTTATTCCCAGGATGGTCTTGTGGTATGAGGAAAGAGCATACGTGAGTTGATATTTTTGGAAAAAAACAAAAAAGTGACAGGATTTTTTTTATTCCCAAGATCACCTTTGAGTGCAAGGGAAGAGCATGTGCATTCCTAGGTAACACAAACAAAACACACAAGTGTATTTACCCTAAGAAAAATAAAATGTGAGATGTGAAGAAAAATGTGTACAAGTAGTGTTTATGGTTTCCAAGATACTTTTTGGTGTGAGGGAAGAACATACACACTCTTTGAGCCCACAATCATAGCATATAAGTTAATTTCTCCTTAGAAAATTTAAAGGGTCCTTGCAAGTGTTGCATGTTAGTGGACAAAATTAAACTTACAAAAATAGAAATAGAGTATAATTATGTTATTGCTCAAAGCATATGTGCCACTATGAGTGTGCATACATTGTTTGATAGAGTTCCTATATTAACAATAAAAACTAATTTTTAGAGAGCAAAAATGTTGTTAGGATTACATAAATGCTATTATGTATGTAAAAATACTACAAGGTAGTGTAGGTGCACTAAGAAAATTGTAGATGCGCCAAGAAATTTCTAGGTGCACCAAGCAAGTTGAAGTTGTGCCACTAAGTGTAAGTGCGCCACCAAGGGTTGCAAATGCACCACTCAAAGGTGTAGGTGTGCCACCAAGAGCTTTATGTCCACTGCACTCAAATTGCAAATGCACAACTTAGAGGTGTAGGTGTGTCATTAGGAGTCATAGGTGTAAGTGCACCATAAGGAGTTGTAGGTATGTTATTTCAATTGCATGTGTCCCACTAGGAGCTACAAGTGTGCTAAAATAGTTTAAAATGTGTCACCAAATATTGTTTATGGGTCACTCTACAAGCACTTGTGCCACATTGTAAAGTAGATGCACCACAAAGTGGGGGTTTAGGGTTTTAGGTCTTCAAGTTGAAGATACACCATGAGTGTGGAAACACTATTTGATAGTCAAGGTATGCCATTTGACAATGTAGATGTACAAAATAGGAATCATAGGAATTTTAAAATAAAATCTATAGAAATGCTTTTAAAAATACTAAAAAATAAGAAGGATTGGCTTAGGACATGGTCCCACCGGGTGTGCTAGAATGTGAACAAAATATGGATCATTTCCTATATTAATTATTATGCCTCAGATTAGAGCTAAAGGACTGAAAGAATGCCAAAAGACATGGAAGCTCTCACAATCACAAGCCTTTAATGACCATAGGTGAGTGCTTCAACTAGTAATTGATAGTTGAAATAGGGTTTGGGTGCCCAATATTGCAACATAAATTTGTTGCATCTAAATTTATTCCTTAGAGTGGCTTGGGGATTGGTTTGATGATGATAAATGGATAGTTGAGATTGGCTTGGGGTGGATGGATATGATTGCTTGAAAGAAAATTTGAATCTAAATTTGGGAGGGAGAAGGGAATAAATGCTAGTAGTTGGTGGATGGAAGGCTAAGATTAGTTAGATTGGATGAATGTTGGGATTAAAAGGCAGTTTGAATTTCAATTGAAGGTGGTTGGAGATGTGTGGCTAGGATGAGTTTGGTTGACTTGATGGCTATAACTGAATGTTGACCTTGGAGTGGATTTGGTGATTTGTATTTATTTGAGTTTTGAACTATGGATGTGACATGATTTTCTCATTAGTGGAGGATTAGAATAGGATTTGGAAGTTTTAGAGTGGCTTGGGGATTGGTATAATGATGATAAATGGATGGTTGAGATTGGTTTGGGGTGGATGGATAGGATTGCTTGAAAGGAAATTTGAATCTAAATTTGGAAGGGAGAAGAGATTAAATGTTACTGGTTAGTGGATGGAAGGTTAAGATTAGTTAGATTATACGAATGTTGGGATTAAAAGGTAGTTTGAATTTGAATTGAAGGTGGTTGAAGATGTGTGGTTTGGATTAGTTTGATTGACTTGATGGGTAGAATTGAATGTTGACTTTGGTGTGGATTTGATGATTTGTATTTATTTGAAATTTGAACTATGGATGTGACATGATCATCTCATTGGTGAAAGATTAGAAAAGATTTGAAAGTTTGGTATAATTAATTAAATAATTAGATTATTTAATCAATTAGAAAAAAAGATATAAGATGTTAGTTTAATTAAATAAATATTAAAAAATATATATTAGATATAATTTATTTAATTAATTAGATGATTAATAAATATTAAAAATAAATGCTTAAAATTAGAATGGTGAGAATGTAATTACGACTAGGATGTTAAATATATCCAAAATAGCTATATTAAATATTTTTTTACACCTAGTAAAAATGCACTTCGTCTTCACTCGTTTACACCCTAAATATAATATCACAATTTTACATTGTAAGGAAAAAGAATTGGAATACCCGCACTTTCCCTTTTTTACGTTGTCCAAATCTTTAATAATTTTTAAAAAAATTTAAAGCCTCTTCAAAAAATTAAAATAAAACAAAAGAATGCGAGTGCCTCGCCCATATGTTTAAAGACACTTTATGAGTGCTGCCCGTAACACAATCTTTTCTTTAACCCTTTTGTGGCACGCATTTGTTTTTTTAATTGTGAGGAAAGGTATCCTTGTTTCAATGATTATTGAACAAGTTGCTTTAAAATATAGGCTAATATTTTAAAAATAGAATCTAACTATAAAGGTTTGTAGAAGCCTCAAATTGTTTATATATATATATATATATATTTATATTATTGTTGAGAAAATGTTTGGTTAAGTTGATTATGGTCATTTAGTGGGGGCAATATAAGAATAGCAAATGTGTTGTTAAGGGAGGGTGAGTTAAATAATGGTAATGAATGTGTGATTAATGGAGAAGGCTAAATTATGTTTATTTTGTTATAAAGTAAAATGTTTGGAATGTTTTTTTTAAGTGTGTTGAAAAATATAATGTTATGTATTTAAGTGAATTTTATTTTTAGTTTCAATGTGTTATGACATGTTTTAATCAATTTTATTGTATGGGTAATGATATTATTTAATGTGATGTTTTAGATTTATGTGAAAGAATGATGTTTTAATTTTTTTTAAGACCGAACATACATGATATGAATGCATGCATGATTGACATAATATATTTTCTCAAGAGAACAATCACTCTCAAATCATGTTTAGAAGTAGGATCTAACAATTGTTATTAATAAGATTGTCTTTGATATCAATATGTTGTTAAGAGAAAATATGTCATTAGAGCTTTATCCTTATAAAATGCAAAAAGAAATTTAAACCTTTTTAGTTTCACTAGACGTTATATGTGTATTTATAAAACTAACATTTATATGTTTACTTTTCTTTAAGAAATGAAAAGTCTATAGTAAATAAAGAAGTGCTAATCTAATTAAATAATATAAAGAGGGGATTTATATAAATGATAAGCTAAGTTATTAAAAAGGCAAAGGAGAGAAATGGTATTTTTGTTTAGTTGGTTGGAGTTGAAGAAGGTTGATTGAAGTAGAAGAAAACCATAGCAACAAGGTCCCAAAGACTAGAAATAGATTCTATGTAGAAAAATGATAGGTCATGGTATATACTTCCACAAATTGGTTGTATTTGTACAAACATGAATGCGACCTAATATTAAAGAGATGAAGTTTTTACAAGTGAAACAAATATGAATAGGGAAAAAACCGTTAGATCTCACAATAGAACATTTAATTGTTATCACTAGAATGCCAAAGTGATGTCATCTTTTGTGATCTAGAATCAAGAAATTTTATAGTTGGTTTATGTTCTCTTGCTAAGTGTCGTTGTTCTTACAAATTCTAAAGATGATATTCCTATTAGAAGATCTTGTGGTAAAAACTTATAGAGTGGACAAAACAATTATGTGACTTCTTAGGAGCTTACCTTGGTCAAACCACTATTTGGTTTGTTTTGACCTCCACATAGTATATGGGAAATACAAGGTGTGTATGGTGCAAAAGGCATTGGTAAATCAATGCTTAAGTGAATTCCTACAAGTTTTCTACTAATGTGAGGTGAGTTCTCTATGAATGGAGAAAATAAAGGTGGTGATAGGTTGTAAAGATGCACAAGGGT
Organism: Sequoia sempervirens; assembly: GCA_007258455.2. Taxonomy (NCBI): domain Eukaryota; kingdom Viridiplantae; phylum Streptophyta; class Pinopsida; order Cupressales; family Cupressaceae; genus Sequoia; species Sequoia sempervirens. The sequence goes on along the minus strand of VDFB02000007.1, from coordinate 139,278,207 downwards.
TGTTGGAAATGGAGTATGAGGCTATAAGTTTATGAATGGATAGCTATGGTGGAAGTGGGGAAGCTGCAGAAACTATGGAAGAAGTTTATAGAAGGTTGGAAGAATAGAGAAAGAAAAAAATCTTCAAGAGATTTCACATGAACAACAACCAAAAATCTAGAATAAGAGAAAGAATTCTAAGTTATGCTACCAAAGATTTTAGAAATATTAGGATCAAGAAAGATCTTGAATAAGGTTTTAATATCATTTTTATGAAGTTGATGTGCATGGTAGCCATTTGAAAATGCAAAAATGCCAGTGTGAGATTAGTCTTTTAAATGTTTTAAATTATTAGAGTGTGTGTGATAGCTATCATAATCATATTGGTGGTTGGGTCTCTACCACTGTTGTGTTAGCATCCAAGTGGGTATAAACTTTTAGAAATTTCATGAATTGATAAAAAAATAGGTATTAGTTAGGCTTATATTTATCTGGCATCTTAATAGTAATATTTAAAGTTGAAGGATTGGCTAAACATGTCCTAAAATATCCTACATGAATGAACATTAAAATGAGTACTTAATATACACTATATTAGAAAATGTAAAATGTATAGTTTTTTTATTTTACAGAGAGTAAACTCTATTTTTCCACATAATCAATAGTCAATTATTAATGAGATTTGCATTTTCATGATCTAAGTCTAAACTATGAATATTTTGGAGGGCCTTAACAAAAGCACTTAAATGGTCCACATGGGGATTAGAAAGAAGTGATTGAAAACAATCTTAGTGGCACGTTATTTTAGAAGTGAGATTGATGAAATGTTCTCTCTATTTTTGCTTTGTAATGATTGATTAAACTTTGATTACAACCATAACATATTTTGTAATGGAGAATATAATTTTCTTATTATCTACATAGATCCAAAAAAATTAAGATCAATAAAATTGTATGGTCTCCTTCGCTTTGAGCTTCTCAAGTTGAGAAAAATATATTTTTATTGGTACAAAACTCATCTTACATTAAAAATATTATCTTTTAAAAATTCAACTATTTTCTCTTTTTGATATTCCTAAAGCATGAGAGATCCACATATGATGTCTGATAAATTTTATCTTGAGAAAAAATGAGTGCATCTAGGTGTAACTTTTATATTTACATGAAGGTAACTCATTAAATATTTTCTTATATTTAAATAATGAGTTTGAACCAAAAAGATATGCATAGTGTTCAACCATTCTAAATTTCTTCCAAAAGTTGGTCCCCAAAATTATAAATCATTAATTTACAAATTTGTTTGAATTTTACATATCCTCAAAATTTTAAACCCCATAAAGATTGGAATTCATGAACCCCAACTAGACATTGAAACTAAAATACAACTAAATTACTATACAAGTAACAAAATTCAAGAAAAAACAAGAAATTAAATTAAATTACATTGAAACTACAAAACCCCACCTCTTCTTCTATCACTTCTTAGTATGATTGAGCTAGTTGACTCATAAGATCCATCTAGGTTATCCCCTTTTGCTCTTCTTGGAATGAGTACCATGCATCATGATTTCCATAACCTATCTTTCTTATTTCTATTTCATCATAGATACTACACATTCTAGCATCCCTGCCTAGGTAGATTCCCCTATCAATTTTTATAGAAATATGTTCTCTCTCCTTCCATTTCCCATATATTTACAATCTCTTTTCTAGTTTTATGAGCATATGAAATGATCCCTAAACCACAAGTCCACCCTAACTAGCAAAAATTTATCCACAAAATCACATCCACTTAACACATTTATCTGTAATATCACACCCACTCAACACATTAATCCATAAAATCATAACCACTTTATACACAGTGACCTAATAAACCTAGTCACAAACACTTATACACAAATATCACTTATAGGTAATTGTGGTAGTCTTTGTAGTCTTTGCACATTGAAATAAAAGAGATGGGTAATGAAATTGGATTTAATCCCTCTCATTCTTTGTTTCTTATTTGATTTATGATTGTATCTAATGGAACTCCCATGTTTGTATCTACATTATAGTAAAAAATTTAATGAAGACCTTTGATTGTGAATAATGTATGTAATCTTGATGGAATCCAAACATAGATTGTATCAAGTGATATAGATACACACTTTTGTATCATTTTTTGATCATAGTGTGTAAGTTATTTAGAATCTATAAAACTTTAAATATTGACTCACTACAATCATTTCTCTAAACATTAAAATTAATATCATTCTAAAATATTTATGAGAGTCCCAATGGGATTCTAATAGAAATAGATCAAAATATGATAGGGACATTCCAACTACCACCAATTTCTCCACACTCAATATAATGAGATATCACTATACTTTGATTGTATTCCTAAATATTCTAATTCTTATCAACATAAAATTAATTATTTCTTAATCTAATATGGTACACGAGTTTTCACTAAGACTTGAGCTAGTATTTGGATAATTGAAGAGAATTTTCCTTATTTATAATTGTGAGGGTAAACTCTTTCCAAGATAAGATTTAAAAACCTTTTTTAACTCGACAATTTATAAGATTTTCCTAACAAGCATCAAGCCCAATGAATTTGTAAATGCTAATTATATTGAATCGCATTTAATAGATCAAAATGTTAGTTCTATATTTGTGTTAGTTATGGATACAAGTGAGGAAATGAATGTATTTATTATGTGTTCCTAACAAATGAGTTCTTAAATAAAAGATGGTCCAAGTACAAGTCTAGTTATGTCAAGAGGCTTAACTATAGTGGTAGCAAGGGTGGATTGTAATGGTCTGAGTGTGTTCACAAAAAAAATATTAAGTTACAATTAAAGGCCATTCACACATCAAATAAATAATTAGTAATTAAATATATAGGGTATTTAAATGGTTAAACTATATCTTTTATATTATGTTTCCTTGAATAAATATCTTTTTTTTTTTATTAAAAGGGGTAAAAACTTTATTGAATATCAGAAACCAACATTACAAACAAGCCAAGGGCACAAGCCCGAAAGGAACAAAAAGCACCAACAAAACCAAAAAAAACAAATCAATCAGCACCCCCACTATCCTCAGCCAGAACCCTCTCCAAATCCAGACTAAGCTCCTGAGGGATCTAAGCCCAATCATCAATCTTCCAGTCCTCCAGATGCTCTGAGGCCCACTTGGCCAGACAATCAACAGTCCTATTCCATTCACGGGGAATATGGACAAAAGACACTCTTTCCATCAGATTACTAATCTACAAAATCTGTTGCACCATCACTGCCAACTGCCAGTTAACATCCCACGTCCTCCCTTGATTGAGAAGATTAATCAGAACCTGAGAATCAGATTCACAAATAACCCTATGCCATCCCTTCTCATAGGCCCTTTCCAAGGCATGAAGAATCGCCCAACCTTCCATAAGGTTAATAGTCTGAGTTCCCTTATGAATGGAAAAGAGGAAAACCACCAAGCCAGAAGAATCCCTGCCAACCCCACCAACTCCAGCTGGACCAGGATTACCTCTGGAAGAACCATCAGTATTAACCTTCAAGGTGTCCACAGGGGGAGGCTGCCATTTCCCCAGTCGTTGGACATGCTGCCCCACCCGCCTACTTTTTCGGCAACAAGCCGCAACAAGGGTAAACCCCTGGATACCCAACCGGGTCACCAACTCTGCATCCTTCTTCTCAAGTGGCAGATCCACAGCCCCTTTGGCTTGAATAGTCTCCTGAATCATCACAAGAACTCTAAACCACACCTACTGAACCCGCAACAACTCCCCTTTGAAAATCCTCCTATTTCGTTCCAGCCAAACCTGCCACAACAAGAAGATGGGCCCAGCCCACCACGCATCCTACAAAAAGAAGGCCGTCGAGGGGGGTCTACCCAAGCTGTTCCAAAAATCTACAAGGGAGGAAGCATGAACACAGGGACTATTCCAAACATTCCACCAAGAATGCCAGAGCCGCAAGGTGAAAGGACATCGAAAGAAAAGATGTGAAGAGTCCTCTTCACCATTCCCACACAGCACACACTTAGACGGTCCCTGAAACCCACACTTCTGGATATTATCCCAAGTCAAACACTTGTTCCAAGCCAAGATCTAGGAAAAGTAGTTAGACTTCGGCCAAGAAAACTTATTCCACACCCTCTTCCACCAAGGAACTTCCGCCCCCTCAACCCTTTGAGAAAGCAACCTCTGATAACCTATCGCAACTGTGTAGTGACCTTTCGGATTAGGCGACCATGCGAGAATATCCCTATCCCTGAGGGGATTGCAATGTCTGCCCAAGAGAATATTATGCAACGTCCTACAATCCTCTTCCATACCAATAACCGGCCACTCCTCCGGAGTTTTCCACTTAGCACACACAAGCTGACCTTGAAGAGAAAGCACCTTAAAGTCACTTACCCTCGTCCAACCTGCATCACTGAAACCCCTACTCAGGGCAGCCAAGTCAGGGAACTGAGTGAGGATGGGTGGATGACTGTCCCAAGAACCATACCAAAACTGAACCTCCGTCCCACGCTAACAAATCCAAAATAATCCATCCTTGATGAGTGCAACTCCCTTCTTGAGGGTAGCCCAAACAACCGATCCCTTACCAACCAAAGCATAGCGAGGGATATCTTCCCTAAGAGCAACCTGAAAATACTTATAGGAAAGGATCCTAGCCCAAATCATATCCTTCTCCGTGCACCACCTCTAATATAGTTTAGCCACCAAAGCCATCCCTGCCAGCGCGGATTGCCTCAATCCCAAACCACCAAACTGCTTGGGACAACAAACCATATCCCATTTAACCAAACTCCACTTGGAAGACAACAGACTGCCCACCCAAAGAAACTGTCTTGCCAAAGAGTCCAAATCTGAGACAAAGCCCTTTGGGGCCACCTGAAGCATACCCCGATAAATGGGAAGAGCCTGGACCACAGACTTCAACAACTGAACCCGCCCAGCAAAGGACAGCCATTGGTTGGTCCAGTGAGTAACCCTCAACAGGAATTTATCCAGGATAGGCTGCCACGACTCCCTCGTTAATCTGCCCACCGCAATCGGGAACCCAAGGTAAGACAGAGGAAGAGTCCCAATCTGAAAGCGAAGAATCTGAGCAATTCTCCTCTGGATAGGATCCAGAGTATTAAAGAAATAAATGGAAGACTTGTCATCATTAATTGATTGAACCGAAGCTTCAAGATACGCATCCAACACCCTACGAATATTAGTTGCCTCTCGAATAGTGGCAGCCCCCATCAAGGCAGTATCATCCACAAACTGCAAGTGGGATTGAGGGGATAAATCACCTCCCCACCGCCACCCCTGAATAAGTCCTAGCTCCACCTGTTGTCTCAAAAAGCGCCCCAAGCCTTCCACAAACAGAATAAACAAGGGGAGAGAGGATCACCTTGCCTAATTCCATGAGAGGCTCCAAACAACTTAGAATGCTCCCCATTAGTTAATATTGAGAAGGAAATTGACGTAACACAACTCATGACCCAATGAATCCAATCATCCCCAAATCTGAAAGTGGCCAGGATCTTCTGAAGAAAAGACCAACTAACTCTGTCGTAGGCCTTTGCCATATCCAGTTTGATAAACATAGCCTTTTCCCGAGAAATTGCCATAGAATGGATGGTCTCAGTAGCTATAACAATCCTGTCCAGAATCTGTCTGCCCTCCACAAAACCACTTTGCTCCTCAGAAATGAGCAACTGCAACCACTTTTTCAACCTATTAGCAATTAGCTTAGAGATAATCTTATACAACACATTGCAGAGGGCAATAGGCCGAAATCGGCTTAACCTATCTGCCCCATCACACTTGGGAATAAGCGCCAGAAAGGTGGAATTCAAGGCCTTTAACATTTGCTTATTCCGCTGCGATTCTTTGACCACCTCTAATAAATCAAATTTGATGATCTCCCAGAACTCTTGGAAAAATTCAATCGGGAAACCATCCAAGCCAGGGGCTTTTCCTTTCTTCATTTGAAACACCGTCCCCTTCAATTCCTCTAGAGTGATCTCACCCATAAGATCCTCCCTCATCTCCCTAGACACCAGCTGAGGGATACAAGAGAGGACTTGAGCTTCCTCCATCGAATTCCCTTGCAACTCCTCACTGAACAAGGAAGAAAAATAATGAACAGCTTCATCTAAAATACTCTGAAAAGAAGTCAGAGTCTCTCCCCTATCCGTAACCAAAACAGGAATAGAGTTACCATGCCTTCGCACCTTAACAGAATGAAAGAAGAAAGCAGAGTTTTTATCCCCCTCCTGAAGCCAATCAATCCAAGCTTTTTGTTTCCAAAAGATCTCCTCCCTCAATTCCCATTCTTCCAAAGCTTTCAAAGCCCTGGATTCCTCCTGCAACAAACTCACAGACACCCCATTCTCCCTAATCACCCTCGTAATGCCATCCAACTTAGCTTGAGCATCAGACTTGGCCTTAAAAATATTTCCAAAACATTGCCTATTCCAATGCTTAAGCTTATATTTAACAAATTGAAGAATCTTAGAAAAGACATACATAGCCGTACTGAAAGAAGGTCTACCCTCCCGCCACCACTGAGCAACATAATCATGAAGGTCAGGATCCCGTAACCACATAAGTTGGAATTTGAAGGAGGGCTTGTGGGGTCACCCAACCGAGAGGACCATAAGTTTTATAGGCCAATGATCCGAGCCCCTCCAATCCAGAATCTCCAAGCTCGAAGACCACCTATCACCAACCCAAAAGCAAGAGACCATAAATTGATCCAGATGCTCTGTGATGTAGCTTTCACCGGGCCTCCGATTGTTCCAGGTAAACTGACCATTGTCAGGCTTGATATCAACGAGATTCAACGTAGGAATATTGTCTTGGAACAATAAAGCAAAAGCCTCCAACCTCCTAGTACCACCTCGTTTCTCAACAATCTCAGTGATAGCATTGAAGTCAACCCCAATGATCCACAAAAGGTAAGGATTCAAACTTCATACATAACGAATGTTCGACCATAAAAGTTGCTTGCCCTGCATATCTAGAGCTGCATAAATGTTGGAAAACAGAACCAACTCCCCAGATTCATAACAAGAGGCCACCATAGAGATAGAGGACTTGAAGGACACCCACCACTGGGGACAAATCTTCTAAGGGTTCCATAAGAAAGCCACTCTTCCAAAAGATCCCTGAGCACCAATGCACTGGCATTCCCTGTTCATCCAAAGCTTGGGTGTAATACCCATCATACATTCCATAGAAAGTTTGGTTTCCTGCAAAAAGAGAATATCAGGAGACTGACATCTAATCAAGTTTCAAACAACTTTTTGTCGAGGGCCACTGTTCAAGCCCCTAACATTCCATGATAGAACAATCATTTCAAGGGGCTTGACAAATGAGAGTCCAGAGTTTTGACTGACCCTGATTCCACCAAATTTTCCCCTATCAATTTGATCTTCTCCATATCCTTTTTCCTACCTAGTTTAGCGACTTTCTTCGCCCCACCTTTCTTAAGATCTTTTTGTAGTATGCCCAAATGAGGGTACGGCTTACTATTTTTTCCAGCCTCCGAGCCTGTCCTCCGCACGGGATGAGACAAAGCCTCACTGTCCTTCACCACAACACTACCTGATTCTTTTTGAACCTCCATCATTAGGTTAGATTCCAAATGCAAGGTCCCATCAACTTGCGGAGCAGGAGAGAACCTGGGACTAATCCCCTCATGACCAGAGCCTCTCCCAACCAGCTCAGCATCCTGTAAGCCCAAACTCACCACCTGATGGTTTGTCTGCTCCAGCTCAACCAACTGCCCCTGCTGATCAGTACCCAAAATTCTTTGATCCAAATCTACCAAACCTGGATTCACTTCCAGCTGGCTCAGATCCTCCAAAACCTCAAATTTATTAAAAGTATCCTCATCCTGCCTCTCTTTCATAGTCCTTTTATGCCCCTTATTTCTGTTTCGAGATTTGACAGGGATAAAGCCTTCCTCCCCATTACCACTACCCAGAATAGGACCTTTGCCCTTGTCCGCCCTAGGCGGATTACTGGAGGGTGGTGAAGAATTAGTCTCCAAAGGCTTGGCCCTTGGGCATCTACGCAGTAAGTGGCCATACTCATGACATAGACGACATCTAAATGGTAAAGTCTCATAGTCAAGCTGTTGAATCCATGTGTAAGATCCTGCGCACACTTCCAGAGAGTCTAGCAATGGTTTACTTAAATCAATTTCCACGTAAAACTGGGAAAATGTCATTACGTTTTTGAAATGCATCTGTTGTGAAGAGCCCATAGGTTTACCAAGCATTGAAGCAAGAAAATGCAAAACATCCTCTTGCTAGCACTCGACCAGGAGCCTCGGCAATCTAACCCAAACAGGAACCCGACTTGGAATCTCCTTGGCTAGATCGAAGCCCTCATGCCATGGCTTGATAAACAGACCCACCTGATTGTAGAAATAAGGGCCTCCTTCAAAAACCTTGATCCTATCTGCCATGCAATCAAAGGTAACCATAAAATAGTTATTAGCTAGGAGCCTAATCTCCATCTCACCTTCCAGCAACCAAGTCCTCTGGGCCCAAGCCTCCAAAAACTGCAATGACAGTTTCAATCCCAAAAATTTGCAATAAAGGGAATGTCGTGAGTAATACTCAATATCTTTGGCGAGCATCTCCAGTGGGATCACGACATTCAGCCTTTCTTTACACCTCTCTAAGCAGCCATTAATTTTTGGCAACTGAAGCCCTCCAGAAGGACCCATCTCGATCTTCTCCAAGTTCTGAGCAAATAAATTATTATCATAAAGCCGAGACCCCTATGGCAAGGGTTTCAAACCAAAAGCCGAGCAAGAGTCCATTTTGGGTCCAGCCCCCGACGACTCCCCATGCGCCATGGAATAGAAGAAGAAAATCTCCAAACAGACAAGCAAACCCTCAAGAACTCGAGAGCGACAAGCCCACACCAGAGAAAGCACCCCTTGAACCCCCACCCACAAGGAAAAGCACACAAAAATCACCGCAGCTCTGCCAAACACAAACCCCAAAACTCTAAACCCACCGGCTCAACCACGACACCTTCCAACACGAAGGCCACCCAGAACAAATTGCAACCCTAGCCGAGCTTAGACGGTCGCCAATACTCCCCACGCACACTTTACACCAGTCTCATAGCCCCGAAATGACGTCCAGCCAACAAACCCCCGTCACTGCCGTCCCTAATCAGGCCGTGAAACGTCCTCCACCGGAGATCCCACAGGTCCCACGAAGAGGCAAAACCAAGGAACTGCGCTCAACAAAACACCCTGAACAACGAAGACACCCCCCCCTCAACACACCAGCCAGTAGAATGAAAGAAAGAGCCAGGGCACAAGTGCCCTAGCTCGGCTCGCACAACAGAGACTCCATCCAATAAATATCTATTAATTATTATGTATTTATTTATTTATTTTTGGTAAATCACGGATAGGCCCACTCCTTCCGTTTCCCCTACTTCCCTTTTCTTATGAATTTGGTCTGTCAAAATTTAGGATCCCCCAAGGAAGTTTTTGTCCTATCATAACTTCAAGTCCTCCAAGGACATTTGGATCAAGTCCTTGGTTCTAAGATCCTTCCCTTTCTCCTACTTACCCTTTCTTCATTTGTTCATGTAGAAACTTTGGTCCCCTGGGGACATTTGGTCCTGTCAAAACTTCAAGTTCCCCAAGGACATTTGGACCGAGTCCTTGGTTCCAAGTTCCTCCCAATTACCCTACTTCCATTTTCTTCATTTTAATTTGTCAAAAATTCAAATCCCCCAAGGAAATTTTGGTCTCGTTAGAAATTTGAGTCCCCCAAGGATGTTTGGACCAAGTGCTTGGTTCCAATTTCCTTTCCCATACTTCCCTTTTCTTATGAATTTGGTTTGATAGAATTTAGGATACCCCAAGGAAATTTTGGTCTTATCAAAACTTCAAGTTCCCAAGGATATTTGGACCAAGTCCTTGGTTCCAAGATCCTTCCCTTTCCTCTACTTCACTTTTCTTAATTTGGTCCTATTGAAACTTCAAGTCCCCCAAGGAAATTTGGTCCCATAAAAAATTTGGGTCCCCCGAGGACATTTGGACCAAGTCCTTGGTTCCAAGTTCCTTCCCTTTTCCCTACTTCCCCTTTCTTCATTTTAGTCCATTTGAACTTCAAATCCCCCAAGGACATTTTGGTCCTGTAAGAACTCTAGGTCCTCTAAGGACATTTGGACCAAGTCCTTGCTTCCAAGTTCCTTCCCTTTCCCATACTTCCTTTTTTTCATTTGGTCCGCCATAATTTTAAATTCTTAAAAGACATTTTGGTCCCTTTGGAACTTTGGGTCCCCCAAGGACATCTAGACCAAGTCCTTGGCTCCAAGTTCCTTCAAATTCACCTACTTCCATTTTCTTCATTTGGTCCTATTGAAACTTCAAGTCCCCCAAGGACATTTGGTCCCATTGAAACTTTAGGGCCCCCAAGGACATTTGGTCCCATTGGAACTTCAAAGTCCTCAAGAACATTTAGTCCCATTGGAACTTCGAAGTCCTCAAGAACATTTGGACCAAGTCCCTAGTTCCAAGTTCCTTCCCTTTCCCCTAATTCCATTTTATTCATTTGGTGTCATTGGAAATTTGGGTCCCCCAAGAAAATTTGGACCAAGTCCTTGGTGTCATGTTCCTTCCGCCTCTCCAACTCCTGCCACATGTCAAATTTTCATCTTTTGACCTAGAAAGCACCATTAATATTGTAGTGACTTCCTCAAACTACCACATTTGATTTATGGAGCTACAAAAAATATTTTTAATGTATTTTTACAAAATCTAAGTTGAAAAAGAAATGTCCTTGCTTCATTAATTGATTGAAAACTACTTTTTATTAAAGGGCCATTCCTAGCCGCAATTTTGTAACAAATTTGTGGAGGTTTATTCTCTGTATCCGTATATCATCAATATGGAAGCATGGCATCGATGCCAATGCCATTTGGTAGGATTTTAACTTGATTTTTTGGGTGGACACATGTTCACATGTGATTTTTAGGGTCATTGATAGGGTTTCTACCTCTACTACACATTCCCTCTTTCTCCTATAACTTTTAGATGAATAAAATGCACTTTGTGCTCATTGAAATGGTTATTTCCTAGTTTTTCTTTGGCATGCTTATGTAACCTTTACATTATACAACCATAAAACTAGATTTTATGGGCCTATGTGTTAATAGAATCACTTTTTACCTCTTCTTAGTGCTTGTATCCTATATAATGCTTAATACCTTTGTACATACATAAGCTCTTATCATCTTTTATGAGTTGTATGATTGTGTTAATTTTCTATAAGTGTTGATTTCGGTTAATATCTACCCATTTTATGATCTTTTAGACCTCATCCTTCATGCGTGCTTGTAAACCCGATAAAATAGGGAACTATGTAAACTTCTTTAGTGATTTTATTGACTCATTATGCAAAATTTAAGGTAGGAAGAAACATTTTATAATCTTGGTACATGACCACCCCTTTAATTTCCTATAGTTATCTCTCTTTCCTCTTGCAAGATGATAGAATAGGGTTAGCTTAGGGTTGTTTAGTGTTGAGTTGGATCAACACTTATGCATCTAGATTAGAGAGGAATCCAACCTTCCCCAAAGATCAGACCTCATTTGCGAGGTCTCACATCTCAAGGTCAATTCCATTTTGTCATTAGAATGTTGGACTTGTCTCCAACAAAGTATGATTTCATGTGACAACAGTACTTACAATTTTTTATTGTGATGGCTAAAATGGGACTATTGATAGAAATTGGAAAGGCATTAGTTGTTATTCATATTTTGCATGAATTAGTGATATACAAATAACTTGTAATATAAGTAGAGTGAATCAAAACATTTGCATCCATGGTGAGATTCATATTCAATTCAACAACAACACAAACATCTATTTGAAATGGGTAGCTATATAACTTTGTTGATAATATATTGTTTTGTTATATATTTCCATTTGGCAATGCCCTTAAGTGATCCTCTTCTTGTTTTATTATTGCAACATATGGAGTGTCCTACATGCATGCATATCTTGGTTATGTGTATGTGGAACATATATATGAAGATTTTTTTTTTGTCGGTAATTGGATTTATATTATATTACTGAAATAAAATATTACAGTTCGAAAGTTTATAAATCACCCACCAAAAAAACTTATTCCAACCTACCACAAAGCATCTAAACATGCTGAACAACATACAGTTCCAGAAAGCTACAACAAAACTGGTGAAAAAATATGCACAATTACTCCCCTACACACCAACAAATTCACTAGATCTTCAGCCAAAAAACTACATACCCCATACCATTGTCTAACCCCGGACTGACATAGGAAAACTAAGAAACATAAAACCAACCCCTACATTAAACCCCCCCAACCCTTCTTCCGTACCCTGAGCCACGCTTCTTGCCACTTGCCTTTTGACGCCCTGCAGCCCGCTCCACCACCTTCTGCTTCTGCTCGACACCCTTAACCTGCGCGATGCTTTTGTCTACTTTCAGAATACTAATGAAAATTTTGAGATCATTCCACCCATGCCGAGCCTCCTCCCTGCATTGATTCTTGTGGGCATCTTCAGGCCCACGTATAAACTGCTCCAGGCCCTCGTCACCTACCCTTTCCTCCTCAGCAATACCTTCTCTAAAATCAATACCCACATCAGGCACTACTCGTTCAAGGAATGACTCCAACCCATCTAAAAAATCTTCATGGACAATCAACCCCATCACCTCTCTGATGGTTCCAATGGGCTCACCTAGATTAAGACCACACGCAACAATTAAAGAGTATATGTCTATGCTCGTGCGGTATCTGTGAAGCAGACTACCAAAGGACTCCCCAATTATCAACCTAACACTCTGAAAAAGACGACTGTCGTCAACCAAAAACATACCTTCCAACCGCTAATCTGTGGCTTCTCCAATGTAAGGATTTAGCTGCCACTTTGAACGGAGAGTGAAACCCGCCTCCATCTCCAAACTTAGAGAAACACCCAACCTTCCCACTTTCACACTACTACTCCACCACCAAACACACTGCTTTTTGATTTCTTGAGCTTCACACAAGCAAAAAAAGATAAGCGACGGATCATTTATGAATTGCCAACCCCCGCCTGTCGTCATAACAAGCAAGCTTGCACTCTTCAATACGCCACCTCCTCCGACTTCAATGCATTCGTCCTTGCCATCGAAAGAAGGGAATACACGCTCAACACAAAAAAACCCCTCACACACCACCTTACCACCGATTAAGTAAGAAATTAAACAAATAGATTTAAATTTCTTAAGTCTTCAACTTTTAATTCTCCAACCCTTCTAAAGTTCGCTGCCCACTTTGAGAGGACATCCGCTTCTACATTTCCCTTACGCCTTATATGACTTATTTCGTACTCTTCCAACGATGACAGCTCCTCTCTAATTTTCTCAATAGTATTCTGAAGATGCCAAGCTCCCACTTCTCCATTTATTATCGCTTGCACAATGATTAAGGAGTCACCTTCTACATGTAATTTTGAAACACCTAACTTTTTACTCAATTTCACCGCTAACAATGCAGCTGTCGCCTTCGCTAAGTTATTAGTTCCTTCCCTTAATCTTTTTGCTCATAGAGCAATCACATTACCAAACCAATCTCTTATTATCACCTTAGCTCCTGACGGACCAAGATTGCCCTTTGAAGCACCATCAAAATTAACTTTCCACCACCCCTCCCTCGGCTTCTCCCAAGTAACCTCCTTATCCATAAACTCTGTTGGTTTATCCCAACTAGGCCCTTAATGGGCCAGGCATATATGAAGAATTATAAAGCAACACACTCTTGATATAACTATGAATGATCTATTTATTGGTGATAAATATTGTCAATATTAATTGTTGCTCTTTTAATTAACAAACCTTATGATTTATAGATTACTAAGGCCCATGCCATTTTAAGAGGAATCTAGCAATGCCCATAATGAATTATTGGGATTATGTCATTTGTAGGGTAAATTTGTGAACAATGAATCCTAAATCTTCTTGAGATGGGCGTGGTTGAGAGGAAAATAATCCCAATGGACCTTGGGAGTTGATTGATGGAAGTATCTAGTCAATAATAAAATGTCATGTTGTTATGAGCATAGCTCCCCATGTCCACATGAAATGACTCATCAAAAGTTAGTCTATTTTTATTTTATCTCTATTTCCCTTTATATATTATATCTCTATAAAAAATTAGCATAAAATAGTTAATCAAAACTTAATCTCTCTTTCTCTTTTCCTCTCTCTATCTCTTTATATATAGAGAGGAATATATATTTATGTATATATCAATCTCTCTCTATATACACGCCCCTCACATTTTCTAGCTCTCTATCACTTTATCTTTCTCTATGTCTCTCTCTTCCTCTATTTATCTATCTCTCCACTTCTCTCTGGCTGAGACTTGACCATCTATTTTTTCTCATTAAAATATGGCAAAACCCTTGAAATAATGGAACTTAGATCCTTGTTGTTTAGAAAAACTTGCTTCTACTACATGTTGACCAAAAACATATAATTGAAAAGGCAAAAATCTTTAGAAATATTGACTGTTATTTTTTTTAGATGATGAAATGTATCCAATTTTGGGAAAAGAAAGAAAACATTGATGGATGAAGTAGATTCAATAATAAGGAAGAAATAAATTCCAATCTTCATAGAACATTGGAAGGAATTAGGGAGACTTGATTTTATCAAAGTACATTTAGTTTTTTATCTCTCACTCTCCCTATATCTTTGCCTCTCTATCTCTCACCCTCTCCCTCTCTCCACTCCCTATATCTCTTTGTCTCCATCTCTATCTCTTTATTTATCTTTATCTATTTATCTGTCCCTACCTCTCTCTCCCAAATATCTATCCCCTATCTCTTTCTCTTTCTCTTTCTCTTTCTCTTTCTCTTTCTCTTTCTCTTTCTCTTTCTCTTTCTCTTTCTCTTTCTCTTTCTCTTTCTCTTTCTCTTTCTCTTTCTCTTTCTCTTTCTCTTTCTCTTTCTCTTTTCTCCTCCATCTCTTCCCTCTCTCTCCTCATTCTCTCTTTGTCTAGTTATCTTTCTCTCTTCCCCCTTCCCTCTTTTCCTCACTCTATTAATCTCTCTCCATGTCTACCTCTTTATCTCCCTCTCTCTCACTTTCTTTGTTCCTCTTTATCTCTCTAGCTCTCTAGATATCTTTATATTCCTCTCTCTCTCTCTATTTCTCTTTACATCTCTCCTCTCTCTATTTCTATATCTCTATCTCCCCTTTTATCTCTCTAAATTTATCTCTATCCCTCTCTCTTTATATCTCTACCTCTCTATTTATATTTATTTCTCTTTATCTCCCTCTCTCCCTCTTTCTATCACTCTTGCTCTATCTTTCTCTCTCTCTCTCTCTCTCCCTCTTTCTATCACTCTCTCTTTATTTTTATTTCTCTCTCTATATATTCATATCTCTTTCTCTTTTTCTCTCTTTATCACTTCCACTCTGTTCCCTCTCTATATTTATCCATGTTCCTCTTTTTGTCTTTCTCACTTCTTCTCTCTCCCTCTCCCCTCTCTATCTTTCTCTATCTCTATATCTTTGGGTGGGTCATAACTATTCATAAATAAACTAAATATTAAAAACTATCAAATTCAAATACACTATTTTCATATGTATATATAAGAGGAATATAGATTATTGGATAACCATTATATCTTTATTTGTATGGTTTATATTTAGTTAGGTGCATAGTATTATATATTTGGGAATCAATGTAAAACTTAAAAACTTACATACTATAAGTGATATAAAATATTTCTCATCTTGTTAGATTATTTTATACAAAAGATAAAATTAAAATTAAAATTCATATGAAAGTATTTATAATGATTGCATAGGGTATAGAAAGATCCTATGCAGGTTTGAAAATAAGGCATGATGTTTGGAATGACACCTATTAGCAATATGATTCTAGTGTAAAATATAAGCCATCATATGTAAATAAATATTCAACAATATATATGGCTTAACAACTCAAAGTCCACATTTATATTTAACACATATGCATGGAATTCATAACCAATGCCCATGAATGAAGTGCAGATCCAATGCATATTTGATACCAAATAAATATTTGAATCTAGCCAATGAAGTTGTAATTACATGGAAAATATATACAATGGTAATGAAGGACATGAGTGTGAGTAAATAGATCAATCCAATGATGAATGATACGACCTAGCTTAGCATATTATAGAAAAAAATCCTACACAAATATTCGATATCCCTATATGGAGCAATAAATCTTGCTACAACAAAAAAAGTTTTAAATTATGTAATATAATATACACCACATCTTAATATTTTAAAGTAACAACAATATAATGATAACACAAGACATAGTTAACATTAGACATTTATGTATAAAGATCCATGGCCTAGTGTGAAGGTAAAATCCAAAAGGAAAAGCCAAAAATGTAATAAGTAGTACATCACAGTCAAAAAGCATGATACAACATAGTATATACAAAATGATTCCATAAGTTTGAAGAAAAAACCTATGCATAATGTTTTTCATGTATGCCAATTTAAATTCCAACATGGATGACCCTCATAATATCCACCATAATTTGAAAGGATACAATGGACTTGAGCAAGTATCATGGAATGGCATGGATCAAATAGAAACTAGTGCTATTAAGTATAAGGGCTCGACAAAAAATAGAAGCAACTATTGTATGCTCTATATGCAATCAATTATTAGGATAATATCTCAAAGATAACTTTCAAGCTATAAAAAATGTGAGTGGTTAAAAAAAACTTAAAATACTTTAGAGTTGACATCAAGGCATAAATCTTATATTCAACCTTACCTCTCAAACAATGTTTTGGTGAAATTTATCAATTCAAAGTTGCCCTTCAAATGTTAAAACATATCTTATATAAAAACTATCATAGATTATATTATGTTTAAGGATAATCTTATATAATTTTTATGGTATGTTCAAAATCTCCCCTTTCATTTGATATCATCTTCTCAAAATTTTGATTGTATTTTACGATAAAAATACCTAAAATGAAATATTCCCCTTAATTTTTTCCCAAAATTTAACACACAAATCAGCAACCAATCACTGATTAGCGTTAGCTCCAAATGCAAATCAGCATGGAAAGTAACTCTAACCAAGAATGTTCACCAAGATCCCAATGTGGGCGAGGTGATAGCATATGGTCAGAGGATCATTAGGAATAAACTGAATTGAAATTACAATTCATCTGCTGATGCAGGCATCCACAAGCAGTGGGGATACTCCACTTATTCAGTGGGTAAGATTATTACATTATTAAAGGCAGCCAGCCATTTAAATCCTCACTTCCACTTATAGCGTGGGGGGAATACTGTCCACACAACCACTTATAACGTGGGGGGAAATTACAAACAAGATATAAGTTTATTCTAAAACTCAACCACTCAATTGTGGGAGTGTAAAACAGATATAAAATTGCAGCAAGTAAAGGAAGAGCTGTTAGTACTACTAACTAGCTTTACAAAGAATAAGAACAGCTGCAAATAGAATAGATAATCTTCCAAGAACATTAAACAGTTAGAGTATCACTTCCTCTAACATTTACAATGATATAAGATGAAGAATTGAAGCTCAAACCAACATTATATCAAAAACTAACAAGTCTGATATAAAAATCTGCAATCTGGAAATGTCTATCAGCAAACAGCAAACTCATAAAAATGATCACAACTCCTTCAATATACCTCTGAATTGAATGAAACGAAATGCAAAGTCTCTTTGGAGGATAGGCGCCCAAACTCAAACCACAAAACTGCATCAAAACTCAAGATATTATTTTGCACGAATCCCAAAGCACTCTCAAGATGGTACGGCCCTCAAGAGGGGCGATTTCTCTTGCTAAAAATCAAATACTTGGAATTAAATTCTGAAATTCTCCAAATATGATCGCCATTAGCATAGAATTGCAAGGATCAAATACCCATAACCAAAATAAATTCACATCAAAAGCTGTAAATGAAAAACACCTTCAGCTGTGTATACACCAGCAACATTAAAACTGAAATTCTCACCAAAATTCACCAACTTTGAAGCACAATCTGCTAGTCTGATTGAGAAGCAGCAAAAAGACCAACTAGGTGTTGTCTTTCAAACACGAAATTGGATTGGAACTAGGAGGTAAGCATCCCTCGAAGTATTAAACAAGTTGTCATTTTGACAGCATAACATTAGCATAAACATTCGATAATCAGCTCTTCAAACAACAGCAATATATAAGCTTTAGTTGGCAAATGAAGCAACAAGAACTCTTCAAATTCCAAGAAGTTGAATCACTTCAACTTCCAAAAGGGACGCCACCTTTTTGCCTTTTACTTTTTTTGAAATAATAAAATATCATTCAACTTCCCTTTTAGGCATCCATTTCATATTGTAACAATAAAGCATTTATTAAATAATTAAATGCTCACTTGACCCCTTTATGTCCCCTTCTTTAAAACAACTTGAAGTCATCAAGCCTAGGCGTGGGGTACAACTTCAAGACATGAAAATTGACTAAGTTTGAAACTTAGTCCAAGGAGATAACCAAATACAATGCCCAAGCTGCAACTGATGAATTGCTAAAAATAGAAAACTGACAAATGCCAAACTGAACCAAGTTGATGATGATGCTTCTGCCAAAAATGGACTTACTAAAAATAGTAAATGCCAAAAATAGTAAGTTAACTTCAAAACCATCAGAAAGCCAAACTGAACACTGAACTACAAAGCATTGAATTGTTGTTAGATAGATACTGCCAAAAGATAGACTTGCTAAAAATAACAAACTGCTATAAATAGTAAGTCTGCACAACATCCTCTGAACGCCAACTGAGCAGTATCTGAAAGAGGAAACCCTAGTTTTATACTTTAGCTTAGCCTACAGATTTTTGAAAATAGGCTAAATCCAAAAGAAGATTGTATGGCCAAAATGGGGACATTACAGTCCGCCCTTCCCAAAATTGCTTGTCCTCAAGTAATTCCACAACACTCCAAATTGATCCCACCAAACATATAGGATCCCAAGGTCCCATGTCCATCTCTGAAAAACCCCACCATGCTGATGCTGCTCTACTCTAATCATACAAATGAAATCATTGCACCATAACTGCACTAACCATCCCTGCAACCTCAAAGTGATAACATGCCTAAAATTCAAGTTGAACAACATGGAAGGAATTGAATCAAACTCTAGCAGCGTCTCATGATCAATAAACTCTGAGGAATTACCATCTGTAATGTCAATGTCAATCACCATTCTGAGAACAATGAAGAATAATTTAAGCAACTCAAAAATATTCTCATCAACATAACTCCTCAAAGTAACAAACCGAGTCACAACAGCAAGTGTGTGTCCATCATAGCTAATTGCAAAGGAAAAAACAACTCTTTGCAAAGTCATAGTAGTTGCATCCTCAAAACTCCACAAGGATGTATAGTACCCCCTTTGAATAATGCTGACATATTCAAGAATTTTTCTAAAAATTTCCACCAATCTCGCCCCCATAGTATCAAAAAATTGAACCAAATCAAGCAAAGGTTCACTGCCCCTAACACTAGTGCTAGAGATTGAACAAAGATGATCACTGAAAAATAATTTGAACACCATCCAAAACTGATCCAAATCACTATGAAACATCATTTCCCACCTTTGGGACCAAAAACCATCATTGATAAGAGATTGTGAAGAGAAAAAATAAGTATACCAGCTGCTCATGACATCTGAAGTAAACCAATTAAAGTCTGATTTTAGGAAAATCAGCATACAAAGAGTAGAACAACTATTCTGACACTGGAAATCAACGTCGATAATATTACAACTATTCCTACCCAAGGCTGGAAACATCCCCTCAAGAGACTCCAACCCATCATTAAGCCATCTTTTGTTCGGAGTATCTTTCCAATCCACCAATAGATGAACCAAAGGAATCATCAAATGATTGGTAAAGATGGGGGCAGCATCAAAGATTCTGAGAATTGAATCCTTATCTCTCCAAAGATCATTTTTTCTACTTGCAACAATCTTCATCAAGCCATGTTGAGAATTCCAAGTATGAATTCCCAACCGCAAATAATCTCCAACACATTGGGAAGAATTCCCAACATATCTCCAAGAGCCATAGTGAAAGTCTCGAGCACACAAACCCATGTAATCAGCTGCAACCATCAATGCAAAGTTTGAACCTTTCATGACCAGCATTTTAGAATAATCACTCATCAACAATGCACAATCTAGAAACCAAAGGGGCAAGTCTGAAAGTTCTCCCACAATTTGATGCATCTCTCCAAGACCTGACCTCATCAACCATTTTAAGATAGGTGGTACTCTTCCATTGGTTAATGCTGAGTGAAAACCAGCCAGTTCAAGTTTGAACACCATTAAATGCTCATTTACTATCCATCCCAAGAGAGTGTTGCTTGACATATAGAATGGATCCACCAACATTATCTTATGCTTGACTATAAAATTATGCATGTCAAAAACATAAAACTTCTTACCAATGCCATCCACATAGAAATTGTCAATCAACTCATAATTTAACAAATCATGTGAAGATGGTGGATTGTTGTACACAATCATAGAAACAATATTTCCTTCATCCTTTTCGTTGGTGTCTTCATAAAATTCATGCACATTTTCTTCAACTTGAAGATGCCCATCATTAGTTGTTGATCCATAGAATGTAGTGTGATGAATATCACACACATTACCAGTCATCACATCTAGCTCATGGCTGCAAGCTATCCCTTCTTGAGGCAAATTCTCTTCCCAACTCAAGAGTTCACACTCTTGATTTACCTTCCAATCACTATCATCATATTGAATCTCTTTAAAATTAAGCAAGGTTTCATCATTATGGAGTTCATTAATACCTTCAACTATTTGCTTGATCTCTATAATCCTTGTATCAGCTTCTTGTCCATCAAGTGTGGCTGCAATAAGAGTTTGATTTTCTCCCTTGCATAAAGAGTGATGAGCTAAGGAAAGATCAAGACAAAGCCTATCAACCTCATTCTCCTTCTCTTGATAGGCATCATAGGTTTCTTCTGCAAACTTAATAGCATGATCCCTATCTAAGAGCAAGTGCAAATAATCTGACTTTATGGATTCAAATGCTTCTTTGATGGTTCGCACCTTAGAAAGAGTGTCTCCACCCTTAACTCCATTCTATCTCTCTTCAAACTGCAGCTCCCAGTAAAGTTCTTCAATACAATTGTGTGTACTATCAAATCTTGATAACACCTTAACAATTTTCTCTTTTGTAACCAATAAGTTATCCTTCAAAACTTGCAACTCTTTAGGCCCATGATCATAATCAGTAATGAAGCTTTGCTCGTCAAACATCAACTTTTCTGATTTATTTTCTTTGACTTGATTCTCAAAATCAGCCTCCTTTCTAATCTTATCACTGCATAACTCCTGAATCGAAGGCTTGTCAACAACTTCTTCAAACAAATTAGTACCTCTATCTTGACCTTTCAAGTTCTCATACTCTTCTTGTGCGTAATTCTGAAAGGCATCCAAACCATTTGCTGATTTTAAAACATTCTTCTCTTCAACATAAGAAATCACGTTCTCATTAGCCATTGCTGCAACTTCTCCTCCAAAGATCACTTCATTACTTTTATTGCAAACTGATTTTTGAACTTCATCAGGATTAAAGGGGAATTTATCCCACTCCGGTTCTTTATCATACCTTGGTGACATCGCACCCGGATCCCAAATGTGAAAGGTTTGATTGCAATGATCAATAGGAAAGAGATCATCATGCTCCTCTTGAACTATTGACTCTTTGAATGAATCACTCTTCAACCCACTTGAACTGAAATCTTCATCTATAACTTTCTCCACAAATGTAGTTTGATAATCAAACCCATTATTACCCAAGTCACTAGCATTGTATTGGATTAAAGAATCATCAAAGCTGGTTGCTTTGAATATTTTATCATTCTTTTTTTTTTTAATGGAATTATCATGAGTAGATGTGTTGCTGATTTTATCATTAGCATCCACATACATACCAAAGAAGTCTTCTTGGTCACTTGTCATAATTTCTTCATATGGAATGTTTTGGAAATTTGGGTCAGCAACAAGTGGAGAATTATCCATCACCAAATCTTCAACATGATTCAATCTGAACTCAACCGAATCATCATAAACATTATCAACATGAAGGTGGTCATAGGCTGATTCAATGAAACCACTAGCATTTCCTTCAATTTGTTCTTCTTTAGCGAACTCAACCCGCACATTGGTACAACTGGAATCTTCTGTGAAGTCATTTGTCTCAAGCTCTTCATCAGATGAATCCTCATTAGGACTCAAGATTGCTGTTATGCTCTTTTTACCAAAACAATCTTCAATATTTCCCATCTCATGCAAGTTTATGGGTGTATTTTGGGACTCTAACTTAATCTCCTCATTTGCCAAGGTATCTTCATCAAGTGCCCTATCATTTTGAGGCAAAATGTGCACCTTGCTTGTGTCTTCTTCAAACTTAGTTGACTGATTTTTCTTTTCAATTTGCTTACATGTAGGCTGCAAGCCACAAACAAATACTTTTGCTTCTTCCTTTCTTGATTCTTCAACCATGGCAAGTTTTGCTTCTCTTTTAATTTTTTTCTTGATGTAGTTGACCACACCCAATTTTTCAGGTTTCACAGCTACCACACAATTCAAATAACAGTCAAAAGAAACATCATTCTTGAACTCATCTGACATACTCTGATATTCTGCACGGAATATGGAGGCATCATGTTCACATTCCCTCCTGAACTGTTTGACAAATCTGCTGATGTCCATTGTGGCAACACTAATTTTTCTGTTCTCCCCAACGGGTTAAAGAACTTCTGCTCTGATACCTTTGAAATATTCCCTTAATTTTTTTCTCAAAATTTAACACAAATCAACAACCAATCAACGATTAGCGTTAGCTCCAAAAGCGAATCAGCATGGAAGTAACTCTAACCAAGAATGTTCACCAAGATCCCAATGTGGGCGAGGTGATAGCATATGGTCAGAGGATCATTAGGAGTAAACTAAACTGAAATTATAATTCATCTGCTTATGTAGGCATCCACAAGCAATGGGGATACTCCACTTATTCAGTGGGTGAGATTATTACATTATTAAAGGCTGCAAGCCAGCCATTTAAATCTTCACTTCCACTTATTAACGTGGGGGGAATACTGTCCACACAACCACTTATAACGTGGGGGGAAATTACAAACAAGATATAAGTTTATTCTAAACTCAACCACTCAATTGTGGGAGTGTAAAACAGATATAAAATTGCAGCAAGTAAAGGAAGAGCTGTTAGTACTACTAACTAGCTTTACAAAGAATAAGAACAGCTGCAAATAGAATAGATAATCTTCCAAGAACATTAAACAGTTAGAGTATCACTTCCTCTAACATTTACAATGATATAAGATGAAGAATTGAAGCTCAAACCAACATTATATCAAAAACTAACAAGTCTGATATAAAAATGCAATCTGGAAATGTCTATCAGCAAACAGCAAACTCATAAAAATGATCACAACTCCTTCAATATACCTCTGAATTGAATGAAACGAAATGCAAAGTCTCTTTGGAGGATAGGCGCCCAAACTCAAACCACAAAACTGCATCAAAACTCAAGATATTATTTTGCACGAATCCCAAAGCACTCTCAAGATGGTACGACCCTCAAGAGGGGCGATTTCTCTTGCTAAAAATCAAATACTTGGAATTAAATTATGAAATTCTCCAAATATGATCGCCATTAGCATAGAATTGCAAGGATCAAATACCCATAACCAAAATAAATTCACATCAAAAGTGTAAATGAAAAACACCTTCAGCTGTGTATACATCAGCAACATTAAAACTGAAATTCTCACCAAAATTCACCAACTTTGAAGCACAATCTGCTAGTCGATTGAGAAGACAAAAGAACAACTAGGTGTTGTCTTTCAAACACGAAATTGGATTGGAACTAGGAGTGCAAGCATCCCTCGAAGTATTAAACAAGTTGTCATTTTGACATAACATTAGCATAAACATTCGATAATCAGCTCTTCAAACAACAACAATATATAAAGCTGGTTGGCAAATGAAGCAACAAGAACTCTTCAAATTCCAAGAAGTTGAATCCTTCAACTTCAAAGGGATCTTACCTTTTTGCCTTTTACTTTTTAAATAATAAAATATCATTCAACTTCCCTTTTAGGCATCCATTTCATGTGTAACAATAAAGAAGCATTTATTAAATAATTAAATGCTCACTTGACCCCCTTTATGTCCCCTTCTTTAAAACAACTTGAAGTCATCAAGCCTAGGCGTGGGGGGCAACTTCAAGACATGAAAATTGACTAAGTCTGAAACTTAGTCCAAGGAGATAACCAAATACAATTCCCAAGCTGCAACTGATGAATTGCTAAAAATAGCAAACTGACAAATGCCAAACTGAACCAAGTTGATGATGATGCTTCTACCAAAAAGTGAACTTATTAAAAGGTAAATTCCAAAAATAGTAAGTTAACTTGAAAACCATTAGAAATAGCCGAACAACTGAACTGCAAAGCATTGAATTGTTTGTTAGATGAATGCCAAAAGATAGACTTGCTAAAATAGCATACTACTATAAATAGTAAGTGCACAACATCCTCTACATGTGCATTATCTGAAGACTAGTTTTTATACTTCAGCTTAGCCTAGTTTGGAAATAGGCTAAATCCAAAGAAGAGTGTATGGCCAAAATGGGGACATTACATAAAATAATCATGTAACCATCAAATTTAGGCTCTAACTAATGTCTAAAAACATAAAAAAAATATGAAATTTATAACATGGGGCCAATAGTATTATCAAAATCTTATCTCTTTTAAGAGATATGATGGTTTAACATTTCAACAAGGATCCAAACAATCTACATGTTATTTCATCCAAGTGCAAAGGTGGTCTCCTTGCTTGGAAGACTTATAAACTTAAAATTTGATGTAGTGAGAAGGAATCCAAGTTGACTAGTTGGTGGCATAGTACTTAGGGTCTTTTCAAGAAATTGTTATTTATGGAAGTTACCTCTTTTTTGGTAGTCAAAGGAGACTCTATGATCGCGATCAATGTGATAAATAAAGGGAGAAATCTAATTTAGAAATTAAATCATTATGTTAAAGAGGTTCAAGGGATAAATGATAAATTTGAGTCAATTAATTCAAATATTGAAAATAAACTTAAATTTAGGGGTGGATTATTTTTAGCATTAATTAAAATTCAATAACAACTATATATCTATTGTGAGAGAACTTATAAAACATTATAAATTATACTCTCCTTTAAGCCTCCTTAGTCATTATATAAGGGGAAAGTAAATGATCTATTTATTTTGGTGGATATTGATATTGTTCTAGAATTTATATTTAATATCAATTTTTTAATTTTAATTATATTTGTATGAAAAAGATGGATGACCTCACAAGTTATCCCATAATAATTTGATGAAGTTGGTAGTAGCAAGGTTGTTATGAATCAAGTAAATTAATTGGTGAAGGTATGACACATCATTTCCATTAAGAGTAATCACTAGGAAGCATGAAGCTAATAAATAAGAATCTATATCCATTTTGATAATTGTAATGTTGAATTGGTGGTGTTGAGTGGACTTTATTCTTGTCTATATATTTTTAAGGTTCCTAACAATGAGGAAAAATAGAATGAAATTCATAATAAAGGAAGTGCAAGCTACAAAGTTAGGGATGGAATTAGATAGGTGCTTGTAGATAACATTTTCTTATGAAATGTTAGCATCCTTAAGACTTATTAAAGGAATTATTAATGAGAATATTGTTATAGAAGGGAGGTGATCAAAGGTATTTGTTTCTAATTATTTATCACAAACCTTGTTTATTTCTTACTAGATGTGGAATTGAGATTATGGTTATTAAAATTGTTCTTGTCAAATCAATTCAAGAAGACAAAGTTAGAAAATATACAGATAGAGGTATGGATCATATAGAAGGTAGAAATGATAGGTGTGGAAGGTGAGGGATCTAAATCCATGCCAATCCATAAATATAATATGGATGATGAAGATGAGATTACAAAGTTGACGAAAAAGCTAGGTGTTCTTCAAGTCTTTAACAATGATGTCGGCAAAGTGCTAGTAGCTTTTCATGTTCATTATCACCAAGGTAGGCTTGAAGTATGAAGTGACTACAAAATACATATATTTTGTAGGGAATATATGTATAGGTTCCACCAATGAAAATAAATATGTTATGGAGTTAGGTTCTTGTCCCTAGTAGGTCATCACAAAGGTAGGAATTCAATGGGTGAAGAGTAATGGGTGGAAGAATTAGTGGATCTATGGTGAATTATGCTCCTATTTCTCAAGAATAGTGGGGTATTCTTTAGTTTTTATTAATGTCTAGTAGTATATTGCTAAAATTTAGGTTTGATTGTGAGGTTATTATACTACTTTGTAATGGCTCTGTTTATAGAAGTTACATAGCTTCTTGCAAAATTTATGTACTCGCATATAGTTATTTGGTTTGCATGTTTGTAGTATGTTGTTATGATTTGTTTATTTATAAAAAGTACCCTATAGAATTCTTCCTTATGTATCATAAAATAATATAATTAAAATATTTATAGAGAAAATTCTGGATAAATTATGTTAGAAAGTTACCTCCAAGGTGATACAATAAGTAGGAAACCATAATAGTTGTGGTAGATAAACATGTAAGAGAAAAGATTATATATATTAGCACACATAATAATATTTCTCCATTCATATTCCCATATCATGTACTTCTTATATACAATGTTCATTCATACCACAAGCATATATATACATCATGTGTATGCTTGGGTGATATATCTCTCATCTTTACAATAAATTCATTCTTGGTTCATATCTCTTTTTCTACTCTTCTTCTATACCTTCTCATCTCACCATATATATATATATACTTCATATATCTCTTACACTCACTCATATATGCTCCATACTCTTTTGTCCCACTTTTTCCTTATATAGCCTCTTAATGTCTTTTCATTATGCCTTTTCCTTATATCCTTCCATAAAAACTCCTTTTATCTTCTTCCAATGAATTTACATTTTCCTTTATAATATGTATCCTTATTACATATTATGTAGGCATTGTAAGGTGTGTTTAGGGATCTTTATGGGCTATGTGACCCATATATTAGTCTAGAAATAACTAAAATGACATGTGATACTGCAAAACCTCTTTTGTATCACTCTATTATGTCTCTAATACTCATAGATGGTGCCAAAAGGCATCTAGTGTAGCATCTTATTTTAGAAAATTTTATTCTGTGTGTCTACTAAATGTTGAACTTCTTTATGTAGTACCATGGAGCCCTTTGTGGCATAGTTTAATATCAAATATGATAGTATGGTGTTACTTATGGCACCAATAGTATTTGCCTAAAATATTATCTTGTCCTTGAGGTAACCTAAGTGTATAATTCCTTGCCACTAACTCTCTTTTAACTCTTGTTGGTTTTCTTCCTTGTTGACATGTACATCTTGGTTCTAAGGACCCTCATATTCCTGGTGTAGGTGCTTACCATTATTATTTTGTTTAAAAAATGTCTTTTAGGGTACTATTCTCTCTTTGTTTATCCACTTCATCCTTCTCCCATATAATTTATACCTTTTGTGTTAGGTTTTCTTCATTTTTGGTACTCTTTCCAATCTCCCTATCTATTGTAAATGTCCTTGTGATACCTTTCACTACTTTTTTCTCAATCTTCCTTATACTTGGTACCCCCTTTTTTAGGTAGTGTCCTCTCTTCATCTACTATAGATTTTCCTTCAAATTGTAGTGTCCTCTAGCACCCTTATAGGTACCCTTCCTCATACTTGAGGGTTTCCTCATCCTTCTCTCCAACTCATCTAACTTCCAAGCGTATACCACATCATTAGTTTCAATTGATTACTCAACACTTTCTATAGTTATTTCTCCTTTTGATGCAGGTTCACCATCCAATTAATTTATTGGGATTCCACCAATTGCGTATAATTATTTGTTTGAATTAAATGTTGACAATAAATATAAACCCAAGTTTTAGATAAATCATGTCAAAATGTTAACCCTAAAGTGATATAATAAGAAGAAAACTAGAATAGTTGCAACAAATAAAAATGTAAGATTTTTTTTAATAAATATTCACACATCATAATATTTCTCCTTTGATATATTCATATCATATAATTATGTACATTGTATAATTATTTGCTTGGATTAAATGTTGACAATAAATATAAACCCAAGTTTTAGATAAATCATGTCAAAATGTTAACCCTAAAGTGATATAATAAGAAGAAAACCAAAATAGTTGCAACAAATAAAAATGTAAGAATTTTTTTAATAAATATTCACACATCATAATATTTCTCCTTTGATATATTCATATCATATAATTACGTACATTGTATATTCATACCACAAGCATTAGGTTGGGTGATATATCTCTTATCTTTACAATATATTCATTCATTTGTATCTCTTTTTTCTTCTCTTCTTATATACCTTCTCATCTCATTCACATATATCCTTCATATATCTCCCACACTCACTCATATATTTACAATAGAATAAAATGTTAACAATTTAAAAAATACTCGTACTTTTTTGCAGCCTTGTTAGTATATACTATTTTTTTTAATATAATATATAAAAGTTTCATTATTCTATGAATTTGAAATAATTAAAATTAAAAAAACAAAAACAAAGAAGAAAAATAAGTTCAATAAAGTAGTGGGTATAATTTTTTTAAAGATAACAAATTTTTCTTTTAATTTAAAATCTATTTTTTTTAATTATTTAAATATTTTACAACATAAAAAAGTCTATTTGCATACTACACTCCTTATGATAAGATATCGCTTTAACATTTCTAAATTTTTACTATTATTTTTACTTACTTTAAGAAATCAATGACTAAGATATTCATATTTAAAATATCATTTTTAAGATAAGTATGTTATTTGGAAGTAGAATTGATATTTTACATAATTTATTAGTGTGATAATTTATGTATGTAAACATGTATGTGCTTATAATATATTTAAATTAAAGAGTTCATACTAGAAATAATAAATGTTAGAAAAATAAATGTTTATATTGAATGAATTTAAATGTAACACTTAGCTAGATTTTAAAGACAAGAAAATGATGCTCAAGATGGGTCAAGGTGTTATATTTTTAGGACTTGATAAAATAACTAATTCAAAATATGTAAACTAACTATGATTTACTCTAGTTCAAATCCATGCTTGTAGAATTGGTATTTGTTTAAGTGCAAAAATGATTTGGCATATAGACAAACTTGTACTATATAGGAATGAACTAACACATAACTAACTATTGGAATTTACTTGCCTTGATCTTCTTTGTAATTTTATTTTCTTTATTCACAACCAAGCTTGAGAGAAACCCACTTTCTTAACAATAATGAAAGGAAGCAAGGTACATGTGGAAATGCTTCTTATTAACATTTTATGTCCCTTTACAACCCATTAGTGATAAGTGATCTAAGATTTTAGTGTAGGTCATCGTGCATGGGTGTTCCTCCAATGTTTTTGATTTTCCCTTTCTTTGACTTGGTTAGTTGCCTTGAATGCAACCCCAAATTTGGTTATGTATGTAAAGAAAGGAATTTAAAGATTTAGTAGGAACTAGGAACCAATTGTTTCTAGTTCCCAATCCCATCTTAAGCTCCAACAAGGGTTTGCAACCACGAGTGAAGAGGAAATACAACAAGAATAGACAAAAAGAATGTGATCAAAGGTTCCATAGGAACCCCCAACAAGACAAAGATCCCAATCCTTGACAAGCAAGGGAAAAAGAAAGAGATGCAAACAATAGGAGATAGTGAGGGATCTCAAATGTTGATGGAAAATGATGCCATAAGAACACTTGTTTTCCTACCTCCATATGACGTGATTAAAGTCTACAATCATACCATGTCCAATATATTAAGGCCAATAAGAGGAAATTTTAAATGTTGTAGACATGATTTGAGGAAGGAGAACAACACTAGATGCTTGTTTTAATTGTTGTAGATTATACTTTTGCTAGAGCCCACTCCTTGGCTCCCTTTTGCAATAGATTGGGCACCCTTACATGCTTGTAATTTTTGATATTCTCAATCATCTTTTTTCTTCTAAAATGAAGTACACAGGTTGTTAAGACTCATTTGTAATTGGGGTTCTTCCTTAGTTTCCTTCTTGAGACCTTTGCATCTCGGGAACTCTTCTTTTATAAAACAAGCTCCATCCCTCATAATGAATAAATATTTTTATTTTAATCTCTTCTCACTTCTTGCATTCTATGTGAAGGTTGTTTAATTCTCTATATGAATGATTATTTTCTATCTTCCATGCCTATATGTTGTGTTAAACTTGCTTGTGGGAGTTGACTATGAATACTTATTTTCCCATTTAGCACTTATCAAGCCCTAATCTCCATACACACCTCTAGGAGATGATATAATATAGATTTGTGTGAGTTCTCATGGAAGCTTATTCACTTCTCTGTACTATAGTAACCAAAAAGACACCATTTAATCTAGGTGCATCACCATCCTTTCCCTTTATACATTCCTTCTTCCTATTTTCTTTGGAAAATTAGTAGAATATGATTAATTGTAGGATTATTTAATGTTGGGTTAAAGGTTAATACTATTGCATCTAGATTAGACATGAAACAACCTTCTTTGGAGGTTTGATCTCATTTACAAGGTCCCACACCTTGATATCATTCCCATGTTTCACCAGAGTGTTGAACAACGACTTCAACAAAGGTGCAATTCTAAGTGACAACACTTCCCACACTTAAGTTAGAAGAATATTGTTGTGCAACTTTAAATCCTTCAACGATTGCATAAAGGGAAATAGATATAAACATAAAATATTATAATAAACTATAACACATGTGTACATGGAGAAAACCTTTTCAAGGGAAAAACCCCATACCCCAAAACAACCCAATGTATTGCTTAATAAATAACATAATTACAATACACTTGCAGATTAAGCCTTTACAAAAGTATCACCAACCTTGAAGATCTGGAGAAGTTCTAACAACTTAACAATATCTACAAAAAAACACACAACCTCCATCTCATGCACTTAATATATAGGAGATACAATACATGAAGCCATCAAATGGTAATTAAAAAATTGTAAGATAAAACCACTCAAAAAGTGTTGTCAAAACCCTTAGCTTAAAAATCCAACACCTAAATCTCAAGATGAGCCCATAGACTAAAAATAACATATCCCTTCCACATATCTCAACCTCCTTATAGTCCGATCACTGAATTGGGCATTTCATTATCTCCAACCAAATATACCTTTTAATGTGACATAACTTGCATTATATGTTGGTCAACAAGTGTATCTTCCCCCTCAACTCTTTTATGTGTCCAACATATTTTAATATTTCCTATACAATGAGGGTCACAACTTTTGATCTAGAAGGTGATTGAGCTCTTTTTTTTTAATTATAGATCTTGAAGAAATCTTCCTCAAAGGTGGTGCCAAACAACTTGAAACATTTATTTTGACAAAATATCAACTCTATAACCCAAAAAATGAGTTTTTTTTTGTATTAAATATAGTTGAATAAATCATTACAACATTCAACCATCAATTAATGTATACTGCACAGGAAGGCTGCATTTTACAGAGGTTGAGACTGAAACATACAAAATAAATTGAAATACTACAAACTTGCATAGTGGACCCCAAGTTAAGTTTCATTGCAGCCTTATACAATAATCTAGCCCGCTAAAATTGAAACTAGAAAGTTGGAAATAAAGATACAAAAGGCCCAAATCTGAACACAATGCCAATTTGCAGACTTATTTGCCAGTTATAGTTGAAGCTCGGGTCGCTGAATGTATTACGTTTGTTGTTCTATTTGTACACAATTATGCAATTACTGACAAAAACAACCTCAAGCGGATGAAGCAGTAGCCTTATTAAATTCCTTTTGGAACTCATGAAGGGCCCTCAGAAAAACTCCATCTTCCTTAACATCTTTATGGTGGGCATGTTTAGAATTTAGTGCCTCCCTAGGAACCATTATTGCACCCTCCCTCAGCTGCCTCCAGAATTTAGACATTGCGATCTCCATTTGCACCACAACCTGCAAAATAATACTAACACATGTGAGTCTTTTAGAAGACTCAATAAGCGATCTCCTGCTACTCTTAAACTTCTCCTCGTTCCTAGCAATCCAGGTTTGCCACAAAATATTAGTGGATAAACAAAACCAGAATAATTTAAAATCTTTATTAAGCTTCAGTTCATAAAGAATAACATGTTCCCACAAGAATCTGTCATTTCTATCCCAAATGTATAACTCTTTACAAAAACATTTCCACACTTCTTTAGCATACAGGCAATCAAAAAAAATATGATTGATGGATTCAGGAGTTCTACACAGACTACAAATATCAATATCATTAGAATTGATTTTGAAAGGAACTTTGTGTAGAGTGATTAACCACCTAAAGTGAGCCTTCTTGGGCTCCTTAACATTGTACCACATGGTATTGAACACATTTTTCCACTGAGTATCAAAAAGAGAGACATTCCAATAGTTATTGAGATGATCCTTAATAGAACTATCATTGGTGAGAGTGTTATAAATCGTTTTAGCTTTTAAATCAGAGAGCATCGAGCCATCTTTCCAAACAAAGTCATTGGCAATGTCCAGCGTCTTGTCCATGTCATTTGGAAAACTGATGTCTCTACAGGCCATATGGAGGGTGTTATAAGTCCTCAAACTGGAGTCAGTCAGATTGAATTCATCAACCAAGCTGCTCCAGTCTCTAATATGACCACTTGAGAGAATATCTTTGAAGGTGAGGATGCCTTTCTGAGCCCACTTCTTCGCAGAACAACCCTGAAGTAAAGCCAGGGGTTTAGACTTATGATCCAGGTTCCACCAAATGGAACTGAAGGGGTAGAAAATGACATTATTGTTGCCAGAATAAATATAATCTTTAGTCAGCCTCATGTTGTGCTTAACTGATTCCCAAGCTTTCCATAAGCTTTTAAAAACCATGGAACCGATAGGGACCATAGGGTGCTTTCCAAAGAGAATATCACTAATGGGTAGGGATTTCCAAGACTTAGTGTTCTTGGGGGTGGATAAAAGGATGTTGTTCCTCACAAGGATTTTCCAAGGCTCATTGCCAACTAGTGCCTTTACGATCCACTTGGAAACTAGAGCAGTGCCCTGAAGTCAGAGGTCCTTCAAACCAATCCCATCTCGCGACTTGTCAAGGCAACACCGATTCCAATTAACCGAGTGCTTTTTCCTTCTACCTTTCCCATCCGACCAAAGGAAGGACCTAATTCTCTTTTGGATTTCATTAACTTGATAACTGCTGAAGAACCAAACCGAGGCGAAATAGATGTTGTACGAAGAAAGGATCTTCTGACAAACTTGAACTCTCCTAGCCAGTGATAGGTATTGTTTATTCCATCCCGCCATCTTCCTTTCAATTTTCTCCCTAATCCAGAGCCACATATCCTTCAAGTTGGGGCTGACAGAAAAAGGAACTCCAAGATATCTAACTTGCTTATTAGGACCTCCCCATTGGAACTCATAATGCTTAACCCAATCGGGTGGGGCCTCCTGCCAACCGAGGAGACTAGATTTAGCAATCGAGACTTTTGCACCATACGCACGACAGAAAAGAGTTAATTTTTCCATTAGAGCATGCATGTTTTCTTCCTCCAGCTCAAGGAATATGGCCATATCATCAACAAACTGGATGTTCAGGATCTCAGTCTGGTTTGGGAGCTTTATGCCTTTGATCCTGGTGGACATGTTCTCCCTAAGTAAGTAGTGAAGGGCATCAGAAGCAATGACAAAGAGAGTTAGTGCCAAAGGGCAGCCCTATTTGATTGACCTTCCCAAATTGAACTCATTAGAGAGGGATCCATTAACATCCACCTGAGCAGTGGCATCTTTTAAGAGAGTGTCTATCATTTTGCAAAATTTAATCGGAAATCCAAAAGCCTCCAAGGTGGTCCTTAGGAATGCCCATTTGACCCTATCATAAGCTTTCTCGAAGTCTAACAGGAGCATGGCAACATTTTGATTGGAGTTCCTAGCCCATTCCAAGGATTCCCAACTTGTAATGAGATTTTCTAGGATATATATACCCTTGATGAAGCCCATTTGTGTGTTATTAATGAACTTGGGGAGGATATCCACCAGCCTTAAGGTAATCACCTTGGCAAGAATCTTGTAGGAGACATTCAGGAGAGTAATAGGTCTCCAATTTTCGATAAGCGTCTTGTTACCCCCTTTCAGAAGGAGCTTAATGATGCCCCTATTTATATTCCTTCCCAGGGATCCCTTCACTAACCTAGCTTCTTGGTAAACTTGAGGTAAGTCTTCACTAATCCAATCAGGAAAGGCTTTATAGAATTCAATGGGC
The DNA here is from genome assembly GCA_007258455.2 of Sequoia sempervirens. Lineage (NCBI taxonomy): Eukaryota > Viridiplantae > Streptophyta > Pinopsida > Cupressales > Cupressaceae > Sequoia > Sequoia sempervirens. Next base: position 139,243,683 of record VDFB02000007.1, on the reverse strand, counting down.
AGGCCATCCCTACCAGGAGATTCATCATTGCTCATCGAGAGGATGGCCTTCTTGATTTCTTTTTCAGTAATGTCAGCGCCCAAAGCCAATGCATCCTCCTTGGAGACCTTTTGAGGGATAATACCTTTAATGAACATCCTAGCATTGTGACTCTCTTCACTACCACTTTCTGCACAAAAAATATTTTTGAAGTAGGAATGGAATTGGTTCATAATACCATCCTGGGTAGTGAGTGTATTTCCACCATCACAGATCTGCTCAATTTGCTCCTTAAAATTTTTCTCCTTCAAGAATCTAAAGAAAAACTTGGAGCCTTTATCACCACAACTCACCCAATTGAGCTTAGCCCGAGCCTTGAGCCCTTGGATCTTATGATTTTGAATCTTTCTTAGTTGGTTCTTAGCCAAGATGAGTTCCTCACAAAGAGCCTCATCATTCAGAGTCTTTTGAACCTTAGTTTCAACAAAAAACAACCTCTTGTGCAATTCTAATTCTTCCCTCCTGCTATCCAAAGCCTTTTTCTTCCCAATGGTTTGGAAGAACTTAGTCCAGCAAAGGACATTCTGATCCCATCTGTCAATGGCATTTAGATCTTTCAACATCCACTTATTGACCTCTCTGAGGGTGGATATTGCCTCCACACAGTCCCTATCTTCCAGGAGGTAGGTATTCAACTTAAACAAGGGAGACTTGACAACCTGCTGAGGTCAGCCATGAGCGGCAACCAAAGTGGCTTTAATGGGGTGATGGTCAGATAAAGTGTACAGATGGACACTCACCTTAAGCCCATCTTTGTTAGGGCGAAAACTGATTTTTTTTTGGTTTGCATAAAATCTATCAAGCTTGCAGTATATCCTCTTGCCACCCTTCTGGGAGTTGCACCAAGTATACCAAATGCCTTGGTAGTCATTTTTACCCCCTTCAATTGGGTCAAATAAGTTTAACTTGGCTTTCATCCTAAGCCAAAATAACTTTTCACTACCCTTCCAGCCCATGTCAAGACCCCCCACTTGTCCTCCAAGTGCTCCACCATGTTGAAGTCTCCCCCAAAAAACCAAGGGACATCCGACAGGTCCATTAACCACTGCCATAGACTAATTCTTTCTTTGTAGTTATTTGGTGCATAGATAGAACAAATGTCGACTTTGCAATCCCCTTTTTCAATAGTGATCCAGACTGCTCTGTTACAGGGAGAGATTCCTTGGCCAGAGACATATTGAGACCACTTGTTAGAGAGGAGAATGGTCGCCCCCCCTACCCCTATCATGCAAGGTGGTAAAGTGTGAGGACCCAGTCCAAATGAATTTCATATTAGTATCAAGTGTGAACCCCGTGGCTTTGGTTTCTTGCAAGAGCACTACATCCTTGTTAGCCTCCATATTGAGAAATCTCCTCACTATATACTTCCTGTTAGGGGACTCCAGTCCTGTAACGTTCCAAGAAATGCAGTTAAAATTCATTATCAAAGTTTGAGGGAGTTTCTTCTGGATCACCCTTGAAGTGATCAAAATACTTAGTAACTCTACCCTCCACCTCCGCCTTTTTAGGGAGAGGAGTTGGGAGCACAAGACTAGTTTTTTTCCTTTTATTTTTAACCAACTGAATTCCTCCTCCATTCACAGCCAATGTTATCCCATATTTCCTCGGTCGCCCAGGACCAACCTTGGTCTTGGGCATATGTAAAGGCCGCCTATTAGTGATATTTTCCTTCACACAACATCCTATGGAATATGTGGGTTCTAGGTTGCAGTTTAGAGAGGAATTATTATTCCAAACTTCCTTGGTAAAATGGGGGTCAAATGTCACGCACTTAATTGTTTCCCTCCATAGTAGAGACTGCATCCATGCAACCCACATGGGTCAAATGGTTGTCTTTTATATTAGAGGCATTAACCTTAGCAAATTCTTCCTCCCCAAAAGCCATGGGCTCCATGGGTGAGGGTTGGTGGTTGGGGATCAGGTTAGCGGCGTCCACTAAAACAGTGAAGTCAGATTCCTTGGAATCTCTACAACTCTTCCCCCCTGAATTAAAGTGAGAACTGATAGGTTCACTTGAGTTACGGCCATTATTAACCATCTCATCACAAAAATTCAGGGTGTAATGTTTGGTGAGAGCACTTTTATTTAAATTTGGGGCAGTCACCTATTGGTGGAACCACCTCCTCATCCCCAACCATCGAACCCTCATCCATCGTGTCTAGGTTCTGGTTAATAATTTTGAGATGGAACTGATTATCGCCTCTAGAGAGACAACTTTCTGACACTTAGGGTGCAAACTTAAAGCCTGCGGGCCAATCTTTAAGATGGTTCTCATGGATTCTTTCTCTAATTTTCCTCAAAGCCAACTGTTGGGCATTGAATTTCTGCCTCAAGGCACCGTCAACGGCAGAGTGCGGGGGAGGAGTGTGATTGGGACCAGCAAGGGGGGAGGCAAGCTTGGTGTTGGAACCCTCACCAACCAACGGGATGACAGAAAACTCACTATCAACAAAAGTATTGGCCACACTATTTAGCGAAGCTGAGGATGGGACCCCAACCATCAGAGTACAGCCGAATGAAATCACATCATTCTCCATGTGAGTCTCTAGGGAAGACTCTGACACTGAGAATGTCTCCCCTTGGTGGCAAGGATTCTCTGCCTGGGTGGATATGGTGGGAGCAACAGCCTGTTGAGAGGCCTTCACCATGTTGTTAGGGTTTGACCGATCGTCATGCATAGGAGATGAGTCTTGGGTGCCTTTAGCAAACTTTTTACGGATTAAGGGACACCTCGAACTAAAGTGGCCCTCTTTTCTACACAGATAGCAGGCATTTAATCTGCCTAACACCTCCAATAGATAGGTAAATTCACTTTCATCATCAGAGATCACAATTTTACCCAGAAATTCAACTCCGGGCATCAAAGAGTCCAAGGCACGGGCGTCCAAGTGCGGGAGGGAGACCTTTGCCTCATCCACCCTAAGAACTGCATCGAATGGTGCAATAATCTGGGGGATAATCTTCCAAAACTTGGGTGGGAGATTCTTAATCACAACCCACCTGGGACAAGATAGGGCTAAAAATTCCTTGGCAATGGCCGCATGTGACCACGCAAGAGCCCTGAAACTACAACCCCCAACATCCCAGTAAGGTTTTGCCAGCAATTTCTCTTGCATTTCATAGTTTTTTTAAAAAATAACAAATAATCCTTTTTGGAGCATCCTGCAGAAATTAACTTGAATGCCAAACTTGTTGGCCCAAACATTGATAAACCAGGAATCAAGAAATTTGCGGGTTGGTAATATGTTTACATCCAAAGCCGCAAAGAAAATTGCAGTATTTTTTTACCTATTTCTTTTAGAATTAATAACGAATTTCATCTCAAGATTAGGAACAAGTTTAGTAGAATAAGAGCGCTCAGGGAGAGGCTTACCTTCCACGTCCCACCCCTATTGAGACCACTTACCTCCAGAGCCGCTTCAACTGCGAACTTGGCACCAGCGGGAATTACTGGGCCACTATCTGAGACCACATCTTTAAAGGATTTTGGGAGAGCGTGTGCCGAATCCCTGTTTGAGAGGGGGTCAGGGGGTTCCATACCCCCCTCCACCAAGAAGGACAATCAACGCACTAGGATGCAACGCGCTCACAGGGGAAAGGGAAAGAAAGTGAAACGCAACAAGAAAAAAGAAAAACGAAAAATGAAAGTGAAAACGGAAAAGGCACAAAAATAAAATAACTCCACTGCAAAGCCAAACCTCTGTGGAGGAGGGCATAACCTCCCCCACTCGAAGCCACGTAATCCCTAGGCCCCACGATCCACGTCACCTCGAAGCCTGCGTCAGGGTTCCTCTGCTCTACCTTCGTTTTTGACTACTTTAAAAAAAATGAGTTTTTTTAAATTTTATAACTTGAAAATTACACTTTTGTAATTTTAATATTAGAAAAAAAATTGAGACACCTTTGATTATAGTTAATACTTCTTCATGTTAAAAAGATTAGATAACTTGAATCCAACTACGATATAAAAATATAAATCCCAAACATTTAAATCACACATATTAATCATATTAAAAATGAATATATACACACATAATTAGTAACACTTACAACCTAATTAACATAATACAATTTATAAGACCTTTCGATAGATCACCAAAATCTAAACACAAATTCGAAAGATATCTTAAATAGCCTTATGAATGCAAATATTTTTAACATGTCTTCAAATATAATAAAAAAATGAATACAAATATTTTTAACAAAGAAATAACTAATCTAATGTTTAAGAACAATAATTTTGAACATGAAATAATTAAAATGGTTTAACTATATTAGTTGATAACATTAGGGCCACATCCCCTCAACAAAGACATACATAACATAACGAAAAACAATTAAAAATGGTCTAACAACACCACCACCCTTCTATGTGTCCAAAGAAATAAGTGGTTTCTCACAAGTCATTAATCATTCATACCACACTTTCTCCTCAATGCTTATATTTTTCTATTGGTCTTAGTCTTATTCATAGACTCTAAACCATCTCAGTATGATGAGGACCATAACTATAAATATTATAAATGTATTTGAACAAGAGCTTAATAAAAGTAGCAATTAGTTCTAAATCATCCATGTCTATGACAAATTCACCAACTCACCCACCTCTCCCACTTTCTTTGGTAGAGAGATTTCAAATTTTAATATATCGCTATAAACACACAAACTTAATGTTTTCCATTTCAAAATTTGAAGCAAATATTTTATGGGCAGGCTTGGAGTCATTATATCTTATCGTTGAATATTTTGATAGTTTATGTTGTCCCTTATTTCTCATCCTTGAAATTATTCGTGGAATTTCTCTACCTCATTCAAATCTTCTATGTACTTCTTAAAAGGCCAACTAGTCTAGGCTAGTGATTATTAAATTGGGTTTAGTTATATCGTCAATCTTAGTCTAATGAATAGAAACCCTTTAAAATGTTGCAAACCATGAAAATATAATGCTGGTAGTGACTTTTTAGAGGAATAATAGGGAATATCCCATGAGTTTGACATAACTCAAAGAAGAAGGAGAAATGAGCTCTTTCTCATGTGTTAGTCTTGTTCACCTATGGTACTTTATATACTTTGTCACTTCACTTTCATAATGGTCGACTATCCCCAAAACCCTTACTAGCTTGAAGTAAATTATGATCCATGTCATGGTAAAAACAAGAAAAAAAATCCAATATGATTTGTCATAGGATCTTAGAGATAGGGTAGCTCATATCCCCTCAAATATTTTGTATCTAAATCCTACAACAACTCAAGTTACTCGACACATGACATCTCAAATGCCAACATAAAGTATAATGCTTCATTTCCAATAAGAGGCTACTAAGAATTTGCAAATGTTGAGATACCTTAATTCCCAACAAAATTGCACAATATTCCATATCTTCTCCAAGAGCAACCATTATTTTGTTATAGAACTATTTATCATCTTTAAATGTAGGTACTTTCTTATTTTAATAATTACAAATTATTCCATATCTTCTCTTAGGACAACCATTCTTTTGTCAAAAAACTATTTATCACCTTTAATTGTACACATTCATATTTTAATAATTACAAATTATCAAATTATCAATTTTGACTACAATTAACTAATCTAAACTAACTTCTTAGTTATTTGATAATTTTTTCAAGTCCATGAAAATTATATGAAATTTTCTCGATTCAATTATGTACGTTTTTTTTCTCTTTACAATGGGGGTGTCCTCATGACCTAGTCGAGCGGCCCATCAGCGCATATCTTGGGAGCAACTCATATCTTGGGTACCTGGGGCGAGCTAGGCGAGACTAGTCCCTTGCGGGTGAGATCCCCTGCCCGCAAGAAGTCCCACCTCTTAAACTCGGGAGTGGAGTTGAATTTGAGACCAATGGGAAGCAAACCCACTACCCAAGCCAACGACCAGCAAAGACTTCAACTATATATATTTATTTGGATGAAAGTTTTAAAATCAATTAATTTAGCTATGCAGGTTGAAAAAAGCATCTCTATCCATAGCAAACAAGCACATATCTTTAACTTTGCCCACCCTCAAGCCTTATCTAACACGTAGGACCACAGTATAGCCCTAAAAATAGCAGTTGCCCACCGTAATAGCCCACTGGAACGCCTTTAAAATCTGCCAATCTCATTAAGAGGGGGCCAGCTGTCGTAAGATTACAGTATGTCGGCTAAAGGAATTCGCATTGTCGGTAAAATAAAAAAATAAAAGGGGGCTAAATGAAAGTGAAAAAGCAAATCCTAATTATATATTCATTTCGGACCTCCAATAAAAGGAGACGTTAGAGGCGTAAACGAATGTACAGAGTTTCGGAGGTAACAAAGCTTATGATTTGTTTACACTCGTTCAACTGAAAAAAATAATAGTTGTTTTTGGTGGTTTAGAGGTCGGAGGTTCCCGTCTTGCGGTTCTTGTTGTTGGGTTATTTTTCGGAGCATTTGTTGGAGGTTGCGGGGTCGAATCGTGCACTGTGCCACGCCATGCCCACAACCGCGAGTTTGCCCACAGGGGGGGGATCTGCAGCTACAGCTGCTGCTGCTAATTCTTCTGTGGGGTACCAGCGAGGGAAGAAGTTCTTACGAGCTAATCGGAAATCTTCAGGTAACAATGTTCCCAACAAAAAGAATAATAGTTGCCCTAACGATGAAAATGGTAGAAGAAAATTGAATTTTTTTAAGAATGGAATTCTTCCCTCTCCTTCTAAAAATAAGAGCAATACGAATTCTCACACGGAAACAACCCCTAGCCCTTCTAAACATTTGGGGTACTGTGGGCCTCGTGAGTCGGGGTTTGACAGTAAGGGCTTTGGGTTGTTCGGTGGGAGAAAAAATCGTAAATCTGATGGGAAACCTGGAAGTGATCTTTTGATGGGGAATGTGACGATACTCAAGCGGGGGGAGAAAATAGAGAATGTTGTTGCCGGTAGGATTTCTAATGAGGGGGAGATTGGGAAGGGGAAGACAATGATTGGTGTGGAGAATGATCATGGTGGGTGTAGGGTTTCGTTGAGCCCTAAAGTGACGTTGAGGTGTGTTGACAATGGGAGAGACGGTGTTTCTGTTTCTGTGGACAAGAAGGTATTGAAACAACACCCGCATGGAGTGTGGGGATCTGCTGAAAAAGGGCAGATTAAAAAAGCTAGGGCATCTGTTGCTAGGGTTTCACAAGTGTGTCCTGTGGGATCTACCGGTTCGACATCTGATGGTAGTGTGGATTGTGTTGTGGAGAAACCTCTTGGTATGGCGGTAAATGATTTCGTAACTAGAATAGGGCCAGAGCCTGGTGAGGTCTCCAAGGAAGTTTTTGGAATTGCAAGGTCGGTTTCAATCACAAGCGGGTCTTCGGAGTCTGGTTGTGATGACGGTGATTCGATGCTGAAGCTAGGAGGGTCTGGATCTGGAGGGAGTTCTTTGACATCTGTAGGTAGCCCCCTATCAAACTGTAAAGATATTGTGTTTGATAACATGGGTGGTTTATCTCCTGAATTGACTGTTTCTTCTGGTCAAGCCTGGGCTGGCCCTACTTATGCGAATTCGCCCCCTCCCAGCTGGCTGCCATTGCCCAAGTTTTTTATGCGGCACAAGACAGGGCCTAATAATGCGGTGGAGCATAATGATTTGATAAAAGGTGGGAACAACAATTTTTCTGCTGCTGGATTTGCCATCCAGGAGAGCAAGATAGAGCTTTCCATGCCCATTGGACAGCGCAATGTGAATGTGAACAATCAAGGAGTGGATGCGTTTGCAACAAGAAACCTGCGACGCTTGTTGCATCTTGAGTAGACATGACTTAGCGTACCACATATTTGAAGCATGTCTCATTTTGGAAGCATTCAGCAATTGCATGATGAAGTTTCTGTTGTGAGGGTGCATCCATCTCGTGAATTTGTGGGTCGCTGTCTTGATTTTATCTGTTTTGATCTCATCGTGGCTAAGTTGGAGCAGGTGCTCTTCTATATTTGCTAGTGCAGAAGGTACAGTGCTTATTGTGTTTCCGCAGTGACAGGATATTCTGTTCATAGTACAGGTTAGCGTATGATGATTACTTACGTATGTGGGATTTTCCCTTAATTTCATTAACACTGATTGTTTTGAGTTCAAAAACTCTTTAACAGCCCTGGTCACCCTTATTTTTTCCATGGGAGAATATGGGCACTTAGTGTATTAGTTGTATAATCTGGAAGTGCAGTATGTTATGGAATGTAGTTTTGCCCAAATGTATATTTGCTTGGAGACACGGAGATGGTGCCTCTATCAGAGGATTCGTTGGACAATGTGATTTTGTCATGGATGACATCGTGGCCTCCAGCAGAAACACCGGTAACTCAACCAACGGCATCTGGATTGCAATAGTTTTTAAGTTAGCAATCATGGAAGCAGCTGGAAACGTTTTTTTTCCTGTAATCATGGATTCTGTTAGCTTGTAATAAAAGGTGCAGCCTTAACAAGTCAAAATAATGGCAAGCAATAGGATAAGTTCTTTGATCTGTTTAGAGATGTCATGTAGGAACCTATAAGTCAGTTCTTTGTATCTGGATATATTTTAAATTCAATGATAAGAACTTTGATAAGTTTTTCTTCTATATATTTTAATTGGTGTGGTGATACTCATTAATGTACTTGAAAGTTTCAATGCTTTTGATTCATCGAAGATATTTTAAGTGAATATATATGAAGTAAGAACACTTATATATTATACCTTTGCCTATTTGATCTAGTGGCATCATGGAAATGTTGATTTGTCAAGTTTTCTGATTTGAATATGGCTGCACCATTGCATATACGTGGGATGATTGTAGTATACCAGGTGGAATATTTCATATTATTTGATTTACATATAATGATCTGCACAAAATCATTGATTATACAGCTCTATGGGGATTGGATGTATTTCTTTTGAGTAGCTAGATTTTGAAATAAATCTGCCACAAAGTCACTTAAATCTCTTTGGAATATCATGAGTCAATTGTTAGGTCTGCTATGAAACCTTTGACTTGTTTAGACCCTTAATCATATAATGAACTGCAGACTTAAATTATGGCGCCCACAATTGGTAGCGGTAGGGAGAATATGAAACGTTGTGCATGAATACAAATATCCCTTGAAACCCTTGGCCAAATTGGAAGTGCTAGTCTAGACTAACAGTGAAGTCATTAGGATGATCAATGCCTTGACTGTGACACTGATTTTACAGGGCTCTGATTCTTTGTCTGATTTCTTTGACTCTTTTTCTTATGTCATCGTTTCCTTGCTCTGACAGTTGTGGCTTGGCTCACAGTATTTGTAGTGATCCCTAGGGTTTTATATTCTACCCTAACCAATTAAAAATAGTTGTTTACAAGCCAACTCGTCACACCACAACCATTCAGTGAGATAACAGTGACAGTGCTGCTTACTTCATAATTATCAGCTAATCCAAATTGATTTATACACAGAATGCACAGCTGATAGTAGATTTCGATACTAATTAATTCAGATCTGGGTAACAACAAGATTTTGGACCTGGCATGTAATTCATGAAAGTTTGCTGTTTCTTTGTAAGGGATTACATATGCTTGAGCTTGACCAGTAGTAACCTGCTCTGACAAACACCCTCTGAAATACTCTACTTCATGATCTGATCTGAAATTATGTATAGTTCCCTCTGTGGCCGCTGTCGGTGTTCAGATCTGATGAATATCCTCCAAAACCTCCTTATGCAGATAACTGTAGGTGAATGTTCAGGTATGGTTGCCTGTAAACAATCCTCACGTTGCAGATGTAGGGCCTGATGCGCTGGTGTTTTAGGGCCTGGCAGGTACTTCTGAGCAGTGGTTAGCAGCTGATTAATCCAGTTGCAGGTTTGTTTAACCAATCACCCACCTTTAGTTGCCTCCAACTGTGCGATGTTCTGGAAGCTTCCACAACTGAGGTTTTCTTCCCAGTTTTGGTAATCGTTGCAACTGCAAACATTAGAAGGCTTCATAATAATCTATAAATGAAATTTGATCTCTCTTAAATATCTGATCGCCGAGTTCAACCGACCAAGTCGGCCTCCCAAAAAAATAAATAAAGAACATTTTCTAGTTGGCACCCAAAAAGGGAGTGTCTGGGGCGGCCAAAAAAAACTCTTTATTATTATTATTTAAGTAATATTAGATAATACGATTATACTAATATATTATATATATTAGTAATTGTTTTGTTAATGTTTAAAAAACAATGTTGGTTGCTGCATGTCGGCCTTATGGAGTAAGGGACATGACAATATTCCTTGCGCATAAGAAGCAAAGATTTTCTCTTCAAGTTTATTTCGGCTGTAATCAGTATTTCTTGCAACTAGATAAAATTTATTTTGTTTATTAGAATGGGATTGGGTCCAAGGCACTGACTGCTCTAATGCTGTAACCCTTTTGATGACTTGGTTCTTGTTCTAATGTTTTTTTTCTTCTGCTGCACTAATTTTTTACTGAAAATTTGGAAATGCTTGCAAGGTCTAAGCTTAGGTCTTGATCCACTTCTGGTTATGTTCATATTCATGAAATTTGTGAAAGACATTGCCTTTTGCTTCTCTATGGAGAGATTTCTATACTCTACATAACAGGTAGACTATATCATCATGTATTGAACTTTGTGCTTCTCCAATAGGAACTTCTTTCCTTCGAATGAAGTAGGTTAAAGAGGGTCTATCAATAGACCCAACTGTTTTTCTCTGTATTACTTTTATGCTTATTGTTATTGTTATTGGCTCCAGAAGAACTTACCTCACTATTTTGATTGTTGCAATTTCCTGCATTATTCTATGTTTTCTGGTTGTTATGCATCATATTTGATATTAAACATATGTCCCATCATATCTAACATATCAAACTTCCTTTCAAACTTATCTACAGGATTTTCCAAAGCTTTCCCTCTTTCCATATTTGCATCATTTGCCTCAAATTTCAAGGATTTTTTTTTTCTTTTTCTTAGGAAATCGATGTTGAGTTTATATTCCATTGATGGTACCTGTTGGTTCTGTCACTTGACCGCATAAGAAGAAAATTTCACAAGCTGGCAAGATCCAGCTCTGATACGATTGTAACATCCAGGGTGGAATTTTTTATATTATTTGATTTATGTATAATGTTCAGCATAAAATCATTGATTATACAGCTTCTTCGGGGTTGAATGTATGTCTTTTGAGTTGCTAGATTTTGAAATAAATCTGCCACTAAGTCACTAAAAATATCTTTGGAATATCACGAGACAATTGTTAGGTCCCCTAAGTCACAGGATTCGCCGAATTTCATGCTTGAAGTTCGAAATTCAGTGAATATTAATTTTCTTATGAAAATCGTTGAAATTTGGCAAATATTAATCAACCAGGGCTGTGGTTGAGGGCTGATCAGCAAGCAAAGAATGTTTTCCGCTAGGGTACAACTCGTTTCTTCAGCGGCCAACAGTTTACACATTTCTTCCATTGTTGGGAGTAGTGCGATTCAAGCTGAGAGTGGAGCACCGGCAGGTAGGCCTTAAACTGCATTTCCATTGAACGCTCCTGCCAAGCATCGACCTGCAAAACCTACGCGATTCCTGTTGGAACTTCTAGCTAGGCTGCGCATAAACATTCTATTGTTATGGTTTTTTTATTTAGCTTTTTTTATATTTAGGTTTGTTTTAATTTTTTTATATATTTTTTTCTGAGAGTGGAGCACCGGCAGGTAGGCCTTAAACTGCATTTCCATTGAACGCTCCTGCCAAGCATCGACCTGCAAAACCTACGCGATTCCTGTTGGAACTTCTAGCTAGGCTGCGCATAAACATTCTATTGTTACGGTTTTTTTATTTAGCTTTTTTTATATTTAGGTTTGTTTTAATTTTTTTATATATATTTTTCTTATATAAAATTTTAAACATGTATTTTAAATTTTAATAATGAACATTTATAAAATTATGTTATTTTGTTTACATTAAATATTTATTAAAAATTTAATATTTAATATGTTTAAATTTACTATTATTTTATTTTATTTTATTTTTTAATATTAACATTTAATAAATTAAAATTTAATATTTTAAAATGTTTTACTTAGTTTTTGAATTATTAATATATAAAATTTAACAAATTTAAATTAAATTAAAAAATATAGTATTGATTTATTATAAAATTAACAAATTTAAAATTTATCTAAATTTGATGTAGTTTCTATTTTATTTTTAATAATTTTAATTTACTATATAGATAAAAATTAACAAATTTAAATATTTAAATTAAATTACTTTGATAATTTTGTGGATATATTACTTAATTTTTTTTTTTTCGAATTCTCTATCAAATTTCATCCAAATTTTATTGTTGTCAAACACTAATTTGAACTCGAACCTTATGACATAGGTTAGGTCTGCTATGAAAGCTTCGACTTATTTAAATCCTTAAATACTAAGTTACCGGGTTCGCCCCTGGGAAGCCCGGGTTTGATACGGGTTCGGTCCGGGTTTGGTTCGATCAAATTCGTTGTGGGTTCGAAAAATTGTTTGTGGGTTTGACTAGGGTTCGCGACCTTGACTGTGGGTCCGGCCAGGGTCCGTTTTTTTCGAACCCGGTTCGAACCCGGGTAGAATTTGCGCCCAGGTGGACTTTTTCAATGTGTTTTTGCAATTTTTAATTAATTTTTGTTGACTTTTAAAGACTATTTTATTCCCTCTAACCTTAATATTTGCCTCTAGCACATGAAATAGATACGTGTTGTCTTCGTGTGTAGCTGTTTTGAGATAAATTTCAATTGAATACCATTAATATTTTTTTTTATAGCTACGTGAATTGTGGTTAGACCAAAGTAAATCAATTTCTTGCATTTATTTAGTTCATAAGCATTTTGTCAAACATTTGTCTAAAATACAAAAAAATCAGTTAGGGATATTTTACCGGTATCTAAGCTAGTTTTCCTACCAGCCTGTTGGGTCTCTAACAGATTGATGCAGAAATACACTCCATATGCATCCAAGTGATAGAATAAACAAGTGCTATTAGATAGAACTCAAAAGGCCACAATTTCAATGTTTGGAAAATACAGTAGGTTTTCAATTTGCAGATTTGGAGGTAGAAGAAATTATGGCAAACAAAGATAAAAGAAATTCACACGAGGACATTAATATAGAGCAGCAACTAAATGCACTTATACAGGGACATCAGTATGGGATTGGAGGCATTTGATTGGATCTAGGGTTCCGATGCAGCATTGAAATTCGAGGGATGTTCATCACTTCAGCCAATGCAGTAGGTCGAGTTGACCAAGTTATTGACACAAATGTTGAAAATATGAACAGTGATGCAATTAATTCTGCAAACAACAGCAATAATAATAATACCAGAACAATAATAGGATCAGTAACTAGACCCATGATGCCTAAATTTTGGATAGAGCAGAAGACCTAGATGGTCATAGGGACAAAAGAATGTAGGACAGAGCTATTTGGACTACCTAAATGAGTATAGATCTCTTAGGAATAATCTCATGAAACAATGTCTCTTACAAATTTTTGCCAATTGAAGCTAAGAAACAGACCCAAGAAAGAGAGAAGAACCCACAGCTAGGACTTACAATGAAGGTTAGGCAAGTTGTGCATACCTACTTTTGACAGCTCAAACAAATGCACAACACGTTCTTAGATCCAAAATTTGGATACATACTTCTCCTCAAATCCTATGTTTGAAGAGGAAGCGATAAAATATGCCAAATGAATCTATATCATGACATTTGAGTATAAAGTGGTGGTGTATTTTTGCTATGTTATTTGACTATTAATATGGTGGTGTATTCTGAACTTAATTACTGCTGCAAATATGTATATATTTCTGATTTTTATATGTTTTTGTATTACCGAAACCAAAACGAACCCAACCCCAAAATTATTTTTTACCGAACTGGCGAACCGGGTTCTCGAACCCAAACCTGAACCCAAAACCGAACTGGTAACTTAGCTTAAATATAATATGAACTGCAGACTTAGATTATGGCGCCTCCAATTGGTAGTGTTAGGGAGAATATGAAACATTGTACTTGAATACAAATATCCCTTTGAGACACTCGCCTAAAGTGGGAAGCACAAGCCTGGACCAATAATGAAGTCATCACAATGATCAATACCATGGCTGTGACAGTGATTTTAAAGGGCTGTGCACCATAATCCAGACTCAGATTGCTGTTATGGCAGCGGTACAAGAGCTGCATATACCATATGGATCCATCATATATCTGATTTATGCCGCAACTTGCAACACTACCCTGGAAATAATGATGAAAATTTATATATGTGGAACCTAGTGAGTAGCTATATGAAACCCTTTTTTACTGCTTCACTTATGATGTAATGTATCAACAGCAACCAGCGATTAGAAGGAAATCATTATCATGCTCTAATAGTAGTGATTTCTATGGTGGATAGTACCCAGCTGTTAGCATACATCTTATATGCAAATCGCAGCCACAAACTCAATATATTTCTGCCCTAAAAGAATGCAGAGTTACTCTAGCAGCATGATGCTCCTTCAACACGTGTAAATAATACCAATCTGAGATTTCAATGGTTCAGCCCAATGGTGACTTCTGTATGAAATCACTCCAAGGAATTGTGAGTTTTTGTCGTTCAATTTCAGACCTTGAGGGTTTTCTTCCTCAGGTTAATTGAGCCAAAGTTCAATGCTCCAACAAGGAGTAGAAATAAAAAAATATTATTGTTTTTCAACATGCCTTTTTCTCTTTGCTTGGCCTTTCTTAAATAGAATTTCTCTCGGAAGGCAGAACTCTTCTGATGACCTTTGATTCATATTTGAGAGGAATTATATAAAAATAAACTTTAGTTATAGGAAACTTTATTTTATATTTTAACTTTACTTGAGACCCTCTATATTATGATTTTAACCCTATTCCCGTAGTGTAAAATTTCCAAGACTAATTGGAAATGTATGATGGGGTTTTGGATTTTAAGTTTGGCTTGATTTCAAAAAATGAAACATTACAACACTCATCAACTACTATTATTCTGAAATTGTGTAGTGAACTATTGCTTATTCTGTTCAAGTTTTCAGCATTCTAGTCAATGCCTGTTGATTTTTGTAACTCTTTTTTTAACATAATTGATCTTGAATTTTTTTAATACAAGCTCTTTCAGAAGCAGTTTTCTTAAAGGTGTGATTCAGAGAATTACTGGCCGTCTATGTTTCTAGGGGGGGAGTATAGCTTTCTAGGCAACATTTAGAAAAGGTGCGGTGAAAGCTGTTGAGGGTTGTATTTCAATCACATTATTATACGTTCAATACAGTGGAGCCAACCTTTAATACCAAAGACGATTTTTAACTGGAGAGGGCAATTTGGCAATACATATCATTGTTAGAGAAAACAAGTGACCAAGCTGTTTTCTTCTTATTGTCAGAAGACTCAGAACCAAGCTTACAAATCCTTCACCCATTGAAAGTTAGCCTAAATTCTTCAAATTCACTCATCTTTCTTCCTTCCCATGAATAAATGCTATGATAGGGACTGCCATAAAGCACATGCATTCCAGCCCCAAAACACCATGTAACCAACCAATTTGTCTTGCACAGAATAAATTTAATCACAATTTGTAATTCGAAAGGGGATTCAGCTGTGGTTTGTCTTATCTTTTTTAATCAGGTATATAGGAAGTAAATTTTTTGTCCTTAAATGTAAGTTGTTTTAGAGTTTTATGAGTGCCAAAAATACCCATAGAGGTTATTGTTGCCACCTTAAAAAACAAGAAACAACATTTTTCACCGCTTCCTGTACTTTGCATGGTACAGGTTCTTTTTATTTACTTATTACGATGGGCCACTTTAATGGCCCAGATTTTGGATTATCTAGAATTGCAAGCTATTTCCATGTTCAGAGGAAGTCTTTTGATGGATTGTGTACTAGGTTTCTCTCTGTGTTACCCCACAAGATTTTTGGCGAATTTGTTGTTTAATTAAGAGTAGTAGAGTTTCACAGTTCATAAAAGCTTTTGAATTCTTTGTGTAATTAAGAGTAGTAGATTTTCACAGTTCATAAATCTTTTGGAGAAAAGTAAAACTTTGTAGCAATTTTTACGTCTATGTTTGGGATCACTCTCCAGCGTCAATTAATGTTTTTTTTGTATTTTGTCCAAACTTACATGTAATGTTCAAATTAGAATGGTTTCAAGCAAAGTTGGAAAACTCGGACTTGATGTGGTCTTGGCAGCCCAAAATAGGTCTGGACTCGGGACTCGGGACTTGGCACAAACTCGGCAAAAACTTGGCTAGGACTCGGAAGAGAAGAAAATTGTAGTTTTACAAGAAAACAAAAATAAATTAATGCAGTTAGAGAACATAAGACCCTAATTTGATTATCAATTTCTCATAATTCAAATATTACACATGTTATATGATCTTCAAACACTCAATATTTGAAATTTCATCATTCATACTTGTAGTTTCAAAATTTCAAATGAAAAAAACAAACAAAAAACAAGTTTTAAACATTCATACTCATTATTTCCAGGAGTCCTAAGTTGGGACTCAGGTGTCCGATTCTAGGACTCGCGCTTGTCACTTGCTAGGACTCGGGAATCCTTGCCTAGACTCTCCAGGACTTGGCTTGGGAGTACTTGGCAAGATGACTCGCGAGCCCTAGGACTCGGGAGTCCCAAGAGTCTTTTCTAGGACTCAGAGAGTCCTCAAACTATGGTTTCAAGGATCTGTCTACTCATGATTGCATCTTAGGTGTTTAGAACATATATACAGTTGGGTCGTTTATGCCGACAAAATATTAGAACAACATTGTTATTAATTTACTTGACTTGAACTTGAGTTATGGAGTGGTAAGTTGAAGTTTCCACTATGCTTGGTTGTGAGGTCCAAACTTATGCTTAATTTGAACAATACAGAAGGCAAATATAAAATATTCCTATTAATAGGGTACACAAGTTGGGTGTAGTGTATTAGTAAGTTTGAGTTTACCACTGAAACTGTCATGAGGTATAAATCTAGATTTACTCTATTATAAGGTAAATGAAAAAAACAATCACACTGACAGGTTCTGGAGAGGTGAGTTCAAGCTTAGCAGAGCTCACGAGGTTGAAACTGAGATTAATTTAATTTTAACTATATAAAGGCAAATGAAAAACAATCCCATTGATCCATTTCACAAATGGAGTCTCTGTATAGGTGTGTGACAGCAATACCTTATATGCAAAAGCTTTGCCCAAACTTAGTACCCAGCTAAAGCCCGTAAGACCTTAACAGGAAAGGTATGAGAAAGATGGTGAGGTACCTGCACGTTGAATGTTGATTTATATATTCACTTAGATTGTGGTGTGCTCATATATTATTAGGGTTGCTTAGGAAAAACTTGTATTGTAGTACAGAAAATATCATAGTTGTTCGCAGATTTGGCTATATTACTGTAAAAAAATATGTGGGACATTTTTAATTTTTGTCAGCCTTCGATCCATCCAAAGTTCGTGGTAACAGGAAGTAGACTTCAAACTGTTGTATTAGTGTGTGATCGGGTTTTAAACTCAGATAAAAGTAAACTCGTAGTTTTCGAGGGCCACATTTTTTTTTCAAACAAAATCCTTTTTAGCGAACTATATAATATATACTTTCAAATAATTGGTGTCTTTTGGAGTTTAGACAAGGGCTGCAGATCTTATTGTATAAATGCAACCTTGTTCTTATGTAATTTGTGTGCCTTTGTGGGGCATGTTTAAGAGGGTATACGCTTACATCGAGAACATTTATTTCAAAATATCTCTCTTATGGTTAGAAAGGTCTCTTTGTGCTTACTTTGTGGTGAGAGACATTATATTTTGTGTATGTTGGATGTCAATCATGTTAGACTAGATGTTTAATAGTTGGGTTGCGTCAATCTTGTAAGTTGATTGAAAAATTGTATTAAATATTTTACGTCTTGTTTAAGTTATTTCTATTTTTCTCATGTTT
Organism: Sequoia sempervirens; assembly: GCA_007258455.2. Taxonomy (NCBI): domain Eukaryota; kingdom Viridiplantae; phylum Streptophyta; class Pinopsida; order Cupressales; family Cupressaceae; genus Sequoia; species Sequoia sempervirens. The sequence continues at coordinate 139,225,708 of VDFB02000007.1, read as the reverse complement.
TAAAGTACACATTTATCTTTTGTATCATTTTTAATGTGGCTATTTATATATGCACAGGGGGAAAATGATACATTACTATTGTATTGGATAATGACTGAATTTTTTCACTAGTAATTTTTTTGTTGAGCTTGATTTTTTATTTGAGAGGGTTTTCCTAATTGAAAATGTTTCATATTGTTTTTGTTTTCTATTATTTATTTTTTATTTCAGATTTGTATATTCACTACTATTATTGTATGAGTTTTATTAGAAAATCAATGTGATCAAAAAATTTCAGATTCAGTAATTGCGTTGTAAGCATGATCACTTTTTTAGTCAGTTAGGAGGAAGATACCAAAAAGTAAGGCTCTTATTTGTACCAAAAGACTTAAAAAGAGTAGAGATATTTGTTAAATTCAACAAATCACTTAGGTGAAGGCCTTTGGAAAATTCAATTCACTTTTGTTAGGGGTAAAGTTTTCTCATTCTATAGAAAGAGGCACTATTAATGTCTAAATTTGTTGACTCTTTCTTTCTATTTGAAAAATCGTTTGTGACCAAAAGCATGTGGTGGATGTATTGAAAGGATCCTCTTATTAAAATAAAAAAGATAATATACAACATTCACAATATTTACAAGTTTTGATTTGGGTGTTTAAAATGATTTAAAATAGTAAATATACGATGCAATATTTTTGAATCTTTGTATGTGAAATAAACACTTAACATTTTATTGATTGATGTTGTTTTTGGATTAGATTGTGCGAGTTCTTTTATCAAATGTTTCAGATCACACTTTATTATTCATTATTAAGATAGAGGGCTATAGGAGTCAAAAAGATTAGTTGCACATAGTTCAAGACATGGTACAAGCTTGATAAAAAAACTTGATTTTGGGAGATCAAAACTAAAAAGATAGTTGTAAAATGAAAGAAAAGAATAAACATTAGAACAAACAAAAAATATGAACATTTGCACTTGAATACAAACCAAACTCTCATGTATGTTGAAATATATATAGATGAATATATTTATAGTGTATAAGAATGTATGCATTTAAATGAATATATATGAGTGTGTCTATATAGAATTGAATATACATAAAACAAAATTCAAGAATTAGAGAGAATAAATATGATTATTAATGTATCTGAGAGTTAAAGTAGTAAAAATGTATATACACACATATATGCAATACTCTATTATATGTAATGTCCCCTACTTGGAGTATGCCTAAATTTGCCTTAAGAGACACTTAAACAACATAAAATTATTTTACAAATAATATTCCATAGTAAATTATATAACTAACATACATATATTAAATATTAATATATATAAAATACGTTGAGAGATATCATTATTGAGGCGCCTATTGCATTGAGAAAAAAGAGGTGGCTCGACAATGATGAAGATTAATGATTATGAAATTGAAGATAATAAATGTGTTTAAGGAATTACTAAAAATCATATGCAATGTTTGGAAATCTTCATCATAACAAGCTGGAAGTTCAGGCTCATTTGAATTCCATCACCCGTCAGATTCATGATCTTGGGCTCATAGTTGAGCTATGTAGGGAAGAGGCTATGGAAACTAAGGCTCTTGAAGAATGGGAGTTGAGGGAGAGCTTTTTTGGAAGCAAAAGTACCAAATTGACTGACTTCAGGAGGGAGATATAAATACTGTTTTCTTCCTTCACATCGTTGCTGCTAGCATAAATGGTAATCTTATTAGCTCTCTTGTTTCTTCCGAGGGTGTTCAAATTTCTTCTCAGGTAGACTTTTCTCGAGAGGCCTCTTAGTTCTTTTCAACTCTTTTTATTGAGGATTCCCCCCTGCGAGTTTTGAGGAAAACTCCATTCTGGCTTGTATTCCTTCATTGGTTTCTCAAGAGATGAATGAGGCTCTGTTGCAACCCATCACTTTGCTGGAATTGGAGTCTATTGTGTTTCAAATGAAAAAAGGTAAAGCCCCTGGCCCTGATGGTTTTCCTGTTGAATTTTTTCAAATCTTTTGGGAGATTATAAAGAAGGATCTCTTGGAGGTAGTTCAAGAATCTCATAGGAGTAAAGAAATGTTGAAGGCCACAAACTCCACTTTTCTGGCTCTTATTTCGAAGAAGGAAGGTGCTTGTTCTTTGGATCAATTTCGCCCCATTTCCCTTTGCAATGTGGTTTATAAAATCATTACTAAACTGATTGTAGAAAGGCTTAAGCCTTGGCTTAATTATTTGATTTCTAATGAGTAGGGGGGATTTGTGGCCGACATACAAATTCTGGATGGGGTTGTTATTGCTACCGAGGCTATTCATTCTATGTCAGTCTCTAAGGATAAGGCTATGTTTATCAAACTTGATATGGCTAAAGCTTATTATAGAGTTAAATGGGCCTTCTTGAAGAAGTTTTTCTTGGATTTTGGATTTGACAGAGAGTGGGTTGATTGGATCATGGGCTGTGTGACTTCTACTTCTTTTTTGATGCTTATCAACAGGGAGCCCTCAACCTTATTTGGAGCCTCTAGGGGTCTTTGGCAAGGGGATCCTTTGTCCCCTTATCTATTTATCATTATGGCTGAGGGGTTGGGGAGGTATATTAAGTCTTGTGTCCACCATGGGTTGATTCAGGGGTGGTGTTGGAATAACCTTTTGTTGCCTTTGTCTCACCTTCAATTTGTGGATGATACTGCCCTAATGGGCGTGGCTAAAATAAATGAAGCTATGAATTTAAGGAAGGCTTTGGATACTTATTTGGTTGCCTCTGGTCAAAAGATTAATGATCACAAGTCCTCTATTTTCTTTTTCAATATCCTCAACTTATTCAATCAAGGATTGCTCAGATTCTTCGCTTTCAAATTGACACTCTTCTTCTAGTTTATTTGGGGATTCCTCTTACAGTGGGGCCTCAACCAAAATATTTTTGGTAGGATGTTTTGGATAAATTTCGTAGGAGGGTTAGCCATTGGACTCACAAGTGGCTCTCTTCAGCTAGTCGTGTGGTTCTGCTCAATTCTGTGATTCAATCTCTTTCTATTTACCGATGTCTTGTTCAGGTTGCTCCTGCCAGATTTGTTAAGAGTTTGATGCCCTTGCTCGTCAATTCCTATGGGCGGGTAATCTTCTCAATTCGAAGTGGAGTTTGGTGAAGTGAGAATTGGTTTGCAGGCCAAAGCAGGAGGGTGATCTTGGTCTCAAGTCTGCTAGTTTGATGGGCTAGGCTTTAGCTACTAAGTTGTACTGGTGTTGGTGCATTAGCCAAGATCAGGATTGGGCTAGAATTCTCAATTATAAGTACCTTGGTGGGGTGAGCCCTTATGATGTTCCTCAATATTGTCTCTAGGGAAAATGGTCTATGATTTGGGATACTCTCAATAAAGGGGCTAAGTTGATAAATGAGGACCTGTTTTGGATTTGTAATAAGGGCTCATAATCTCTCTTTTGGTATGATTCTTGGGATGGTTATCCCCCCATTATTTCTATGTTTCCTTATTTGTAACCTCTTTGTGATAGCTTGGTGGAAGCTAGTTGGTGCAAGGTGGAAGACTTCAAAATTGTTTAGGCCTTGGGTTAGGTGGAGGTGTGGTGTTGGAAGGATCCCCAGGAGTGGCCTCTAGGAGGCACTGAGGAGGAGAGGCATGAGCTTGCTAGAATTATGGTTGGAATGATGTGTAGATCTCTTCAAGATAAGGATATTTTTGCTTGGGGTCTTGATTCGAAGGGTAGATTCTCTGTTGCCTCTGGATATATGGAGCAAGATAGACATGTGTATGGAAAGGTTGGAGTCCCTTGGTGGAAGCAGGTTTGAAATAAATTTTCTTGGCCCAAGTGTAATTTTCTGTTTATGGTTGGTTGTTCAAAATAGATCTTACTTGGGAAAATCTGCAAAAAAGAGGCTTTTAGGGTCCTATCTGTGTTTTGTGTAATGATAATGAGGAGTGTACTTCACACCTTTTTTTTTCAGTGTCTTTATGCAAGGAGTATTTGGCATCTATGGTGGGGGATGTGGGGTCATCCCTGTGTTCATGCCTCTTCTTTGATAGAGTTTTGGGAAAGTTTGGGGAGACCCCTTGCTAAGACGAATTTTCTTCAGATTGCTTGGACTATTGGTCATACCTTCATTATTTGGCACCTTTGGCTTGAAAGAAATATGAGAATTTTCCAAGATGTGAATAGGGAAGGGGATCTTCTATGGAGGAAGATCTTCAACAAGATCTAGGAGACTATCTTGGCTAAATGTGACCTGTCGGTTACTGTGGATCCTAGTGATGTGACATTTGTGAGGGATCTGCACTTGGAGAGTAGAGGGTCTGGTTTATCAGCTCTTAATGGGCCTTTTCAGGTCAAAAAGAAGGTTCATCGGGAGGGTCGATGGTGTCCTCCCCCGCAAGGAGTTCTAAAGATAAATACTGATGGATTGTCTAGGGGGGACCTTGGGCATGCTGAGATTGGTGGTATTGGTAGAGACGGTAATAGAGGTGTGGTGTTTTTCTTTTCAATTTATAAGGGGCACCACCAATAATCTCATGGAGGCTCTTGCTATTTTTCATGCTATTGAAAGAGGTTGTTCTCTGGTCTGGAAGAGGATTATTTGTGAATCTGATTCACGAATTGTGGTTGAAATGCTGAATGAGCATAGAGTTGATGGTGTTAACTGGAAACTAACTGTGGTGATCAAATAGATTGGGAAGCTATGCAATTCTTTGGAATTTGTCTGCTTTTGTCATATTCCTAGAGAATAGAATAGGGTGGTTGATCTTCTGGGGAAGTGGGCCTCTGAGCATGGGGCGAGGTGGATGATAGATGACTGGGGACTTTTATCCTTAGAGCTCTCTTTGTCCCTTAGAAAGATAATTATGGAAGACCTTCGTATGTAACTGGTTCTTTGATTGGGTTCCTTTGGGGACTTTTGTTGTAGGTTTGGTTAGTTGTTTTTCTGGGTTGTTGCTTGTTGCTTTGTAATGTTTCTTTGATTCAATAAATTTTTACCCCTTCTTAAAAAAAAAGAATTACTAAAAAGCATTGGTGTTATTTAAATATTTTTATTGTTTTTTATATTTTATAATTGATTTAATTTAGTATTCTATTTTGAATTTATAAGTTATAATATATAATCTATACTTCTATTTTTTATTATTCTATTTATTGATTAAGGTAGTCTAAAACTACATGCACTACTACAAATAAACACTCTTTTTAAGAAAAATGATTAAACTACATATTTAACAATATTTGTTTCAGTTAAATGTGACACATTTTAACTTAATTTTTTTTCTAAATTTACTATTACACATAAATATCTATCGACATATTTTCTATTTTATTTTAATTACAATTCATGTACAAGTATTTCATTTATAAGAGTATCAATATGATATCAATACAAATTCTTTATAAATCATAATACAAAATAGTAAAAATCTACAATAAAAAATAGTCTTAGTTTAAAAATTTACCAGCAAATATTACAACCACTATTTTAGGAACATCAACATAAGACCAATGTTAACTCTTTTTGAACAATTGCTCTAAAAACTTAAGAGTAAAAATTAAAAAAATTATAATTTAGAAACCCACCTTTAAATATCACAATTAAAATAAAAACTAACAATAAAACACCAAAACTCGTAACATAAAATTCCACGCTAAATGCCTCTTTCAAGATCTTTAAATTTGAATCTACACAATAAAAACCTATGATAACCTGAAACAAACGAGAACTGATTACAAGCAGGATTAAGTAGTCCCATGACATAGGTGAAGGAAAGTACCATTTGAAAGGATGGAGCCTATTAATTGTTTCCTTCTCATCAAGCATTATACTCCCCTCCATTGGTGACTCTATGTTTGGTTTCTTTTCAACAACTTAGTTGCACACAAGCTTTGGTTAGAGCTTTCGTTCTAAGAAATAATGATGCTCAATAACCTATTCTTCCGCCTTTCTGCACACCTACAATTTTCCTTGCCTTTACTAAGTGTTACATGCAACCAGAAGATGTGGGAGTTAAGAGGTCACTATTCCAAGGACGTCTCCCAAACAACCTACTCTCACATGAACTCGACCTCAGATTGCTCTCACACTAGAATTTCTTTATCCATTTGGCGCCACCATTATTATGTTTCGGTAGAACACCTTTTGTTAAACCTGACTTCTTCACAGGGATGTTTGATTTAGTTTGCTGATGAAGCTCTTGGATGCGGCAGGTCAAAGTTGAGATTTGTTGTTCGATCTCCAGCTGCACCGTCTTCTTGATCTCTTGTGCCAGTTCCGCCCTTAGTTTGGCTTCTTCCTTTGACATCATGTCGCTTGTGTTTTGAGCCTCTGAACTGCTCTTCGAAATGACTGCCTTGTGCTCTGACTTCATTGAATTGCACCACAGGGTCGATCTCGTGGCCATTGAAATTGCGAATTCTTTTCCTCCCACCCGTCACTTTTGATCTGCCATCGAAGCCATTAAAGAAATCACCACAAAAGACAAAAAATGTTTGACACATTAGTATTTATTGTATAGAAAAGTTTTAGTGGTAAGCAAAAATGAGAATTAGAGTTTTTGGTCACACTACTAGATTCTTAATTTTGTTTTCAAGCTGCTCTTTAATTTTTGTTTCGATAGGCTTTTGATTGGGGCATTTGATTTTCACTATTGGTAAGAAAATCTAAACAAAGTTGTGAATAAAATAGCTTTAAAACCAAAAAAACCAACATCACTATTATCTAAAAATATTAATATTTGTTATCTAGTTTTTAACATAATCAATTAAAAAAATGAGAATTAAAGTTTCTGGTCGCACTACTTGATTCTTAATTTTGTTTGTGGGCTTCTATTTAAATTGACTCTTTAATTATTGTTTCGATAGGCTTTTGATTGGGGCATTTGATTCACACTACTGGTAAGAAAATCTAAAGAAAGCTAAACTGCTTTAAAATAAAAAAAACCAACATCATTATTATCTAAAAATATTAATATTTGTTATCTATTTTTTAACATAATCAATTAAATTATACTAATTATCGAGTGAAGCCACAATAGTGGTTTACAATTCAAGTGAGGAAGGAAAACTCACAAAAAATGAATGCATAACAAAAACCTTGATTTTAGGGGTTTGCGCGAACCTACTGGTTCGACTGAACCTATTAGGGGTTTGCTAGAACTTGGGTTCGTGCGAACCCTTTTAATTCTTTCACACCAAAAAATCCAACAAAACCCCTTATAGAAGAGGGGTTAGAATGAATCCGGGTTCAAATGAACCCCTAGGGGTTTGTTTGAACCCCCCTTATTCCTCATCCCACCCCTGAGGCACAAAAAACACCTAGATTTTGGCACTTCGGAGCTCGGGTTGAGGATGAAAATGGAGGAATCTTCACAAACCCAACTGGAATTAGGTAGTCCTCAGAACGAGCTATCCAACGAATACAATTTTAATATGTTTTGATTTTATTATGTATTTGTTTTTTTAGTTTTATTAAACATAGGCTTTTCATCGAAAATGAAGGTCTCTATTTTGCACATGTGGAAAAATAACAGATTATCAATTTTTTTTTTGAAAAATATGAGTGCACCAGATATTGAAGTCCTTGATCCAACAATTTTTTTTTTTGAATTTTGGTATGTACAAAAAAAGTTATGCATTAAACAATCACGTTATGTCTAAATTGTAATTGGTTTGACTTTGAAACTTGATTAAAGAAAAAACATTCAATAAAAAATTGTCTAACCAAGTGGAAACACTAGATATCAGAGTTACAAATCTACATTCAAAAGAATTAGAATTTTATCCTTCATGGAAAAAAAGTTATGCATTATACAGTGTGTCACTTTTTTAAAATGCTATTTTTTGAAAAAAAACCAGTTTTCGTGGGATATGGAAAAAGAAGTGCAATCTGATTCCAAAAATTTTGAAAAAAATATTTTAAAAATCTATAGACAAAATGTGACGAGACTCTAGTTTGCATCATCTTCAAATTCTTCACGGTTTAGCCGCTATAGGTGCCCGAATGTGAAGATTTAGTTAAAAATAATAATTTTAGTGTCCAGTTTGGCCAAAAATTGTAAAGCACTATTGTGGGATCACCCTATCTAATACAAAACATTTAAATAAAATTAAATATTCATTTAAAAATAATTCAACAATTACTAATTATAATTTTAGAATAAATTATGAACTAAAATGTATTTATAAAATCAAAATTTCTATTTTTTTTCTTTTAGTATAATTATAAAATAAAATTATACCTAAAAAATGCATTTTAAAAAATCATAAAATAATTTACATAGTAAAGTTTTTGATTTAAATCTCTTTAATATGTTTGCAAGAGAAATCACCACAATATCTTGAAAACTTAAATTTCATTCTAAAATTAAATTAAATTAAATTCTAATTTTAAAAATTTATAAAAAATATATTATTTAGTTTTAAATAATTAATTAAATTGTATTGATTATCTATACAAATGAATTAAATAAAATTTCATATTCATTTTAAATTTAGATATAAAAATAATCTTTCTATTTTATTTTTTCCTCCTTTTGCATGTAAATCATTTCATTTTCTAAAACGATACTTAAAAATGCATTTAAAAAAATATAAAATCATTTACATAGGAAAGTTTTTTATTTAAATATCTGAGAATAAATTATGAACTAAAATGTATCTATAAGATCAAAATTTATATTATTTTTTCCTTTTTTAAAATATGGCTAGTTGCATGTCATTTGAATGTCAACTTAAATGCAAAGAATAAAAATGTGCTCAAGTTTTGCAATCCATTATGTGAGTGTAAGAAGCCTCTCGGCTTAATAAATGTTATGCAATACTCTATTATATGTAATGTCCCCTACTTGGAGTATATGCTTGAATTTTCCATAAGAGACACTTAAACAACATAAAATTATTTTACAAATGATATTCCATAGTAAGTTATATAATAAATATTGAACTTAAGAATAAATGAACTATTAATCATTTATGAAATAATGAGTAATAACTTAAATTTGAATCCAATCTATAGACTCTTTTCAATAACCAATCATGGTAGGAATTGGAGAGAAGCACGTGATAGGGTGCTAGAAAAGCTATTCATCACAAGTAAGCCCAAGGGTGTGCTCATACCCCCTTTGGCCCCAAGTGGTAGGAATATCCAACCAAGACAATTCCATCCAACTTAGGTTGGTGTTCTTACATTATGAAAACCTATATATTATTCATCTCAATTAAGCCCAAGGGCATGCTCATACCCCCTTGGCCCCAAGTGGTAGGAACATCCAACCAAGACAATTCCATCCAACTTAGGGTTGACATACTTACATTGAGAGAACTTATACACCCTTCCCTAACATGTTTCCTTGCCAACCTTTCATATGGTTGCTTAAAGAAAAGGATGTTGATTATAATAATATAAATAGGTTCACTATTTCCTTATCTACTAATTTAGACATAACAGTTCTTTCCTTATTGCGTATTAGTTATTATGAAATTAACTATGTATAAATTTATATGCCTATCAAAATTATACATTAATTGCATACCGATCACTGATTATACCAATAGCCACTGCTTTTCTGAATGCAAATTTTATTTCTGATCTCTTCCATTCCATTTCTTATTCATTCCCAATTCCTTGGTGCATCTCCCCACTCATTTGTTTCTCCTTTTATATCTCCCATGGTGGGGAGAGTCATATCTATTTATTTAGCAAGAGACATCACTTTATTCCATTGCATCCCTTACAAAGGATACACCTCTTTATTAATTGTTGCCTTTGCCTCTTTACAATTAATCGTTGGCTTTCATTCCATAATTATCTCTTTATAAATTGCTACATACTCATTAATTACTATCCTTTTATTTAATGAATAAATAGTTTCCATACTATTGGCTATCGCTTGCTAGATGAATCAAAGGATTGTAAGGGGTTGTTAGAGGGGATAGATCCTGACAACCAAGTTTGACATGGAATATCCTGTCCCCTTCAAGTGTGTTAAGGGAATGCTAATCTATATTTATTTGTTCTGTAGCTTTAATTATTTGGTGTCATACTCTTGTGAAGAACTTGCAGATTTAGAAGCTTATCAAACTCCCTATGAGATAGATTCCACAAGGGTTTAATATTAGTGCTATGATTTAGGAAATAAAACAGGTCATCACAACTCACCCTAGCCAAGATTGCTTGTCCTCAAGCAATCACAAGCTAAGATTTGTATTTTTTTTGATATTTCTCTTTTTTTGTGATGTAATTAGCTTTTGTTGTGATACTTTAGGAATTGAAAATTCTACAAATAGTGGGAATTGTCTTGGTTATGTCCGACTCTATACTACAATGATGTTCTTGAAGAGTAGTTGATAGTATACTTTCCTCAATTTGACTATCAATAAGCTTAATACCGTCCCCTAAAGTATGAGGACAATTTGTTTAATATTCTTCCGACTTATGCAATACTACTTCCCAATAACTCTCAAAAACAAAAACAAGAGTTGGAAATTGGAAAGACTTGATATTTAAGACAAGTTTTCTCTCATTTCATTACAACAAAGATCAGGGTAATGATACAAATTCTTCATTACCCTTGTTGAAATCTAGAATGATAGAAAAATTGTTGCATCCTTCATCATAATGGACTATATTGTGAATATCAAGATCCCACAAACACTTCATAGAATTTGAATTTATAGATTGACACTAACATCCAATTTCCATATCAATGGGAGGTTGCTACTCCTCTTGTAAATATTTGACATATTCGTATGTTTAACACTAGGATGATTTTCATATCTCAGAAAAGTATTGTTTTATTCCACCTAGTTCAAAACATCAATTTTTTCCAAAGTTTAAGAGGTGAAAATGATCCTAGGATTTGTGGGTTATGGGCCCACAAGGTAACTTAAAATGGACTTATGTAACAATTTTGGGCATAATTTGATTTGCATCAAATTTATCTAAGGCACATGTATGCCTAATATTGATCTCCTCGATCATGAATGTAGAGCTACTCTAATAAAGAAGGATGACTAAGGAGAATAAGACCCTGGGATGAAATGATCTACTCTAGATATCAAATATAGAAGTGAACTTGGTCCACAAAGTCTACAAGATCAGGTTTATAGATTACAAGTAGATCCATGCATCACCATTTTTTCAATCATATGTAGTATGGATTTGATTGTGTATTATGATCTTGTCCAAATAAATAGAACACATCACTCTTTATTAGAACAAATGTGTTCCTACCTCAATGAAGTTTGATGAATATATCCTTCGATAAATATCAAAACATAGACTTCAATTTATAGTGTCCATGGTTCTTTCCAAAATTCCTCCTAAGGTCTCTCTAAGAGTTAAAATCAGTTATTTGTAGGTTCCTAAAGAATTGAGTGCCTTCATTACATTCTCTCAAAATGTTGTTTTGGCAGATCATAGTTTAGTTGAATTTAGGTTATTATTAAATTATTTCTTAATTCTAACTAGCCATGCTCATAATAATTCACTCTATGATATTTCAAATGGGGTTTTATGTGTAAATCATTGTAGATTGATTGGAATAGTTTAGGTTTTAATGTTATTGTTGGGATTTTAAGAGGTTGACCATCCTAGGTCAAGATGATATCTTGGTGCACTTATATCTTGAAGTTTGAAAGTGAGATAATCTTAATCCATCTTTTTATCTTAGTTATGCCTAAGTTTTTGTGACATCTAGAGATGGTGACATGTGGATTTATTTTTGAAAATTAAGTTGTATTGTTTGTCATTAACTATGTTGAGTTGTTATGATTGATTTTTCCTTCCTTGGGAATCTTTTTGATATTTTGATTGTTTGATTTCTTGATGGATAGATGAGTGACGATTGCTTGATTTCTTGGTGGATAGATGAGCGATGATTGCTTATTAAATGCCAATGAATTGATTTATCCTTTATATCCATTTCTTGAAGGAGTCACCACCCTTCATAATAAATGAGTCACCACCCTTCATTATAAAGGAGTCACCACCTTTCATAGTTGCATTTTGAGAATAATACTTTACTTTCAAGTTGATCGATAGATTTATTTCCTATTGATGGTTTCTTCACAAGGAAATGATTCCCCTTTTATGTCTTATTGTCAAGGGAGCTAGTATTTCACATTTGAAGGGTCACAAATTTTTACATTTGAAGTCACAACCTTTCATTTGAAGAGTCACAACCTTTTACATTAGGAGTCACATCCTTTCTCACATCATCACTATTCCTGAGAACCTAATTTAATTCACTTGCAAAATCACTAAGTTTCTATTCTCAATTGAAATTTTTCAATGATGTTATGGATGTATCTCTCAAATGGAATGCTCTCCCTTTTATATCTCAAGTTTGAGGGAGTCACACCATTTCACTTCAATAGTTACAACTCTTCATTATTGTATTTGGAAACTAATAATAATCTAATTTTAAATAAGTTAATTTGTTAGTGCTTCTCAACCCAAGAAGCATTTGATAGATAAAGCTTTTATAGATTTGGAATTTTCATAATTTTTAAGCATAAAGTAATCATACACCCATGGAGCAAACTTGTTGAAGACACATCAGGCATGAAGCAAACACATATATACGTAAGACATGAAGTATACACATAAATATACACAATACATGAAGTATACACATAAATACATGTAAGACACAAAGCATGCACATAAAAAAAACGTAAGATATGAAATATACAAATAAATACACGTAATACACAAAGTATACACATAAATACATGTAAGAAACGAAACATACATGTGAAAGATACATATAGAAAAGCAATGTTGGCCCACTTGATTTTATTTTTGATTTACTTAAGAAGAGGGATGAATAGTTAATCCTAATTGAATGGTGGTTAAAGTAGGCTTTCCCCATAGGTTGGTAGGATTAAGGTTTTGATACCAATTGTAATGTCCCATACTTGGAGTATGCCTGAATTTTCCTCAATAGATACTTAAACAACATAAAATTATTTTATAGATAGAATTCCATAGTGAATTATATAATAAATATTGAACTTAATAATAAATGAACTATTAATCATTTATGAAATAATGAATAATAACTTAAGTTTGAATCCAATCTATAGACTCTTTTCAATAACCAGACTCTTTTCAATAACCAATCATGATAGGAATTGGAGAGAAGCGCATGATAGTGTGCTAGAAAAATTGTTCATCACAAGTAAGCCCAAGGGAATGCTCATACTTATTGGAGTACAGGACCACTGAGGGGGGGGGGGTGAATCAATGGTATAATGAGGAACCAACTTTCAAAACTTAAATCCCTTGTATTATGCAAAGAGACCCATTCAAAACACTTCAAACATTATAGGTATTGAATGTTGAGGGAGTCACAATGACATGAAAATCAAAACATAATACTTGAACAAAGATGAACAATCAAGCACAATATGGAAAACCACAAGTTTTATAAGTGGAAAACCCTAAAGGGTAAAAAACCAATCTAAAAATAAGTTTCATTAAGCCTCATTGGCCAAAACCTCATTGGTTACATATTATGCCTCATTGGCAAAGTGTCATTGGCTACACTCTATGCCTCACTAGCTACACAATATGCCTCACTGGCAAAGCCTCATTGGATAAAAAACATGCCTCACACTAAACTCACCATGCCTTACTAGCAAACTTACCACACTTCAAAAATGATAAGAAAAACTCAAAGGGTTACTTTGTTTCCATACAAATCACTGCTCTATCAAACAATTCATCTCCCTTATTCACACTTACCATAGCATTATTTCATCAATTTTAAAATAAAAAATTTGAAAATTCATTAACTCCACAGGCAATCATCATGTTTAGATCATAAAAGCAACATACCCTTGAATAAAGATCTATCTGCAAGACTCCCCTTCAACAAACACAATGAACAAATTAATATGGACAATGAATAATGAGATCTTTTGCTAACACCTTATCTACTGTCTTCAGATGACATAAAAATAAGTAATTCTTTTGTAGAGACAATCAAATTTTTGGAAATTCCAATGCATTGGAACTCACTAACTAGACAAACCCTTTTGTGTAGATCAAAACACAATTCCTGAATACAATAATAATATAGTGGTCATATATAATGAAGACATTTTAAACTTGCTCACTGTGCTTAGGTATTAGTAGTCAAAGATAAAATTCATATAAAACCCAATTCTTGATTAGAAGACATTCAAAAACTTGACCATAAACCTTCTTTGATTACAAATACAAAGTTTTATCTCAGACAATTGTGAACCTATTCATATCATACTGATAAGTGAAAAAGAAACATTTGATGAATATAGTTAAATAGAGCCACAAGACTTCATATAATGACATTCAAATCATTTAACTCTATTAAACCATTGCCTTCATAAACCTTCACAGAGAGAATTCCTTGCAATCAGAAATTTGTAACACTTTTGTTTGCACTTAGATTACACTTAAACTATGCAGTGCGATTATTAAAAAATGCAATCTTGTGTTACTGGTTATCATCTCTCTCTCTCATGTACATACTCAACACATATACTCTAACCTTTGCCAACTTTAAACTTGCATTGTTGAGCAAAAAAAATTACATGACTAGTGTAACTAACAATCTAGAGAAACCTTCATACACATGTCAAAATACATGCTTGATAGATAGCCGTTCTTAACTTTTTAAATTTGGACCTTTGGTCTTTCTCACCCACCAAATTCACAATTTAATAAAACCTTTGATCTTCCTTTTCAAATAATTACATAACAAAGTTGAATATTGTGATTGTTAGACTCCTATTAAAGCTTAGGATTATGAAAATAACCATTCATCAAGTTTAAATACAAGCCCTTGATTTCATACTCCTACCACAAAAAACTTCAAATGATAGTTGTTGATTTGTTATAGGCGTATAAAAAAAAAGCACCTTTCAAGCTGGTTAACCCTAAGAGGAATGGACAGTAAACAATGCATTTGCAACCCTCTATTAGTCACTTAAGTGACTTTTAACCTTTTATTGCAAGTCAACTTTCAATTAGAACAACATGTGTATTAAGGTTTGACACTCTTCACAAAGCATAAACCCTAGAATTAGAGACTAAGGGTTCCAAGAATTGCAAAGTGTTTTAGATTCCATATCACTTAAAATTCAAAGAATCAATAACCAATCTGTGAGTATTGAAGAAATACCATTTCAAATACCTCTTGCATTGATCAACACAAACTAAATTCTAAAGAATCACTGAAGTAATTCTTTAACACTTTTGCATTATCAATATCAACACTATGCATCATGAACATGAATAAGTACCTTTGACATGTACCTCAAAACCTCTGAATGAATGACAAATACCTGTGAAAAAAAACCACCATGAAATGATCAACACCATCAAGTATCAACACAATATCTTTTCATGAAGCAAGCAACATTGTCATACTTGTTTGATCAACAAACCCTTTGTCATGAAACTCTGTCATACCTTGTCTTGGAAAAACTCTTTGGATGCATCAATCACCATGAAATGAATAAACAATCACCCTTTGGATGGATCAAGAACATGAACATATCATATTTCATGAATGAGCAAGCATGAGCACATCATGAATGAGCAAGTTCCTTTGAAAATTAGTGAATAAGTATATTTGTATCAACATTACCTTTGCATCAACATACACCTACAATGACACACCGGTGCAACAAACACCCTTTGGAATGAGACATGAAAAAGTACCAAACACTGTTTCATTCACTTCACTGTTGCCTTCAAATGGATAACCTCTGACACAATAACCTTTGACATCAACGACAAAATTCATCCAACAAACTCCCCCTTTGTCATTGATGGAAAACCCTTGCTTGGCTTGCAAATATATCTCCCCCTTTGACATCATATGATTAAGTACAATGGAATCCCCCTAAAAACAAGCTCCATACAAAGACAATGACAGTCGTCTTGACTACAATACTATCAACATACTGAATGGACTTAACTGAGATTTGCAACTCATATCATTGGTAGTACCACAAAAGAAAGAAAAGATTTGCATAAATGATTTATTTGAACCACTATGACTTTGTATCATCTACATAAGCATAAAGGAACTTTCTTCTTGACCACTTTGTCATTTTGACATCAATGAATTTTCCTTTGAACCTTTCCTAGTACTTGATTTTAGCTTTTCAATTGTTTGATCTTTGCTCTTAACAACTTTGTGACATGGTGATTGCATTCTTCTTCAAAGCACTATCTCATATGACAACAATGATTTCTAAAGTTCATCTTTGCTATTACAACTTGTGTTCACACTACCATTTCTACCAAACATGGTCTTTGTAAGCTTTGAAAACACTTTCTTCAACATTGATGCTGGGTTGTAAGAGATTTTCCTTTTGACATTGACTGTCCTTTCATTGTGAGGAGAGAAGAAATAGAAAGTATTAATGTTATATACTTGCAACATATTAAAAAAAACACTGTGGTAGAGATTTATCACTTCATATTCCATACCCATTATGTTGTATCATCTGCAAACTATCACCACATATAGATGAAGACCTTTCTTGGACAAATGGGAATAATCATTGTGCATGAAGACCACTAGCATTCACTGTTAACAACAAACACATAAAACACTATATTTTGGCAATGGAAAACATGCTATATGTCATGGAACTTTGAAAAAGTAGAAGGGAAATGTCTAAGTATCCTTATTGAAAAGGTGTAATTGTTGGCCATTTATCATAGCAATCTGCACATTTGAGAATGCAACTAATGTCTAATACATACATTACTCGAGACAAAACTAATGAATATCACCAAATAAAGAAATATTGTCAAGCTGTGACTCAAACATCTACATAATATCAAAGTCACAACTACAAACATAAAGGAATAATAATAGTAAACAAAGCATTGAGCATGTATCATTGTCCACTATCATTGACCACAATACCATTGCTATTGTAAAAGATGTTGAAAGGTTTCCAATATACCACTAAGATGTACAAGATTTGATACAAACTGTCCATCACAATGATGACTAAACACAAAAGCACTACTCCCCCTTGTACAAATAGAATTTGTCTCTTATCCTTCAAGGTTTTTACACTAGATTGTAGGCTTATGTTCATTCAAAGCTTTTCACAAACAATATCACACATAGGTTACACTTCAAAGAACATTGTGACACATATTTTGAGGCCATTATCATTATGAATATTATAGCACCTTTTGTTATTGTAGACTATTATTCATTTTACTTCATGGTCTTCTATGGATTGTAGCTCAAGTACTTCAAACTACCATAATATCAATGTCAGTGTACTTGGAAAAACAACATGTCTTTTCAATATGACTATCTTTCCATGAAAGAAAACATTAAGATCACTACCCCATACATTATCCACTATCAAGCATTGCATCCCCACCCCTTGAAACATTATCAAATCAAAACCACAAACCTTTGCTCATCAAGATCACAGTGATAGCATTGGGAAACAGTCATAGAATTGTTGGTAGATACCTGCAACAAGTCATCTGAGGAGAAGGAATAGAAGCATTATATCATTTTCAAAGACTCACATGTTATTGTCATTGCAAAGATCAAACAAGAACTATTACCAACTTGAACCAAAAACAACACATAACACCAAATCACTACATAGACAACCTCTTTGTTATTGTCTATGGGGTTGAATGATAAAGAAATAATCATCTCCCCCTAACCTCATGCTACTGTTTAAGTTGTTATAGATGTCTCTTGTGCAGTATGCACAAGCTTAGGTTCTTCCTTCTCTTTCTCTTGTTTTCTTCTCCAAACTTTCATAATGCTTGTCTTCTTGTGATGATTAAATAGTTCCATTAAATTACTTCTATAAAATTGTGCTTTATGTCTAACCTTATTGCATCTATAGTATATGACCTTGTAACCAACACGAGGAGTAAAAGAACTATAGTCCCTTATCAATCCATAGGCAATTCTTCCTTGTATCCTACAATCTCTTTCATTGTAACTAACTTTGTTACATGCATTATTGTAATTCTTCTTTAACAACCTACAAGAACTTTTATTCTTGTTCCATTCAAAAGTATTTCTTGCATGGGTTTTACACTCCCTAGCCATATGACCAAAATTATAACAAAATAAAAATAACCATGCAAAGTAGAATTGAACCTAGCTTGTTTTGCTGATGATCTTCTCCTCAGTCCTTGCTTGGGATTATGAACTCTTTTGTATCCTTCTTCACTGCTGTTTTGATCTGCAAGCCTTTTGGGAGTAGTGCTTGATTTTCCTTGTTTATATATTATCTCTTTTAATGAATTTGAATCCATTGGTGATTTTCCAACATTCTTCTTGGACATTGCAACATCTTTGTAACTATTTTCTGCTTCATATCCTAACCCAAACTTGTTTGGTAGTGACCTTTGAATTAGAATCATTTTCTCAAACAACTCAGTGCTCTGCTCCTTTTGAAGGCTTATCTTTAACTCTTGATTTACCTTCTCTAGTTATTTTCTGAGAGACAACATTTCAGCTTGTAGCTTTTGAAAATATTCCATTTTGGTTTGCAAGTTTATGCTAGTGACTTCTTCAACTCTTCTAGATTCTACCAGCTACAACTTGAGATCCTTAATAAGTTGATTAGATTCTTCACACTTCACTTTCAATTTTTCTACTTCTTCAAGGGCTGAAAGTATTTTGGCCTTGGAATCCTTTTCTTCTTGAAGCTACAACTCTAAACTTTGATTCTTCTTCCTGAGTTTCTTGATTTCATCTAGGGCATAAATAAGTTCACCTTCAAGATCAATTTCACATACATATTCATCATAATCTTGTTCATATTTACTCACAAAGCAGTCTCCTTTGTTGTCAACATTCTCAACTATAAAATCATCTTCTAACCTTGTACCTTCTTGAATTTGTAAGTCATTTTTTATAACTACTTCTTCATCACCCTTTGCATTTGGTTTAGGTTGTGCTTGCTGTTTAGCATTATGATGGGTATTTCTTTTTTCCTTTGTTTCTTTTACTTTTTGTTATGATAAGTACTCCACTACCAAGATATCCTAAGTTGATTAAACTTGTGCAAGGAACCTAAGGCTCTGATACCACTATTTGGAGTACAAGACCATTGAGAGGGGGGTGAACTAGTGGTCTAATGAGGAACCTAATTTCAAAACTTAACTCACTTGTATTATACGAAGAGACCCATTGAAAACACTTCAAATATTATAGGTATTGAATGTTGAGGGAGTCACAATGATATGCAAATAAAAAAAATAGTTGAGAAAAGATGAACAATCAAGCACAATATGGAAAACCACCAAGAGGAGAAATAACACAAATTTTATGAGTGAAAAACTCTAAAGGGTAAACAACCACTCTGAAAATAAGTTTCATTAAGCCTCACTGACCAAAACCTCACTAGTTACATAATATGCCTCACTGGCTACACTCTATGCCTCACTGGCTACACAATATGCCTCATTGGATAAACAACATGCCTCACTAGCAACTCACCATGCCTCACTAGGAAACTTACCACACTTCAAAAGAGATAATCAAAACTCAAAGGGTTACTCTGTTTCCATACAAATCACTACTCTATCAAACACTTCATCTCCCTTATTCACACTTACCATAGTATTATTTCATCAATTTGAAAATCACAGTTCTGAAAACTCATTAACTCTAGTCGCAATCATCATGTTCAAATCATAAAAGCAACATACCCTTGAATAAAGATATGTCTGCAAGACTCTCCTTCAACAAACACAATGAACAAATTGATATGAACAATGAAAAATGAGATTTTATACTGACACCTTATCTACTATCTTCAGATGACACAAAAATAAGTAATTCTTTTGTAAAGACAATCAATTTTTTGGCAATTCCAATGCATTGAAACTCACTAACCAAACAAACCCTTCTATGTAGATCAAAACATAATTCCTAAATACAATAATACAGTGGTCACATATAATGAAGACATTATAAACTCTCATTGTCCTTAGGCATCAGTAGTCAAAGATAAACTTAATATAAAACCCAATCATTGATTAGAAGACATTCAAAACTTGACCATAAACCTTCTTTGATTACAAACACAAATTTTTGTCTCAGACACTTGTGAACCTATTCATATCATACTGATTAGTGAAAAAGAAACATTTGATGAATGCAGTCAAATATAGCCACAAGAATTTTTCATATACTAACATTCAAATCATTCAACTCTATTAAACCATTGCCTTCATAAACCTTCTCACAAAGAGTTCCTTGTAATCAAATATTTGTAACACCTATGTTTTCACTTATATTACACTTAAACTATGTAGTATGATTATTAAAAAATGCAGTCTTGTGTCACTAGTTATCATCTCTCTCATGTACATACTCAACACATATACTCTAACCTTTTCCAACTTTAAACTTGCATCGTTGAACAAAAATAGTTACACGACTGGTGTAACTAACAATCCAGAGAAACCTTCATACACCTATCAAAATACATGCTTAAGAGATAACCATTCTTAGCTTTTTAAATCTAGACCTTTGGTCTTTCTCACCCGCAAAATTCACAATTGAAAAAAACTTTTGATCTTCCTTTTCAAACAATTACATAACAAAGTCGAATATTGTGACTATTAGACTCCCGTCAAAGCTGAGGCTTTTGAAAATAACCATTCATCATGTTTAAATACGAGCCCTTGATTTCATACTCTTGCCACATAGAACTTACAAATGATAGTCGTTGATTTGTTATAGGCGATATAAAAATAAATAAGCACCTTTCAAGCTGGTTAACCCTAAGAGGAAGGGTCGGTAAACAATGCATTTGCAACCATTGATTAGTCACTTAAGTGACTTTTAACCTTTTATTGCAAGCCACCTTTCAATTAGAATAAGTGTATTAAGGTTTGACACTCTTCACAAAGCATAAACCGTAGAATTAGAGACTAAGGGTTCCAAGAGATGCAAAGTATTTTAGATTCCATATCACTTAAAATTCAAAGAATCAATAACCAATCTATGAGTACTGAATAAATACCATTTCAAATACCTCTTGCATTGATCAATGCAAACCAACTTCTAAAGAATCACTAAAGTAATTCTTTAACACTTTTGCATTATCAATATCAACACTATACATCATGAACATGAATAAGTACCTTTGACATGTACCTCAAAACCTCTAACTGAATGACAAATACCTTTGGCAGAAAAACCACCATGAAATGATTGACACCATCAAGTATCAACATAATATCTTGTCATGAAGCAAGCAACTCTCTCATACTTTGTTTGATCAACAAACCCTTTGTCATGACACTTTGTCACACCTTATCTTGGAACAACTCTTTGGATGGATCAATCACCATGAAATGAATGAACACTCACCCTTTGGATGGATCAAGAACACAAACATATCATTTTTCATGAATGAGCAAGCATGTGCACATCATGAATGAGAAAGTTCCTTTGAAAATTAGTGAATAAGTATCTTTGTATCAACTTTACCTTTGCATCAACATACACCAACAATGACAAACTAGTGTAACAAACACCCTTTGGAATGAGTCATGAACAAGTACCAAACACTGTTTCCTTCACTTCACTGTTGCCTTCAAATGTATAACCTCTGACATCAATGACAAACTTCATCCAACAATACCCCCCTTGGCCCCCAGTGGTAGGAACATCCAACCAAGGAAATTCCATCCAACTTATGGTGGCATTATTACATTGTGAGAACCTATACATTATTCATCTCAATTAATCCCAAGGGCATGCTCATACCCACTTGTCCCCAAGTGGCAGGAACATCCAACCAAGACAATTCCATCCAACTTAGGGTTGGCATACTTACATTAAGAGAACTTATACTGCCCTTCCCTAACATGTTTCCTTGCCAACCCTTCACATGATTTCTTAAAGAAAATAATGTTGATTATAATAATATAAATAGGTTCACTATTTCCTCATTTACCAATTTAGACATAATAGTTCTTTCCTTATTGCATATTAGTTATTATGAAATTAACTATATATAAATTTATATGCCTATCAAAATTATACATTAATTGCATATATAATCAATTGCATACCAATCATTGATTATACCAATAGGTGTTTCTTTTCTAAATTCATGTTTTATTTTTGATATCTTCCATTCCATTTCTTATTCATTCCCAATTCGTTGGTGCCTCTCCCCACTCATTTTATTCTCCTTTTATATCTCCCGTGATGTGGCGGGGAGAGTCACATCTATTTATTTAGCAAGAGACACATCCCTTTATTCTATTTCATCCTTTACAAAGGATGCACCTCTTTAATAATCACCACTTTTTCCTCTTTTCAATTAATCGCTAGATTTCATTCCATAATTATCTCCTTATTTATAAATCACTACATACTCATTAATTGATGTCCTTTTATTTAATGACTATATAGTTGCCATTATATTGGCTATTTCTTGCTAGATGAATCAAAGGATTGTAAGGGGTTGTTAGAGGGGACACATTCTAACAACCAAGTCTGACATGGAATATGCTGTCCCCTTTGTGTGTTTTTAAGGCAATGTTAATCTATATTTATTTGGTTTGTAGCTTTAATTATTTGGTGTCATACTCTTGTGAAGAAGGACTTGCACATTTAGAAGCTTATCGAACTCCCTATGAGATGGATGCCACAAGGGTTTAATATTAGTGCTACGATTTAGGAAATTAAAGAGGTCATCACATTATATATAATAAACACACATGAATGTAAATATGAAAAAAAGGGCATAAAGATATTAAAAAATGAACCTAGTTTTGAGATGAGGATTTATATGTAAACACTAATGCTACATAAATACCACCTAAGAGACTATATGAGGAATAGATTTAATGAAGGAAATCCTCATATTCCTCATATGCTTTAATAAAGGATTTATATGAGGTAAAATAGGGGTTGATTAATAGATTGAGGAGAGTCAAAGGCCAATTGAAAAGAGTGGGAAGTCTCTCTTATGCTTTGGGCTTAGTTAGGCTTAGGAGAGTATTCCCAAAGCCATTCTTAATAGGGTTTTAAACCAATTAAAATGTAGATAGATTCACATCATTGAAATAATATAGGAAAATAATGAAATGGACTAAATCCATTACTAAAGTTCCACAATAACATTAAAGACTACAGTAAAAACCCAAAAGAATGATTCACAACGCTCAAGAATTTTATCAAACAAGGCTTGACTGGTTAGTTGTAGGGGAGATGTGACAACTCACCTAAGTCTTATTAAAGAGTAAAAATAACACCTATGGACATATACATAATACAAAACAAGTCACAAATAATCAAAGACAAAAATAAAATCAAACCAATAAAATAATTTAGAGAAGAGCCCAATGAGGAACTTCCCTTCATATTTTTTTCCAAAAAAGTTTGGAAGTGCTCACTAGAAGCCTCTCCAAATCATCCCTATTGGGTCAAATTGCCCCTATTTCTAGTCAGGAATATCTTATTTGATTTAATAGGATCTTGGGTAATTTTTAAATAACCCATATTGCCACAAAAATTACACTTATTGTAAATTAAGTGATTTGAGATAGAGAACATGACTTAAATGGTCAATGGTCATCCCAAGAGCACCGGAATTGGTTCCAAAGCAACATAATGGACCCCTCAAAATACTATAAGAAAAAATAATACTCAACACTAAAATAAAACCTCACATGACAAGCAAGAACCCAAAACTTGAGTGAAGTGAAGGTTAGGACATTGCAATCCTAAGTAACCTATGCTAAACATGTCATAAATTTATTTTGAGATATTATGAAAAGTATAAAGTAATGCATTTACAATGATTTTAATCTAATTAGAACATTCAAAAAAATCACAAGGCACTAATATTAATTTTCACCAAATTGCTACATATACAATAAGGAATACCATCATTAATGTTGGGCTTCATTTTTCAACCCTAAAACTCCCAAGGATCACGTACAATCAAACATATACCACAAAAAAAATAGAAAAAACAAAGCTATGGAGGTCAAGAGCTATTGGTCCAAAAAATTATGGATCATTATGAATTTGAAAACCTCATTCAATGAATGATGACAATGAATCCTTATAAAAGGAAAAATAAAAAATAAAAAAAAGCCCTAGATGAAATCTTAGACGAGGATAAAAATATATCATTAAATTGTGTCCCAATCCTATAGCAAGATAAAAAAAGCATAGGACCCGAGTAAATTTAAGTAGCTAGAGTGAAAAGGGACCTTAAGTAATTAAATAATTAATTAAGAAACTACCCTTATATTCTAACAACCCCCATTAAGTGTATCTTATGGAGAAGCCAAAACTTTTAAATGACAAATGCATAAAAAAAAAAGGGTCTCAACAACTAGGCTTGATGAGGTACCCATGTACAAATGAAAATATCTCTTGTAACTAGAGAAAAAGAGAAAAAATCATGAAAAAAAACCTCTTTAAAAGAAAGAAACATGTGAAGGATTAAGAAGCCTTTAAAATAATGTCCCAAAAGGAATAAAAATATGAACACTAAAGCATAAAGAAGTTGCAAACAATTATCGAAAGATGAAAACTGTATTGCTGAAATTGAAGAAGCTCCTCTACAAATAAGATGATCAAAATGAAGAATAAAAAATCTACATGAGTGACCCCAATGAAACTACTTAAAAATGATAAGAATGAAACCAAGGCAACAATATAATAGTTGAAGATATAGATGGAACACCAATCTACACAAGTGACCCTAATGACACTAGGTATGCGTAGGATCATGATGGGCCAAAAAGTGACAATATGATGGGTATGTGGCTGACGACTTTTTTTTTACCCAAAATTGATGAACCGAAAAGGGTTTTTAAAGGAGATTATCAGATTTCAAATAATATAAATTATGATTTAATTTGAATTTAATAAGTAATTATTATTCATTTTCTATTCAAATTACAACCAAAGTCTCGATTGATAGGATGATTGAAAAACATCTATATCTTTCAAACGGTATCACATTTTTTGAATCCAAAACATGCGTCACATTCTATGCTTCACATAATATAGGATTAAAAAAAAAATTCAATTTCATGAAGTTTTGACCAAGTTAGGGTGGACATACAAGTTTTTATATTTTTTAAAAGTTGTAATAAAAAATTCATAATTAATTATTTACTTGGAAAAAAATTACAAAAAATATGCATCACATCAGGACACAAGTCCTCTACTTATACCTAAAATCTTATAAATTTTTTTATCATTTTATTGTGGTTAGGGTGGTCAAATAGACACCTACTTATTTTTTCCCTAAAATTTAAGTACTACTGCATTGAAATTTCAAATTTTCACCATATAGATTTTTTTTAAAACAAACCTAGTAGTTTAGAAACTAAATTCAATTTGCTACAGGTTCTATTCTTACATATTTTTGAAATAATATAGATAACTTATTCAAATTTTTATGTCAAGTTTCCTAACTCTGATTTTTCTAAATTTTTTGCCACTTAAGGGCCTTTTTTTCCATGATGATCCTGCACATACCCCACTACTCAACCAATATAAATAATATTAAGTAAAAAATAAAAGTGCCAATAGTTTAAAAAAATGATCAAATAAGGATGGAAGGTCACCTCCACAAAATAGAAATGCAAGAGTGTTTGTATGGTATGTGTTTCATCTCATCGAAATACATGGGTAACTAGCTATTGCATCTGCCTAGTATACAAGAAAAAAACTAGTTACATAGGTCACTCTAAATTGAAACCAAGGAAGCATTAGCACCACTAGTATGAAACCCACCAAAATTTTAGGGTTAGAAGGAAAATATCTAACAGTTAAATACATATTTGATCAATAAAATAGAAAAATAAAGTACACAAAAAATTATAGTAGAAACAAGACAACACAGAGAATTTAACGTGGTTCACCCAATCTGGGCTACATCCACAAAACCACAACCATCCAATGATTTTATTATCTAGTGCACAACATATTACAATCTCTTGAATAATTGCCTTTTTCTACATACTGTAACCCCCATCCCAACCCCTTATAACAAGCTTTTTAGAAGCTTCCATAATTAGGGTTTTACAAAGTCATTTTTTTTAGTGATTTTTCCTTTTTTGGTTACGACGCAAAAAAATGGGATTTTTTTTTCTTGGGGGCTATTTCCCCCGAACCCCTGCCTAAGGCCTGGCCTAGCCCCGGACCCCGACAAGGATACATGCTAGGGTGTACATTATAGCATGATTAGTTAATACATACCAACAATCTCCCACTTGGAGACTGATCAGGATCCACACCAACACAATCTCCCACTTGGAGTCTGATTAGGCTCCACACCAACATAATCTCCTACTTGGAGACTAATCCTGGATGATATTGCTGCACTTACAACTCCCACTGGAAATAAGTATCTTGGACCCTGTTGCTCTGTTATACCCGAATCCAACCTTGAAGGCCAATCAAAGCTAAAGAGGAGCTCAACTTCTCCCTTGTCATCGCCTTTGTAAACATATCCACTGGATTAGCATCTGTATGTATCTTTTCCAGATTGGCCTATCCATCCTCCAACACAGACCGAATAAAATGATATCTCAACTATATGTGTTTTGTTTTACAGTGCAAGGAATAATTCTTTGCAAGATGTATAACACTCTGACTGTTTGTAAACAAGTAATTTTCAGCCTGTTATTTTCCAAAATCTTCTATGAAAAGTTGCAACCATATAATCTCCTTTACTGCCTTTGTTGCAACAACAAACTTTTCCTCCGTGGTGGATAAAGCAACCACATATTTCAAATGAGAAATCCAACTCACTGCTGTCCCACCAACTGTAAATACATAGTCTGTGGTACTTCGCCTGGTATCTATATCCCCTGCCAAATATGAGTCAACATAACCTTTTAAATTAGTATTAGAGCCCCCAAAACATAACATTTATTGGATGTACCTCTCAAGTACTTGAGAATCTATTTTACCACATTCCAATGCTCAATATTGTGATGACTCATATACCTGTTAACAACTCCTACAACATGTGCAATATCTGGTCTTGTGCATACCATGGCATACATTAAACTACCTACAGCTGAAGCATATGGTACCTTGGACATTTTTTCTTCCCCCTCTTGTGTCTTTGGATACATATCCTTAGTCAACTTAACATGATTGGGAAAAAGGTGTGCTAATAGCTTTTGCATTTTCCATATGAAATCGCTGCAACACCTCAACATAATCAACTTGAGATAAAAACAATTTTCTATTTTTCCTATCTCTTGTAATCTTCATACCAAGGATTTTCTTTGCTAACCCCAAATCCTTCATAGCAAATGAATTTGCTAACTGCTGTTTTAACTCCCTTACGTGATCCATGTTAGACCCTGCTACAAGCATATCATCAACATATAAACATAAGATAATGTAGCTATCATCATCTAACCTCTTAAAATAAACACAATGGTCTGAATTACATCGATTGTAGCCTTGCTCAGCCATAAAAATATCAAATTTAATATACCATTGCCGAGGTGCTTGCTTCAAGCCATATAGACTTTTCTTCAATCTGCACACAAGTTTCTCCTTACCTTTGACCTCAAATCCTTGTGGCTATTCCATATATATTTCCTCTTCCAAATCACCATGGAGAAAGGCTATTTTAACATCAAGTTGTCCTAAATGCAAATCTTTAGCAGCCACAATACTTAAAACAACATGCATAGAAGTTATTTTAACATGAGAAAATATTTCATCAAAATCAATACCCTTTTTCTATGCAAATCCCTTTACAACTAATCTGGCTTTAAATATTTTCTTACCTCCATCCTCCTCTTTCAACCTATAAACTCATTTTTTTGGTAAAGCCTTTTTACCTACAGGCAACTTGCATAATTCCCAAGTCTGATTTTTTAGCAAGGAGTCCATTGCTTCTTCCATTCCATGCTCCTATTGAACCTTGTTATCCACCTTCACAGCTTCATCATAACATTTCGGTTCACCAGCATTAGTTAATAAGATAGAATATAAAAAGGGATAAAATATTTCTAGAGGTCTACTTATCCTTGAAGATCATCTAACATTCATTGGAGTTTGTGGTATTTGTTGTTGCTATTGTTGCAAAGCATGAGGAACCACTGGAACATTGTTGTTTGGTGTATCATCCAACACTACATAATCATTTTCTTTCTTCTCATGCTACTGCAACTGATATTTGTACAACACTTTCTCATTGAATATGACATCCTTGCTTCTCACAATTTTTTTATTTTCAAAATCCCAAAGCCTATAACGAAATTCATCAATGTGATATCCAACAAATATACATTTTTTTGATTTTTCATCAAGTTTGGTTCTATTTTCAGAATCTACATGTGCAAATGCTTCACAACCGAAGGTCTTGAGAAAAGAATAACTCACCTTCTTACCTGTCCATGCTTCCTCTGGAATACCACAACCCAAAGGATTAGAGTGACCTCTATTTATTAAATAACAATAATGTTTATAGCATCTTCCCACATGTTTAAAGGCATCCCAACATGCAATCTCATAATATGTGCACGCTCCATTATTGTTCTATTCATGCACTTAGCCACTATTTTCCTGTGGAGTCTTTGGATTTATTTTCTACCTATGAATACCATTAGAGGAACACTAATATTCAAACTCTTTTCTACAATACTCATCACCATTATCAGATCTGAGACATTTTTAACTTTTTACCCGTCTCATTCTCAACCAAGCTTCTCCATTTCTTAAAAGTTTCAAATACATTAGATTTCTGCTTAAGGAAATAAATCCATACCTTCCTTGTTGCATCATCAATAAAAGTGACATAGAACCAAGAGCCACCTAGAGAAGATACTTGAGCTGGTCCCCATACATTTGTATGCACAAGCTCCAATTTCTCATCTTTCTTTTGCTTCCCATCCTTGAGAAAAATAACTCTCTTTTGTTTGCCATACACACAAATTTTAGAGAAATCCATATTAACACATTTCAGACTTGGTAAAACATTATTTGAATGAAGTACTTTCATACCTTTTGCACTCATATTCCCAAGTCTATTATTCCATAGTGCTGATTCAGAATCCACAACAACTATCTAATTTTCTACCTACTGAACTACAACAACTATTCCTCAACATTGATTTTTATCTGCAATAGCTAAAGTAGAAGGAACAAAATGACCTGTACAAAGATATAAGATGCCTACTTTCACACCTTTTGCTACCACTAAGGCACCTTTTGTAACCTTCCAATTTTTATCACTAAATGTAACAACACAACCTTCATCATCTAGTTTCCCTACTAAAATTAAATTTCTTTTTGACTCTGGAACATGCCTTACCCCATGTAGTAGCCAATGATTCCTATTCTGCAACTTAATCTTGATTCTTCCCTTTCCAACAATCTGACAGGGTTCGTTATCTCCCAAATAAACCAACCCAAAATCCCCTTGGACATAATCAAGAAAATAACTTCTATGGGGCATAGCATGAAATGAAGCCCTTGAATCTAACACCCAAGAATCATCAACATTATCAAGGGAAAGAATCAAAGCATCCTCATTAGATTTATTACTTACCACATTTGTCTCTTTATTGCCTTCCTTTTTGTCTCCTTTATTTTTTCGAGACCAACAATCTTTTTTTGAACAACCCAACTTACCACAGTACCAAAAATCCCTCTTGTCTCTAGATTGGGACCTTTTTTCTTTTGATTTTCCTCATGACTTCCCATGATTTCTAGAATTGTTTCCTCTCTCCTTTGTTCTGCCTCTACTTTTTGCATTTAAACTCTTCTTGATGTGGATGTTCCACTTGAGCTTTTCCTACGAATTTCCTCACTCAAAATAGCACCAACAACATCATCAAATTTTAAAGTATTTGAACCAGAAACAAAATTGCTAATAGCCATTACCAAGCTATTCCAAATTTCTAGCAAAGAACACAAAATCAAAAGAACCCTAACTTCTTCATCAAAGTTTACATTTACAAACGTTAATTCACTGGTAACCATATTAAACTCATTTAAATGATCAACAACTGACCCACCTTCTACCATTTTCATATTAAATAAATGATTCATAAGAAATACCTTATTCAAAGTGGAAGGCTTTTCATATAAATTTTCCAGGGTTTCCATCAACTCTTGAGTTGTCTTTGTTGTTGTAATATTGAATGCCACCGATTGTGCCAGGCATAAATGAATGGCTCCCAATGCCTTTCTATCCAAAAGTTTCCATTCCTCATCACTCATTATTGCCGGTTTCTTGGCTATTCCTTCCAATGGCCTCCATAAATCCTTCTGATAGAGATAATCCTCCATCTGAATCTTCCATAATTGATAGTTTTTCCCATTGAATTTATCTACCTTCAATTTACCCTCATCTGCCATTGCTCCCACTTAATTGTGAGACTCCCACTCAATCGTGAGACTTTCCTGCACATGATAATCGAACACAACTCACTCTGATATGACTTGTTAGGGTTAGAAGCATATATCTAACAATTAAATACAAATTTGATCAACAAAACAAAGAAATAAAACACAGAAAATTATAGCAAAAACAAGACAAGACAACACAAGGAATTTAACATGGTTCACCCAATCCGAGCTACATCCACAAAACCACACCTATCCAATGATTTTATTATCTAGTGCAAAAAATATTACAATCTCACAAATAGTCACCTTTTTCTACATATTATAACCCCATCCCAACCCCTTATAGCAAACTTTTTAGAAGTTTCCAAAATTAGGGTTTTACAAAGTTGTTTTTTCTTTTTCGTTGACGACGTGAAAAAAAGGGGAAATGTTTTTTCTCGGGGTCTGCCACCCTCGAACCCCCACCTAGGGCCTGGCCCGGCTCGACCCCAGACCCTAGTAAGGACACATGCCAGGGTGTACATTATAGCATGATCAATTTCCACATACCAACACACAATACTAACAAGGAAGAGAGATGGCACACCCATTGAAATTGTGTGTCACAATGTAATGCATGAAGGATAAGACATCATCATAACATGCACAAGATAGTACTTGCAATTAAAAAAGAGTGTAGAACAAGACATACACACATGAAGGTAAACAAGGCTGTGATTAAAAATAATAAATCATATGCAACAAACCCCCCATGACACTTTATATAAGTAGTTCAAGTACAAAAAGAGATGCAACATGTGTAAAATCTTCAAAAATAATGTACAATGGTGATAATCTTAGTGCATAGACAAATAAAAAATATATTCAAAAGATATAATGCCCAAAAAAGATAATATTCTAGAAATACATATAGAACAACTCAAATGAAGTCATCTCACATAAAAAACAACTTTTCCAAGTGCCAAAATGTCCAAGTAATCAACTAGAGTGTGAAGTAATGACAAATTAAATAAAAAATACTTTGGAGAAAAAAAAGAAAAAAGTGTACAAATAGTTATGAAGAGCTCTGAAATACTATTCCAACACCACAAGAATCATAAAAATAGAGGTCTTGATCAAAATTTATTAGCTTGGTAGCCAAAACCGAACATCTAAGTTTGATAGGTGATAAAATTAATCAACAAAATATAAGAAACACACCTAGACCACTCAAAATTTCTTAGAACTAGCTTTTTGACAATATCTTATCTATCAAAATTTAATATTGTATGCTCAAGTTATGTCAATAAGAAAGAAACAACTCTTCTAAGGAAAAAATAAGGTTTGAGGGGAAAGTTAGGGGTGAGATATAAAAATGATGTCATGTTGATGGAAAATTGAATTTAAAATTATTGAGATGGATGAACCTCTAGTAATAGTCTAGACACAAACCCTTCAATTCTCTATTTTTTAGTAATTAGCTCCTCTAATTTTCTCACTGCTACTTTAAATCTATAGTCAAATTATTTAATGATATCTCCTTCCTTTTATAAAATATCTCTCATTGTACTAACACTCTCTTATGATACTTAAGGGGATTCAAAATTTGAGAGGAATTACTATTGTAGTAATGGAAAAAGTACCCCTTTTTCCTTAGTTTGGGAATGAATAATTAATTTTAAAATGAACCTAATGTTGCCTTGATTCAGTGTTGTAATGTGTATCTTTACACTTTCACACTAATCTAGGGATTTATTAATTAATTGAGGTTAATTTTCCTTAATTGGTTCCTTTAATTCAAATCCAAGCCTAATTAAATGCAAAATCTGAGAGATAAAACCCGACATTCATAAATGATATAACACAACACTTAATTTTAGAAGGTGTGTGTCCTGAGTCAGTGACCTAGGACCCATTTGCCACATGGCGAATGGGTCCTCACTTAGACTTAGGACCACCCCTTGGGATATGTTTTTGGCAGTATTTTAATGATTTCAAATCCTAGATTTGATGTCGGCTTGTGATATTTGAATTTTAAGATTTAATGGTAAAATATGTATTTATATAAGGTTATTTCACTATGTTTTCACATAGAACTTTTGTGAAACTTCATAAGATCAAGCTATAGCATTCAAGATTAATTTCTAAGGCATTCAAGGATAGATTATGAAGATTATTTTAGCAATCAAGAGTCATTTCATCATGTCAAATATTTAGTGCATCATGCATGTTGTTGAGCTAGTGTGTTGATGTAGCATCCAAGATCAATCAAGCATTTCAAAGCATTTTTCTAATCAAGGTTCATGATCAATATCTACATTCATTGAGGCCACTTCATGTTAAATTGCAGATTTGCATTCCAAGGTTTCAAATAAGGTGTGGCGAGTTGTGACATTACTTTGTTCATTCATCATTCCTTAATGTATTTCTATTTCATTTCAAGGTTTAATTACCACAATGGGGTTTAACCAAGGAAAAATCCTATTCTCTAACAAAACAAAATTTTTCTCTTCCTTTAATGTGTGATTGCAAGTTTTAGGTTGAAGATCATTTGGCGAGAAAAATTGCAAAAGTTGTCAAAGTTGTCAAATTTGCTAAGAAAGTTGTCAAATCATGGAAACTGAGCTATAGGTTTTATTTCCGAATTTCTGATAGTCTCTAACTAGAATCTGGGAGTGCAGATTGAGAAGAACATAATCCAAAAACCATTTTTCCAGAGCCCTAGTTAGGACCCATTCGCCATAGGGCGAATGAGTCCTCAGTGAGGTCCAAAAAAGCACTTTTTGCAATAGTTACACAAAATTTGGCCCTCTTAAAAATTTCCTTTTGATTGTTATAATAGTTAGGTTTAATTTCTATTACTCATTTACACATTATAGCACACATATTGAATGAAACTAGGAAGATAGGTACATTGTTCATCAATTCATTTTGATGAACCCCCCTATATATTTTCTCTATGTTTCATTATGGTGAACTCAATCTTTTGAGCATTGTAGTTTTCTGATTTTGGAGTCCTTTTCATCCTAGATTTAGATATTGCATTCATTTGCATCCATTTGCATTGAATTAGGTCTTATTTAGGGTGTCTAATTTGCATTCAACTTTGCATCTCATTAAAGGTTTTAGGTTTGCATTTTTTGCATTCTTTAAATCTAAAAAAAATACAAAAATCAGTCATCTTTCATATCATTTAAATCATATTAACTTGCATTTGAAAATTGAAACAAAAATTGCATATCAAACTAGGTCTTTTAGGTCATCATTTTCTCACATTTTCAACTTGCATTTCACATTGCATTACAAAAAACTAAAATTGAATCTTACTATTACAAACCTAAATTTGAAAACCACTAGAAAACACTTGAAAATCTGTAAAAATTAGTTTCAAAAACCTCATCTAGGACCCATTCTCCATAGGGCGAATGAGTCCTTGATCGAGTCATAATATTCATTTCTAGAAATTAAAATCTTCATTGCTATGCTTCTATTTTCTGTTTTCAAATTTCTGTTATAGTTTGTTGAGTTTTTGTTTCACCAATTTGATCATATTTAGCTTAATTTGGTACAAATAGTGCATTATGTGATTTCAAAATTGCATTTACAAGATTTCATTTTCAAATTGTCGCATAGTGTAATAAGAAAATTACCTTGTTTAGAATCTGAAAATTGCATTTACACATTACATTCTAGGTCATTGCATTGCATTTTAAGCCTCTTTCCATTTTGGGTTTGTACACTAATCTTGTGAAACTTGTACGAGCTTTACAACTTGGTGTCTTATTAGCAATACTATTGTGAGACGTAGTTCGAGGCTCATGTAATCCCACAATGTACCATTTGTTGTGCATCTTTGGATTTCTAACTCTCTTTCTCATAGTGTTGATAATCAACCCCCTCTGGATCATATTATGCTTACCTCATTTCCCATGACTTCACTTCCTACAACCAATGTGCATGATGTTGTTCATTTCTGGAAACAAGACATAAAAAGACTAGATGAAGGCCTAGAAAAGTTACAAGACCTTATCTTTACTGAAAGCATGGACATTAGTATGGTTCCCACCTTACAAGATCTAAGGAAAATGCTTAAAACTACAAACAAAACTTAAGTTGTTAGTAGCCTTAGCTGCTTCCCTCATGAGAACTTAAAAAAACAAGAGAATAATAAAATACATGCTTCGGTCAACTTTATTGAAGTTGAACCTCATAAGGGCTCAACCAAAATGCCTCTTGATATTGCTTTCTCACAAAAAGACATACTTAAACATGCACCTGATGGTCCTCTTTACATAGCTGGAAGAATCAATGACAAACCTACCAATGAGATATTAATTGATCCTGTCTATGTAGAGAACATGATCACTAAAGAATTCTTATTTTTAGATGAACTCTATCAAGATACATATGAAAAACCAAAACCATGGATCAAAATGCATAATGGTTTTGCTTGTCCTGCGATGGGCTTGATAAATCTCCCTTTAAAAGTTGGACCAAAAACATTAAATGTCTCATTCACCCTCATCCTATTGTTGGACCAATTTCGTGTGAAGTTAGGCTACCCATGGCTTCACTCCATGAATTTCGTCTCATTAGTTGTGTATAAATGTTTAAAGTTTCCCTTTGGAAATGAAATATTTATTGTGCATCACAATGGCTTTAGTCCCGTGTCTTCCCGAGGGAACTTTTCATTGGATTTCTTTTGGCCCGATCCTATTGAACCTATTAGACCTAGTGAGGACTAATTTTTCAAATCACATCAAAAGTTTTAAGGAAAAGAAAATAGCAGAATTATCCCTTAGAAACATGCCGCAACCTGTGATTGAGCCACCTATCCTTGAAGAAACTATGATTGAACCAAAAGCCCTTCCAAATATCCAAGAGAAACCTATGAAAAATCCTCCTACCACTTCCTATAAGAGACCACAAGATAACCAAAGTAATCTTGTTGTGCCTCCTAAGATCAAAAAAGTTTACAAAGCTAAAGAGAAAGTGGTTGAACAAGCTCCTATGTTTCCTTCCATTCTTCCCCTAAAAGAAGAAAAGAAGCCTATGGTTGACAAACCCACTCCTACACAAACCTAAATTAAAAATAGATTGAAACAAAACCAAAATTCTAGAGAGCATAGGTGTAGAAGTTGTGCTATTGATCATATGTTACAAACTAAAGAAGAAAAAGAGCAACATCAAAAATCAAAATCCAAATGTGCTTGATGCAATGAATGATTATTTTATACCCTCACCGCAATGTAAACAAAAACCTTCCAGAGACATTATCATTCAACCTCCTCTTGTGTTTAATTTAGATGATGACATTGATATTGTAAAGATTGATGAACAAGTGCATAATGAGTTGAATTCATTGTTCTCCTCTTTTGTGAGCTTAAATGACAAATATCCTAAAAAGAGTGTTGAACTTGGTGCTTCCCCTAGTTCAACACTTTCTGTCATGCCTTTGGCTAGTTTTCTGCTTTCCGTATATACCAATTGAGATTGGGATGTGAATGGCCCGCTATAGGTTGAGTCGCATGTGCCTTATTAGTCTCTTGCTTTATTTTATTTTGCATGTTTCTTTATGTGATTGCATGTGTGTAATGTGATCCCCTGTGATGTTTTGTTTGATGTATCTCTCTTTTTGTGCATTCTTCTATATGTATCTACATTCTTCTCTATGTCGTAAGCATTATATCTTTTTTCATTTGTCTTGTGTTTTCCTTTTGGGGATGATGCAAGGCATTGAGACATTTAGGTCTCTTCCATGTTGACTCGAAAGTTTTTTTCTTTGTTTTTCACTCTTTTTGTGTCATTCTTCCAGTTCTATGAGTATTTTGGGAATGATGACATTTCCAAGCTCTATAAAGACATTGTAGCAAAGACATATTGACCTTGAATCCATAGATCCCTTAAGTATTTTTGGGGCCAAACCCTCCCTCCTTTTTCATGGCGTAGCTTTATTTTGGAAGCATATGACTTGGCATATGGTTTTTTGAGGAAAAATCTCATAACTTAGGAGTAAAAATTGGATACTTTAAAGCAATTGCTCACATCAATGGTGTTAGCAATCACTTTAAAGTGGGGGAATACATTGATAATATCTTTTGAAATTTTTGTATGTTTCATGGTGTGATTTTATGTTTTCTTGTGATGCGTCCTTTTCTTGGTGGTGTTATTGGGTTTTATGTCATCCAAGAGTGCAATATTTCTTAGCATACAACTTTCCTCTTAGTGGTGATGTGACACACTGCATTCCCTAAGTTGTGAATCTTCTACTCTTGACTTCTCCTCTCTTGGAGACATTAGGCATGATGATCCCTAAGAAGAAGACCTTACATGAATGAAGCAAGATCCCCTTGAGAAAAAACCTATACATAATGTTCATAAGTGTTTGGAATAACATAGATTGCTGACCTTATGAAGCTTGAAACCCTAATTCAAGGCCACCTAGCATAACACACCTTGCTTTCCTATGGAGCCTTGCCTAGCATTGTGGTGCCTTATTGAAGTTATTAGGAGTATAGGTTTGATATGGTATGGGACCTTAGTATGATTCTCTCATTTTCAACCCATTTGTTTCATTTTGTTTTGTGGTGCCTTATTGAAGTTATCAGAGGGATAACTTTGGTATGGTTAGTATGATGAGAGCTGACACATAGGCATGGATTTCTCATTGTATGGTGATAGCCGACACATAGGTATGAATTTTTCACTAAGCCACTTTATTGGAAGACTCACTTAGTGGATAGCCTAGAGTTTGGCTACCTCAAAGTGAGTGCAAAACCGATAGCTTAGATGTGTTCCACATCATGTTGGACAATTTAGGATTGATATTTTTGGTCTTTGATGGTGTATGATTGTGTATCTTTGTCATTACTGCATACATAAGTGTCTTGAATGTCTACGTTAGTGTGAGTTTGACATGGGGTCATGCTCTCACTAAAGTGGGGGAAAAATGTAATAACGGAAAAGGTATCCCTTTTTCCTTAGTTTGGGAATGAACAATTAATATTAAAGTGAGCCTAATGTTGCCTTGATTTAGTGTTGTAATGTGTTTTACGCATTCACACTAAGTTTAGGGACCTTTTGATACTATTGGACTTAATTGTTCCTTATTTAGGGTGTTGTAAAGTGTATCTTTACACTTTCACACTAATCTAGGGTTTTATTAATTAATTGAGATCAATTTTCCTTAATTGGTCCCTTTAATTCAAATTGAAGCCTAATTAAATGAAAAATACAACTGATAGAACTCAAAATTCATAAATGATATAACACAACACTTAATTTTAGGTGTGTGTCCTAGGTTAGTGACCTAGGACCCATTCGCCACATGGTGAATGGGTCCTCACTAAGTCCTAGGACCCTATTTTCTCACGATCTTTCACATTTCTTGAAGTGTGTCCTAGGTGAATGACCTAGGACCCCCCCTTGGGATATATTTTTAGCGGTATTTTAATGATTTCAAATCCTAGATCTGATGTCAGCTTGTGATATTTAAATTTCAAGATTTAGTGGTAAAATATGTATAAATACAAGGTTATTTCACTTTGTTTTCACCTAGAACTTTTGTGAAACTTTATAAGATCAAGCTATGACATTCAAGAGAATTCTAGAGAAATTTCTAAGGCATTCAAGGGTAGATTATTGAAGATTATTGCAACATTCAAGAGTCATTTCATCATGTCAAATATTTAGTGTATCATGCATGTTGTTGAGCTAGTGTGTTGATGTAGCATCCAAGATCAATCAAGCATTTCAAAACATTGTTTCTAATCAAGGTTCAAATCAAGATCTACACTCATTGAGGCCACTTCATGTTAGATTTTAGATTTGTATTCCAAGATTTCAAATAAAGTGTGGTGAGTTGACCAAGGAAAACCCCTATTCTCTAACAAAACAACAATTTTCTCCTCCTTTGATGCGTGATTGTAGGTTTTAGGTTGAAGATCATTTGGAGAGAAAAAATGTAAAAGTTGCTAAGAAAGATTTCCAATCATGGAAATTGAGCTACAAGTTTTATTTCCAAAATTTTGATAGCCTCTGACTGGAATCTAGGAGTGTAGACTGAGAAGAACAAAATTTAGAAACCATTTTTCTAGAGCCCTAGCTAGGACCCATTCACTATAGGGTGAATGAGTCCTCAGTGAGGTCTAAAAAAGCACTTTTTGCAATAGGTACACAACATTTGACCCTCTTAAAACCTGCCTTTTAATTGCTATAATAGTTAGGTTTAATTTTTGTTACTCATTTACAAATTATAGCACACATATTAAATGAAACTAAGAAGATAAATACATTTTTCATTAATTAATTTTGATGAAACCCATATATATTTTCTCTATGTTTCACCTATAACGCCTCACTCAAAGTGTAAGGAGAAACTTTAGTAAACAATTTTTTTTTAAAACATAACAACCACAACACCAAAGATATGACATCAACACACCATAGTTGTACAATGATGTGTACACAAGTATCACATGAACCAAAATGGCACAAGAATGACCACAAAAATATGACATCGCCATTATATAGGAAAGGTGTTAAAAAAAGAAGACTAATTACTCATGGGATACATCCACCACAAAGAACAAGAGAGAGAAGGAGCATCTCCAACATGATGGTTGGTTACAACCCATGATCATGTTCTCTCATGACACAAATCTAGAATAGGATGAGGGAATAATCAACCTCCAATACACATCTAGACTCAGTTAACCAACCAAGAAAAGGACAAACCTTCACCAAAGGATGTAAAAATAGGAGATACAAACTCTCCACTAACTAGAATGACCACAAGTCACTTTTAAACAAACCACATGCTTCCCAAGATGTCTTATCACAATGTGACATCACACAAATGGAAAGATACTAAAAAAAAAGCCTCAAGCCCTATGAGAAATGTTGAGGACACTCACAATACCAACGAAGAATGTTTACAACCTTTCCAAGACTTCACAAGACTAAGTGCACAATCTCCCAAACCCTTAGGTTTCCAATTAGGCAACTTCAGAAGAGTGCACACAAAATGATGCAAGAGAACCAAAAAGTATTCAACAAAGAAACTTAAGGACAAGTTAAAAACATCACTAGACCCATATGAATATTATGAAAAAATTTTATTTACATGGTTTACGCATCCAAGGTCCCGAAACTGAAGAGGAACTAACATGTCCCAAAAGAGGGAAAACTTGACTAGGTTTTTTAAGACCTAGTCGATGAAAAAAATCATGATGGAAAACTATAGGAAACAAAAATTATCCAAAAAGGGAAATAGTATTAGAAAAACCTTGGCTAACCCTAGTTAAGAGGATTTCCATTTTGGAAAATGTATGAGAATGAGGCCGCCCAATCAAATATAGGAAATTTTCAGTTTGTCACCCCTCATAACCAAGTCACTCCACTAAAAAATAGACCACCCTAGTATGATATCAGGCCACCCCATTGATGAAAAGGCTGGCTAACTGATGAAAAAGATGCCCCACTAATGACAAGAATGCCCCAAAACACTTAAAAACATTCCATAAGAGTTTTGGAACTTTTGAGTTGACCAGGCCACCCCAATACAACACTAGGCCACCCAAATTCACTAGGAGACACCTAAGTTAATTTTAAACCCTTGAAATAAATGTTCCTAAGTTAATTTTAAACATCCACGACATAATTAAATCATTATACATCCATGATCGTGCTCAACACCAACATTGAGGCACAATTAATGCTAAAACCCTAAAATTCCAAATGATTACAATCCATCTCAAGAGAGAGGTTCATTTAGAATTTACATTGAATTACATAAGAAGAGGACCAAAATCTCTTCCAACATCAAATTAAATTTCATTAAACTAATTATAAAGCAAATAAACAAGAAAGAGATATCGATGTTGCTTTGCTCCTTGAACCTCTGAACCCCAATGGTGGTTGCCACACCACCCTACCATGTGAAACCAATAAGGTTCAATCCCACCATGCTAGGATATGGTCACATGTCCCAAAAAAACTTACATAAGACACATTAGGAGAAGGGCATACACTCACACCAACCATAGAATAAACATTAGAACACCCATCAAACAAATAATTTAAGGACAATCAATCACCATGAGGGTCCAAATCACATAACCTAGTGCCATGATGACAATGAAATATAAAAACACCCACATTAGGCTTATTCACCAATTGAGGACATCATCAAAATAACAATACTAAAATGACTAAGTCCTATGATCAACACATTCATTGAACTCAAAAGGTGGCACATAACCCAATGCAAAATTTCTAACCTTTTCCAAATTTCATGAAATATTTGCACATCATCTATTATCCAATTTCATGAAGTACCATATTTTTAAAACATTCAAAAAAATCCATTAATGTGGAAAACATTCAATTTTTATCAATATTTTCACAAGCCAATAACCAGGAAATTCCCAAACTCCATTGAAATTTTACCAAAAAATGAAGTTTTAAAAAAAAAATTCTAAAGATACCCTTTTGTGGGAAAAGTTCCCAACACCCCTTTCAAGCTATAAAATATACATTTTACACGATTCCCAAAAATTTGGGCATAAAAAGGATATTTAAAAAAAAAATCATAAAATTGTTCACCACAACTAAATTACACTCAAAATTTGAAATGTAAAACATATTGGGAGCTATAAGAACTTCCCAAATCCTATTTCAAACATTCAAAATTAAAAACAATAATCATATGAGGAGATATGGAAAACTTACCTCTCCATTTAGCAAAATTTGAAATGAAGAGAACTTCAAACACACCTTGCAGATGCACAAGCATGAATTCCTACCAATTCCTATCTGGATGCAACTAACCTTTCTCAATTTTCCCTCCGATTGCTCACCCAATCACCAAATCAAGAATTTGGGAGAGGAGAGGGGTTTTTCCTTCACAAATTTCGTCCAAAAAATAAAAGATAACAAAATAAAACCTTTTTTTCCTATTTCAACTCTTTTTCCTTCTCAAAATAAAATAATAAAAATATATTTTCTTTTCCAAATAATTGCATTAAATCCCTGATTTTACCCAAGCCCAATTAACACATTTAAATACAATCCAATTTGTTATTCCACATTTAATTCATGTTTTAAGCATATGTAAAGCATATTTCACATTGATGGGTCTAGTTATTAGTATATTTTTGTTGTTTTTATATAATTTTAAGACACTTTACCTATGTTTTTAAAGTATCTCTCAGATAATACTTCCATAATATGTTATCCTTTCATACATACGTTGCAACCTTAAACCTATTTTGTGGAAATTAAATGTGGTGAAAATATTTGTAGCATTGCATAGTTTAAATATGAATATATATGTATAAGAATGAATTGTTGTGATTTAATTATGGTGGTTAGTTGCATATGTATGTGTATGGATTAATCTCTTTGCAACTCAATAGGTGGTAACTAGAAAGGAGTATTTGTAGCAAGTACCAAAGTAATATAACAAGGGATTAATGAAGTTCAAGCTATTCAAAATCTAGGGAGCCGTGGGGCTGAGCATGGTCATTATGGAAGGAATAAATGTTAGAAGATATTTGTTCTTGAATGTTGGATGTTTTATTACATGTTTCACATGCAAGCTATCCTTATTTGAATAGGTCTCTTTTTCACTTAGAAGAATAATTCAATCATTATTCGACCTGCTTGTATCTAGGAGTGAGATTTATGATTATTGTTAGTTGGCAGTTTGAATAAGACTCTCCCTATTTTGTATAAAGTTAGGGGATGAGTTCATAGATCAGTTAGTTTATTAATAAAAACTATTATCGATTAGTAGTTTTTTTCTAGTTTTCTAGTTATCCAAAGACATGTTAAAATTATATTATGGAATAAAATATGCAAGAAGGATTCTGTTTGAATATATGGTGTTATGCAATGAATAGAGTTGCATGATTTATGGATGCGTGAGAATCTAAGTTAGATTTAGTTTTCAGTTAAGTGAGGCAGTCTTCTGAGTTGGCCACTCAGGTCTTGTTCCTCACTTCAATTATCTATTTGTTCATTTATGCATTTCTAGTAATTCTATTTTCATTATTTTACATGTACAATGCAAGTAGAATAGTTTTTTTTGATTTGTATTGGCAGCATAGTTGTGAAGATTAGCACATAGCCGAGGCTGTGGAGAGGTGATTTTGACTGGAGCACAAAACCAATGAGACCACATTGATGAGGGGTCTCATCCTTAGATATGTTTGACATTCAAGTAATGCCCTTATATCTCCTTTTTTGTGTTGTCTTCATCCTTATCTCTCGAAGAACAATTGTATAGAACTGTGAGCCTAAAAGCCCAACAAGGACACCAGAAGGAGTGAAAGACTCATGAGGGACCGATACAAAACCACTAGGCATGAAAGACCCGTGTGGATCTGATAGAAGTCCACAAGCAACACACGCCATCAGGAAATTGGATCTGTGAGCAACACACGCCTACATGGTTTGTGAGCACACCAACAGGGGTCAAGCATGATCAGTCGCAACATCCGCCAAGATCACCTGTACATCCTCCAAGATCAACTGCCACTTTATTAATCTCCAAACAAGGTTGGACCAAACTGCTGTAAACACCGCTATTGATCTAGGTGGGGATTTGAACCCTAGTTGCCCCAAAAATGGACAACCATTTCAGTGTTACACCAACAAGTGATTCCCACAATACAAGTAGAATAGTTAATGGTTAGTTAAAGTTGTAGTTGTTCATGGATAGAGATAAATCATAGTTCTCTAGAGATTAGGAATAGTTATTTTATCATTTTAAATAAGTTTAGATTAATTTTGCATGTGCAGATCTTTAACAGTCACCTACAAATTATGTTGTAGGTAACCGTAGCCACTAGGTTCTATAATTATTTTCACTATTTTTGCAGTTCTGTCAAATTCCAACAAGGTAGAATAGTTTGAATAAGTTTATATAGAGTAATTTAGGTTAGCACGAGCTTGTGAAGACACATATAGTGTATTAACATCATAAGTTTATGCACCTTGGTTGATAATTTAATGTAGGCTTGCAATGTCAAGAGGACTGTTCAACTTGGCACACCCATGAATTGTGTAAAATTTACCAAGTCCATAACACATTAGTTTGC
The DNA here is from genome assembly GCA_007258455.2 of Sequoia sempervirens. NCBI lineage: Eukaryota > Viridiplantae > Streptophyta > Pinopsida > Cupressales > Cupressaceae > Sequoia > Sequoia sempervirens. The sequence goes on along the minus strand of VDFB02000007.1, from coordinate 139,182,284 downwards.
CTCTACATTTTTTGTGCTATTTTTAGGGATGGCACTATCTTCATAGGCCTATTTTTACAAGATTTCATAGTTAGAATTTTTTGTTTTGCATTAGGACTGATAGATTTCATCTTCAAAAACCTAGAGTTATAATAACATTGTGCAAGGCCGTTTCCATACAAAGACAAACCTATCGTATGCAAAGGTGGAGAGATAACCAAGGAGGATTCATCCCTTCAAACACTCAAGATAGAGGAGATACTAGTGGTTTTGCTGAGTATACTACAAAGATTACTGAAAGAGTAGATATTCCCTTTCCATCTTCATCATCATCATCATCATCATCAACTTCCACAACTTTTGAAGGGACCTTCGAACAATGGCATATCTTGATCCACTAGAGCCTGATACCTTTGAGTTCCCCATTGCAAACCACGCTAGAGCTATCGTGCTAAAAAATATTCAACAATCAACATTACCAATATTTTATGGCTTGGTAACTAAGGACCCAGATACCTTTCTCTTTAAGTTTGATGTCTTGTGCAAAAGTTATGATTATAATACTAATGCCCATAGACTCAAGCTCTTCCTAAAAAATCTTGAAGATGCTGTCCTTAGATGGTTTATGGGGCTTGGTAGGGATGTCCTAGATTGGGAAACTATGAAGAAAAAGTTCTTGGAAAAATACAAGGACTATTGTAGAGGATTACAACAAAGGAGAGATGAAATTTTCTCAATGTATCAAAAAGAGGATGAGCTATTAGAAGATTATATAGAAATATTTCAGTTTGCTTTGAAGAAAAACCCCCAACATAAACTGTCAGAGGATCCCTTAAGTTGGTATTTTTAAGGTGGATTAATGAAGACAGTATGGATGCCCTCAACCTTATTGGGGGAGGAGATATTTCTACAGGATCATTTGAAGACATTCTAAAATTTTGTAGGAATTATTCCAAGACCCTTTCTAGGAAGCCAAGAGGGGAGAGGTCATCCATCACAAGTAAGTCCTCTAATGGGGTTTCTAAAGTGGAAATTAGTAATTTAGTGTCAAACATGAAAGAGGATATGATTAGCCATCTAGCAACATATTTGGATACCCTACACATCAAGAAGAAGCAAGAGGAAGCACAAGCCAGGCTCACTGAGTACTATCCTAACTGTAGGCAGAGGAAAGCCAATTGTAAGTGCAAACGAGTGGCCAATATCTAGCAAGAAAGGGTTGAGAAACCATATTTCCAGCCAATGGAAGGAGATGATGGATAAATTTTCTACATAACACAAAGGATGCCTTGGTAGAAAAGACTAGGTATGCCACCAAAGCCCCTTAGTTTTAATCCATCTTTCCCTTCTAGCAATAAAATTTTTTCTGCTTGGAACACCTAGCCTAGAAAACAAATCAAAACCAGTGGCATAATTTTCAACAATGGCCAAAAGCCCAACCAAATTGGAACCAACAACAAAACCCATGACCACAACAAACCTTTCAGGGTTCCAACTACAATCCATAATGGCCAACCTAACAGAATTAATGGAAACCTCAGTGGAAAAATGGCCAATAATGGCAGCAACAAAATACAAATTACCAACAACCTATGCTACCACCTTCTCCACCTCAACAACCATATATGATGCCTCCATCAAATCCTTAGTCTCAGCCACCTAAACCATCCCAAATACCTACCCAACCTACACCTAAACCTAACACTAAACCTATTTAATAGGATTATTCTAATGAAGTTGTCCAATACCCCACTGATGGGGTAGAGGTAAGTGACCTTCATCTTAGATCAGGGAAAGCAACTTGTAGGACCTTCATCTCCCAAAATTATAGAATTAGACAATGAAGAACCTACAAAGGAAGCCTCAGATAACCCATCTTTGGAATCCCAGTCCAATCAAGGGCTCGAGAATACATCACATCCAAAGCCTCCATTCCCTGAACGTTTGGCTATCCAACAACAACATACATAGGTTGAAACAGACCTTCTAAGCTAGTTAAAGGATGTCAACATTAAAATTCATTTGATCCAAGCTATCAAAGATATTATGATCTATACTAAAAATATTAAGGATCTTTTCCTTAACAAGCCAGGAAGGAAAAGGAAGGACCCAAAGGTAGTCTATGTTTTGGGTAATCTTGCTGATATAATGTAGGGAAATATAACTATTCCCAAATATATAGATCTTGGTAGTGCAGTAGTGGACATCAAAATCAATGAGACTCTTATTAAGAATAATTTGATAGACCTAGGAGCTGCAATTAATTTAATGACCAAGGAAATCATGCAGCCACTACAGTTAGCCAACCTTAGGCCTACTTAAATAGTTTTACAATTAGTTGATAGGTCTATAGTTAAGCCTGAAGGAGTTATTAAGGACATGGTCATTGCATTAGATTCTTGGGATTACCCTACTGACTTTATAGTATTTCAACCCAAAGTTAATTTAGCTAGTTATCCACTAATCTTAGGTTGACCTTGGTTAGCCACAAACGATGCATTCATAGGCTGTAGGTAAGGAAAACATATCATCTTCAACAAAACTATAACAAAAAATATAGTACTTTATCCCCCATCTTAGCCACATAAAGACCTTGAGTAGACCATTTGGCCACACTTGGATGATGAGGACAACTACTCATTGCCGACCTTAATGACCATAGAGCGTATCCCTCTATTGGATATTCAAGATGAGGATAAGCTGATAGCTCATATCATAAAAAATGATTGTGGAAGGATCCCACAACAATAGGTTTGTCTATCCCATTTGCAAGATCTTTTGGAAAGTATAATACGTACTAGTTCCTCACAAGAGGTATCCCAAATAATCCATACTTTGTTAAAACAACAATGCTTGCCAATAGTACCTAGCCTTGACCTATCCTCTATACAAGACATGTCCATGGAATTAGAGATCAAGACTGGAAAGATGCTGAATGTTAATAATGCATTGATTGATGAACACCAGAAATACTTACACGTGTTGTAGGAACATGCAACAACTTTTGCATGGGATTATAGTGATATGAAAGGAATTGATCCTACCTTATGCATGCAAAAAATTTATATCTATGATGGCTACAGACCTATAAGGAAGCCACAAAGATGCATGAATCTAGCTCTTAGAGAGATTGCCAAGGCTGAATTGTAAAAGCCTTTGAATGCAGGGTTCATCTACCCTATATCAGGAAGTGAATGAGTTTCACCTTGGTCATAGTTCCCAAGAAAGGAGGTAAATGGAGAGTCTGTGTTGACTATAGGGAACTCAATGCTGCCACCAAGAAAGACCATTTTCCATTACCATTCATTGACCAAGTTTAAGATTCTTTGGCAGGAAATAAATATTTCTCCTTTCTTGATGGTTTTAGTGGTTATAACCAAATTAAGATTGCACCTGAAGATCAAGATAAAACCATGTTTACCTATCCTTGGGGTACTTATGCATATTATGTTTTACCTTTTGGTTTGTGCAATGCTCCAACCACTTTTCAAAGAGCAGTGCTTAGTATATTTTCTAATTTTGCACATGATAAGATGGAGATTTACATGGATGATTTCACCACATATGTGAAACATTTGATGAAGCTTTGCAAAATTTAGAGATAGTCTTGAAAAGATGCATTGAATACCATTTATCATTAAGCATTGAGAAATATTTTATGATGATGAAATAAGGCATTGTCTTGGGAGATTTTATCTCTAGTGCAGGGATACAAGTTGAACCCAAGAAGATTGAGATCATATCTACACTACCTATTCATCAAAAACAAAAGGATGTGAGAAGCTTTCTTGGACATGTAGGTTATTATAGGAGACTCATTCAAGATTGTAGTAAAATAACTACCCCTTTGTTTACTTTGTTGACAAAGGATATTAAGTTTGAATGGACTCTAGAATGTCAACAATCCTTTGAGAAGTTAAAAAATGCTTTGACTAATGCACCAATTTTAAGAGGTCCAAATTGGACATTTCCATTTCACATTCACACTAATGCATCAAAATTTTCTATCGGAGCAGTCCTAGGACAAAAAGAGGGAAATAAGGAGTATGCCATATATTATATCAGAAAAAACCTACAGGGAGAAGAATTAAACTATATTGTGACTGTGAAAGAAATGCTTGCAATTGTCTACACCGTTAACAAGTTCAAACACTATATTATTGGTTATCATGTATTCATACAAATAGACCATACACCAATTAGATACTTGATGAATAAGCCAGTAGTAGGTGGAAGAATTGTGAGGTGGTTGTTGTTACTATAAGAATTTGACATAACAATAGTTGATAAACTAGGAAAAGCTAATGTGGTTGCTGATTTTCCATCCAGATTGCCCATAACATCTAAAGGAGTGGTTGATGATTATTTTCCTGATGAGAATTTATTTGGTTTAACTATATATAATCCATGGTATGCTGATATAGCTAACTATTTAGCAACATGATAGATTCTAGCTTACTTCTCTCGTAGGGAGAAAAGAAAGTTAGCTCATAATTTCTTCCCCTATTCTTGGATTTTTGGATTCTTATTCTACACTGGACTAGATAACATTATGAGTAGATGCATTAGGGAGGATGAAGTGTTTGACATATTGAAAGTATGCCATGATGAACCTTATGGTGGAAATTTTGCAGCCAAGAGGACAATTTTTAAAATCTTAACAACAAGATATTATTGGCCAACACTTCACAAGGACTCTATTAAGATTACTAAAAGCTATGATAGGTGCCAGTGAATGGGGAGACCTACAAGAAGTGATGAGATGCCTTTGCAACCCCAACTAGCACTAGTTAATTTTGACAAATGGGGGCTAGATTTTATTGGACATATATCTCCCACTTTAAATAACAAAGAATATATCCTAGTATGTACTGATTACTTAACCAAATGGGTAGAAGTGAAAGCATTGCAATTTTCCAAAGATGGCAATGTTGCAAAATTTTTAGATGAGGAAATATTCACTAGGTATGGTGTTCCTAAGGAGACTGTAACTGATCAAGGACCTCAATTCACATCAGACCTCATAGCCCAGCTGGTGAAGGAGTATCAGATCAGGCACAAAAAATCTACTCCATATCATCCTCAAGCCAATGGGAAAGTTGAAGTTACAAATAGGGAGATTGAGAACATATTGACAAAAACTGTGCAACTTCATAGAAGAGATTGGGTATCCAGATTGCTAGAAGCTTTTTGGGAAGATAAAACTACCCAGAAGTCAACTATAGGGTTTACACCTTATGAGTTGGTATATGGAAAAACAATAGTGCTTCTTATAGAGTTTGAATATAAAACCACCTGTACAACAATTGAATTAGGGATGGACTTAACAAAATCTCAGAAAGAAATATTACAACATTTGAATGCTCTTGATGAAATTAGATTGTAGGAATTGCACAACATAGAGGTTGTTCATAAATAGAGGATTAAATGGCATGACCAGTATATCAAGACTAAAGAATTTACTGTAGGGGACTGGGCACTTCTGTATGATTCTAGATACAAATATTTTCTAGGGAAATTATAGTCACGATGGCTAGGATCTTATGAAATACAAGTATTTCCTAATGGTGTAGTGCAACTAAAAACTACTAATGAGGTCAAATTTTCAATTTTGGTTAATGGTCATAGAATCAAGCTGTACAAGAAACCACTTGAGCACGATGATTTCATCATATCTCTAATGGATGGGTATGGTGAACATAGTTCAACTAATTTAGGATCAAGGAAATAGGTTGATGTTCCACAAAATGATATCCCAATAGGAAGCGACTACCCACCACATCTAGTAGTACAAAGGTTGAGTTACACAACTCCACCTTTGAGATTACCCAGGCCTAATTTCCCATGTTTTAAATCACATGCACACACATCACAATTTTTGTAATGACAAAGTTCTAACTCCAGAGGGACTAGTTTCTGGTGAGACTTGTTAAGCATATTTTAGTTAGGCCTTGTGTGTGGAGTACCTGTAGCAATACCCATTGCATGCATGCTATTGTAGACATCCAAATTTTACCACTCCCATATGGTCAACTCCATCTCCTTTAATCGTCTATTCCATCAGTATTAGTTAAAAAATTTATTTAATTAATATTCCTCCTTTTGCCTAAGGTTCATAAAGTATTTGATTTAATAATTAAATACTTTACCTTTTATCCTTTCCTCTCTAAATTAAATAAATATATCAATTTATTTGATTGTCATTTAACCTTTCTAAATTTAAATCAATTTTAAATTCTTCTTTTTCTCTCTCCTTGTCACATCGTCCATAACCCTCTTCTAATATGGATTAGTTTAATTAATCCATGGTTAGGATGTGTACACCTTAATTATGATTAATGTCACATCCTCCATATTCTCCCACTTGCCTCTAATCCCTCATTAATCTCCTTAATCACATGCCATCTTTGGCATGTCCTCCAAGTCAACATTTCATAAGTGCTTTCCTTTTTTGAGCCTTGAGCTCTTCCCCATGTGAATTTAAAATTTACATTTATTCACTCAATGCATTTCTCTTCCGCATGCAAGTTGTTGGGAAATTCTAAATTCCCTCACTTGTCACATCAACCACATGGGACAAGGGATTCCTTTATAAGGACCTTGTCTTATCCACAAGGTACTTCTCATCATATGAATTTTAAATTCATATTTATTATCCCAACCACTTATCCCTTCCAATCATGTGAATTTAAAATTCACATTTATTCCCCCAAAAATTCTCTCATCCCCATGATGATAAGAGAGGACTTTCTAAAATACCTCACTTTTCACCATCACCCTCATATGGGGACAACAATTTCCTTTTTAAGGAGATCTTCTCCTAATCCCAAGGTACTTGCAAGTACTTCCACCTCACATGTCCTTTTTTCAACTCATTTTTCCTTGTGACATCTCATCCTCCACATGGAAAGATGTGAGGGCTTGTGAGTCCTTAACTCACCACAACCCTTCATCTTTTCCATGTTGGAAAAATATTGACCATCCATTTCTCTAGAGATTCTTCCCTTAAAATGGAAGATTTTCTCTCAATTGATTCATTCATCACATTTGCAATTCAAGCTCAAGCTCTCAAGCATACTTTCATTTTAGAAATTCTCATATCCTCAATTGTTGCATACTTTAAGCTCTCATCACTTGCATTTTCACTCATCTATCAAAATACCCAAGTATCTCAATGCATTCATCATCTAACCTAGATCATTTTGCATCCATTTTTAGTCCATTTTCCATCAAGGAGCACACATTTATCAACTATCAAAGGGCCAACCAAGGAGAAAATCATACAAAGTACAAATATGTTTTTCTTTATCTTTATTTTGTTTGAGTTCAACGTAGCCCAATCTTGAGGTGTTGAAGTGTTGTTTCCTTCTTTTGCATGTTTCTGACTAAACCCTACCTTCTATCTTAGTCCTTTCTTAGCCTGTTTATGGAAGAATTGTCTATCTTTCACTGAACAGGTGACCTTTCCCTAAATAGGAGCGATCCTGACCTTAAGTTGGGTGACCTTGCGCCAAGTTGGGTGACCCTACCCCAAGTTAGGCAATTTTTCACCCTGAACAACTAGTTTTTCCTTCTGTTCAGTCATTTTGAGTTCCTGTTTGCCCATTCTGACCTTCTATTTACTTGTTCTGAGTACCCGTTTCCTCATTCTAAGTACCTATTTTCCCGTTATGACCATCCATTTACTCTTTTTGAGTACCCATTTCCTTTTGAGTACTTATTTTCCCATTCTGAGTACTTGTTTCCTCATTCTGAGTACCTGTTTTCCCATTCTACGCACCCATTTCCTTGTTATGAATATCCATTTTCTTGTACCAACCATTTGTTTCCTCATTTTGAATGTCCATTTTCCATTTTGATAGTTGGTTCACTCATTTTGATAGTTCGTTTCACCTCTTTTTTTGATTTAGACAAGTCCAAAAGTTGAGTTAGGCGATGCTCCCTCTAGTTGGGTGACCTTGACCAATAGATATGCGACCTTTCCCTCCAGTTGGGTGACCTTGACCTCTAGTTGGGAGACCTTGACCTCCAGTTGGGTGAACCTGACCTCCAGTTGGGTGAACTTGACCTCCAGTTGGGTGAACCTAACTTCCAATTGGGTGACCTTGACCTCCAGTTGGGAAAACCTAACCTCCAGTTAGGCGACCTTTCCCCCTAGTTGGGTGATCCTGCACCTTGTTTAGATGAATCCGATCTTTATCGAGCCATTTTGCATCTTCTGTTCAGCCGTAATTTCCATATGCATTCTCCAAAAGTCATTCATTTATCATCTGAATCATATAGGAACATCATAAAGCATCTCTAGGTTGCATATCCCTCATCATTTTCTCAATCCAAATCCTCTAACCTTCGTTTGAAGTTATTATCCAAATTGACCTAAGTGTTTGAAATTGATCATCATCCTTCAAAACCTGCTTAGGATCGTCATTCCTCTTGAGTTAGTCATCCTCTTTGACCCTATCAATCCACTTCCATCTCATGTTGGATTTAGTGCCGCAATAATCTATCCTTAATTCGATCAATCAACACCTTAAGTCACCTGAGGTGATTCCTGAACCTGGTATAGAATCCCTTTTCATCATCTAATCTCATCCAATCATCCAAACTCATCAATCATATCATCAATCAATCTTATCCAATCTAATCCAATCTAATCCTTATCTGATCATCTAATCTATCAATCCAATGATCCAATCAATCAATTATCCAATCTAAATCAATCCTTTGATCATCACTTAGGTCATCTTTGCATTGCATTATAAATTTTAGCCTCATCTATGTTCACCTAGTAGTTCTGCACTTTCATGCCTATTCAAACTCGATCACAAGCCAAGGAAATGGCAAAACAACAAGGCCAAGATTCTGAACTAAATATCCCACAAGATCCCAATAACACTACAAATACCATACTAGATCCCAACAATGATGCAAATATCCCTCAAGATCCCCATAATAGTGCATCGTCACAATCCAATACTGACATCCAAAACACCTCACTACCCGAAGATGAAAACATGGTTAGCTAGCCCAAAGTCACCATCGACAAATACCTAAGTAATCCTGCTAATGTTCAAATGATGGATCACCTCCTCAATGAGCATGGGGATAAGATTCTTGCTACTCTAATCATGAAAGGAGTTAAAAGACCACTCAATTTCAATATGTCATAGTATACTGCCACCCAGTCTCTTCTTGCACCACAAGATCCATAGACCTCTCAAAAAGTTCCAAGAAATATTTATGTACTTGAAGGTGCACCTATAGACAATTGGTATCAACCTGAGTTCGAAAATACTATGATACATCAAGTTGCCAGTTATCCTTGCCTCCCATCTACTGTCTCTACGACACCACTTGATCTTAATGATCCCTATGCCTATGGCATGATAGTAATATTTTGTCTACTCCACCACTCCCACCTCAACATCCTAGCCAAACAACCATCAACACTAGGGGCACTCCACTCCTTGCATTGATTCCACCTCCAAGAACTGCACCTAATGGTAATCTACCACCGCCACCTCAAGGTAATAGCCCTATGTTTCAACAACCTCCCATTAATCCTCATCAATCCACTATGATGCAAGCACCACCATAACACACTGCTATACCTTTGCAAGCATTGCCACAACATGCTGTTGTTACTACTATTTCATCTCAACCACCCTATCAACAACCCACATAGTAGAATGTCACTATTCTGCAATAGAACATCACCATTCCACAACAAAACATTTCAATTGCTCAACAACACAGTACCATTCCTACACAACCTCCACATCAAGTTACACAAACTACATTGCAGCTGACACAACCACCCCATGGTACTTTTGCAGTAGTCCCACAACAACATATCCCATCTCACCTACTTTATCAACAACCACCACAACAGCAATAACCCCCCCATCATACACACATTCCCATGCAAACACAACAAAACCATTTTACATAATATTTCTACCATTCATCTAGCACATACACTGCTTATGCCACTACATCCAATCCTAATACGAACATCCATGTGGCCTCTTAGAATCCACCATGAACTCAACCACCACTTTACACCAACCCTTTGCAATCACAAACAAATCCATACCAACAATAGTCTAACCCACAACCACCTCCATACAATTACCAAGCCAATCCATACTACACTCAGCAACAACCTTCATACCAACAAGGTACTTCATCCACATCCTACACGCAACAACAACCGCCTTATCAATAGAGTGCTCAATCCACCTCTTACTACCAACAACAACCGCCTTACCAGCAAGCGGCTTCCATGTCATCATACTATCAAGTTGCTACACAACACCAATAGGGTACTCCATCCACCTCTTACTATCAAGAACAACCACTATACCAACAAGCAACTTCCACCTCTTATCATCAAAATCCATCATCCTCCTATCCGCCTTATGTCAATCTGTAGTCCACTTACACCAATCAATAGTAGCAAACACCTCCATATACATCTCAGCTTCCTAATGATCCAGTTGCTTTAGCACCATCCTCATCATATCAGTAGTAACCTCCATACAATTAGCATAATCCATCTGATCCAACTTCTGCAACACCTATCAATAAAGGTCTGGAAGAAGTCAAAGCTGCGTTAAAGGAATTATAAGCAAGGATCTCCAAACAATCATTTAAGTTTGAAGATATTTGTCCCTATCCATTAGATCCTTCAATTTCTTTCCTTCCTTTCCCAAAGCATTTCAAAATGCCAAAATTTGATAAGTATAAAGGAACAAAAGACCCTAAGGCTCACCTTCTAGAGTTCTACGTCCACTATCAAGAAGTCATGTATAAAGACAATTACCTCATGAGATTGTTCCCTAGGAGTTTACATGAAATATCTCTTGATTGGTTTATGGGTGTTAAGAAAGGATCTATCAAGTCCTTTGCACAACTTTCAGAAGAATTTGTTTCCCACTTCTCCTTTAATCTAGAGAAGGATATCGATACCCTAGATCTTCTAAAGGAAAAACAACATGAGGCAGAAACCTTTGCAAGCTATCTTCAAAGATGGTGAGATCTAGCTAGTTGCATGAAATCTACATTAAGGGAAAAGGACATGGTCACCTTGTTCATCAAAAAATCCCATTCGGATATGGCCCACAACTTTAGACTTCACTGTGTCATGACCTTTGTAGAAATAGTGGAGAAAGGTCGTATTACTGAGAGATCCCTTATCGCCGAAGGGCTAGTCAAAATCTTTAATTGTTATAAGAACAAAAACAAAAATGTTGTCAATGATGGTGTCACTAACACTAAACATGTCCAAGTGAACAATGCTTCCCTGAAGCAACAATATCCTCCTCCACAACATTCAATTCCTAACACTATATTAGTGCCTCAAGGGGCACCTCATCCACCCCAACAATCCAATCAAAATAATCAAGGGGGTTACAAGCATCAATTTACTACATTAGGAGAACCCCTAAGTGTTGTGTTTGATAGGCTTCTACAAGATAATTACCTGATTACATATCTCATGACCAATCCACTTGACGAATCCAACCCCAAACCAAATTGGTTCAAATACAATGAGTATTGTGAGTTCCATAAGATTAAAGGGCATAGATTGAATAACTATCAAGGTCTGAGAACATACATCTAGGATCTTATAGATCGGGGTGACATACATGTGGATGCCAACACAACACCATCATCCTATGCTCAATTGAAGATGTATCAAAATGCTTTCCCTAAGCATAACCAAGGTCCTAGTACACCAAACTCAAACGCCAGGTCTAGTAACAACAATAATCAGGATAACAACACCAACAACATCAGTTACAAAAATGTGTCATTTAATTATCAAGGCATTGTCATGCACATCAAGCAAGTGGAACCACATGTATCTATGATATGTGTAAAAGGTAAGGATCCACAATGTGCTATTACCACTTGTCAAAACCACATCACAGTCCCTGGAGCCTCCACATCCACCCAACCATAGCTTGTTAGTTCTTTGTACAACATTCTTGACCATCTAGGAAAGACCTTGACACAAATATCCATTTTGGATTTGCTTAAGTCTTCTCCCGCACACCAATAAATCCTAAATATGGTTTTACGGGACACCCAAGTTCCTAATGACATAGACCCTACACAATTTCAAGAATTGGTAGGGCACCTCTCAACAACCTATCATCTAGGGTTCAACCAAAATGACATTCCTTGCATTGACTTCAATCACAACTATCCTCTCCATCTAGAGGTCCTTGTAAACCATCATAAAGTAAAGAGGGTTTTGGTAGATAATGGTTTTTCCATGAACCTTTGTACATTGAAATTCATAAAACTGGTGGGATACACCCATGTTGATTTAAATAATCAAGTCATCACAATCAAGGCATATGATAATGTAGAGTGTGATTTTGAAGGAACAATATGTCTTCCAATCCAGGTTGGGCCAGTGGTGCAATATACTACATGTCATGTCCTTGATCTAGAATTACCCTATAACCTCCTCCTCAGCCATCCATGGATCGATGCCATGAAATTCATACCATCCACATACCGTTAATGCTTGAAATTCCCATTCAATGGGGTAGAAGTTACCATTCATGTGGATCCCCAACCATTCGAATACTGCCGCACCTTAGAAGCTTATTTTTTTCATTCCCACTATTGCCCTAGAGTAGAAATGGGACCACCACAGACATCATCCACCAATTCATCCACCAATGCATCAACCACCACTTCACTCGCTCCATCATCCAAATCTGATTCCACCCTTACCAAAGTCCAAATCATCGACAAAGGGTGTGGTGAATATGAAATGAAAACAACTCTAAACGTGGCAACTATGCCACCCTCCCCACACACATACAACCAACCTTCTCAAAATACACCAAAGGAAGAAGATAATACTATCACTTTGAGCTCCAAGAATGTGGGAACCAACACTTGCCGCTCCCCTTGATTTCGACAGGATACACCAAAATATGACATGAGCCAATGGGTTTACCATGAGTAACTTGACCCCTCTCCTCCTTTGAAATAATATTTCTAGGAGAAATATTCCTAGCCCTCCAAGTTTTTAGAGAAGTATAATTATCAGGGGGGAGGTCCTGGCCCTAAAGAGAAAGGAATGAAACACCATATTGAGGCTACAATAAGACTGAGATACTTTGTCTTGGGTCAAGACACAAAACAAAAGGGACCTATAGCATCATCTAGTACCTCTAACAATGTTAGTGAGAGAAATGGTTTCCTTGAAGACATTCTAGAGGAGGAATCCATCATGCACACATACGATGATGTAGATCACATTGATCTCTCTTCCATGTTCAACTAATTATACATCTACACCATTAGCCTATCCCTTAAACATCCTGAACTGATAGATTGGGACCTACATGGTAACACACCTATCAATACCTTTCCCACAATGGATTAGTACATAAATCTTACGGGATTGGGGGAAGATGAACACCTTAACTGCAAAATTAAAAAGAAGCAAAATAAAAAAGGTTCATTTAGCAAAAACCTCCCCAAGGCACTTCTTGACCTAGAAAAAGTAAAAACAAAGGGTGTATTTGATAGAGAAAACCTCGATGAGGCACTAGAAGATGGGGATATTCATCTTCCCCTTGTAGTAACTCAAATCTATGAATGATCTTCCATCCTTATAGAGGAAACTCAAGAAATAAATTTGGGAACTGAAGAGGATCCCAAAATCACTTATGTAGCCAAAGCACTATTAGAAGAAGAATATTCTACCATCACCAAGCTTCTCAAAGAAGGCATCATCAACTTTGCATGGACATATTCATACATGCTAGGCCTAGATCCTTCTTTGGTAGTACATCACTTGGATGTACATCCTGATGCCAAGCTTGTGAAACAAAAGCTTTAGAAAATGCACCCCCAAGTGGCTCTACTGGTTAAGAAAGAATTGGAGAAGATATTGGATGTTGGATTCATAAGGCCTATTGAATACTCATATTGGATCTCAAACAAAGTTCCTATAGCCAAACCAAACGATGCTATCAAAGTTTGCAAAGACTTCCATGACCTCAACAAGGCTTGTCCCAAAGATGATTTTCCTTTTCCAAACATCAACATGTTGGTTGACCTCACTACAAGGCACGGGATGCTTTACCTCATGGATGGCTTCTCTAGATATAATCAGATTAGAATTGCACCTGAAGACCAACATAGAACAATCTTCACTACACCATGGAGCACATTCTGTTGTAATGTCATGCCCTTTGGTCTTAAGAATGTAGGGGAAACATATTAGTGAGATATGACTGTTATCTTCCATGATCTGGTTCATATAATAATGGAAGATTATGTTGATGATCTATTAGGGAAATCAAGAACAAGGGAAGAACATTCTGTGGTGCTCAAGAAGATCTTTGAGTGTCTAGAGTAGTATAAGCTAAGGCTAAATATGAAGAAATGTGTCTTTGGGGTCACATCAGGAAAACTACTAGGTTTCATTGTCTCTTGAAGAGGTATAGAAGTCAATCTAGTGAAAGTCAAGGAAATTATGTATATGCCTCCACCACATAATCTTAAATAGTAAGGGAGCGTATAGGGTAAGTTACAATCCATTCAAAAATTCATTGCTCAATTAGCCGACAAGTGTTAGTCATTCACTCATCTCCTTAAGAAAGATACCACTTTTAAGTGGAATCAACAGTGTCAACTTAGCTTTGACAAGATCAAAGAGTATTTGGCTCGCCCCCCAATTCTTATGCCACCAATTCCTAGTAAGCCACTCTTGTTGTACATTTATGCTACATCAGTAGCACTAGGGGCATTGTTGGCACAACACAAGTCATCAAAGGAAAGAGAAATCTATTACATCAACTAAACCCTGGTGGGTTATGAACAAAATTATTCCCCAATGGAAAAAGCTTGCCTAGATTTGGTTTTTAGCTCACAAAAACTTCAACATTACGTGCTCAGTCATTCAGTAAAGCTCATCTCCAAGGTCGATCCACTCAAATACTTGTTATCTAGGAAAATTCTAACTGGTCGCATGACTAAATGGGTCATGCTTCTGAGTGAATTTGATATAGAATATGTGGATTGAAAAGATATTAAAGGACAAGTGATAGCTAATTAGTTGGAAAATGCTCCCCTAGTAGATACCTCTCCTCTGACAACAAAATTTACAGACGAGGGAGTCCTTGCAGAAACGGAAGCGGCCACATGGACACTATACTTTGATGGATCATACACACACAATGGATTGGGGGTAGGGATCTTGCTCATCACTCCCTAGGGTGATTATATACCAAATTCATTTAGATTGGCCTTCCCATGCACAAACAACATAGCTGAATATGAAGCTCTTCTTACTGGCCTCAAAATTCCAATCTAGTGGCATATCACCCACCTTAGAGTCTTTGGTGATTCTCAATTAATCATCAAATTGGTCAATGATGATTTTCTTACAAAAGATGATAAACTACTGCCTTATAAATGCATGGTTGATGACTTCAAAAAGTATTTCACTTCCATCCAGTTTGATTAGATTCCAAGAGTCCAGAACAAAGCAGTGGATGCCATGGCTACCATTGGTTCTCTAATCGACATGCCTAAAGACAAAATAGAGTGTGAATTCCTCGTTGAACAAATTTTAATCCCCACTTACGATATCTCATAAAGTGAGATGGTGTGTGACATTGTTGGTCCCACGTCCCCTTGGTACCATGATATCCACACCTAGCTTCACGATAACATCCTGCCTCCCAATTTGACATGGAATCAATCTAAGTCTTTCATGCAATGTACATCCCATTACACCATCGTAGGTGACACTCTATGATCGTGGGTATGATGGAACCCTCCTCTAATGTCTAAATGAGACCGAAGCCCATACTGCATTGATGAATGTACATAATGGTGTATGTGGGGCCCACTCAAATGACATGGCCCTGGCTAAGAGAATTCTCTGAGTAGGCTACTATTGGCCTACATTAGAATATGATTCTTGTGAGTTCATCAAGAAGTGCCTGCCTTGTTAACAAGTTGATTTAATACAGGATCCAACACATGATCTTAATCCTCTTATAGCACCGTAGGCCTTCTCTTAGTTGGGTTTCGATCTAATCGGTAAGATATATCCCCCATCCTCTAATGGCCATATTTTTATCATCACTACAACTAAGTACTTCACCAAGTGGGTGGAAGAAATGCCACTCTCACAAATCACAGGTACTCACATTTCCAAATTTATCCTCTTCCATATTCTTTACAGGTATGGAATACCATCCACCATCATTTCTATAAACGGAAAGCCTTTCAAGAACCAACTATGAAACAACTTTGTGACACATTCCATACCCAAAATCGTTGGTCTATTCCTTATTACCCGTAGGGTAATGGTCAAGAAGAAGCCACCAACATAACCCTCATCAGAATCCTTAAAAATGCGGTCAACAATATTGGTCAAGATTGGCACCTTCACATCCATCTCGCCCTTTGGTAATACTGCACCTCCATCCACACTCCTACCAATGCCACCCTGTATTCACTTGTCTATGGTGCCAAAGCCATCTTTTTGATTGAGGTAGAAATACAATCACCGAGAATCTCCCTAAAGAATCTTATCAATAATGAAGATGCTTGAGTTGCTAGACTCAGCCAATTAGAACTCCTAGATGAAAGACAAATTAAAGCATATGACCATCTTCAAGCTTATTAGAATCGGTTGAAAAAAAGCTATAACAATAAGGTCCATCCTTGCCAGTTCAACATTGGTGGTTTAGTCCTCAAAGAGAATCAATGAACTCAATAGGACCAAGAAAATAAGGGAAAATTTGAAGCAAATTGGCTTGGTCCTTATGTCATCACCGCAAAATATGGATTAGGGGCCTACAAAATTGCTACACTTGAAGGTGAGCCCCTAGAGGAGCCCATTAATATCATGCACATGAAAAGGTTCTACACTTAAATTAGCTGGGTATCCTCTCCTGCAAAATCCAAAAAAATACAAAAAAAGTAAAAAATTATCAAAAATACAAAAAAAATCAGAACATCAGAAAAATCCAAAAATAGTAAAGAGAAATAATTCATCCTATGGTGAAAACCACCCCTGGTGCCACCTTGGATAAGTACGTTTGGTGAAAACCTAGTCACAGGCGCCAGTCGTAAAGGGATTAATCATTATCTACCTTGAATCCTAGTTACTTAATACTTCCATCCATCCTGATCTCATATCTCATTGATCCTCTCCTTCCATCCATGTTCATTATCTGATCTTTTTGTATATTTTGGTTGAGCATTGGATGAGTTCCATCCGCTATCCATTATCCTAAGTTTTTATCCTAATCTGAGCTTGTGTCATCGGTCTTGTCATCTTGGCGGTCCTTCGTGCCCATTTAGGATCCTTCATCATGTCAATTGTCATCTAGATTCCATCATGTCATGTCGGTCTTTTTAGTCTTTGTCGAACTATGTTGCCCCCTGTGCTTTCACTTAGGCAAGGCTGATAATTTGATTTTCCCCTGGGGCATTTTGTCCATCTTGTTTTGGTCATCTATAGTGGTCTCCATCATTCCCTTTCCACTCTTATTCCTTGTTAGTCATTGGTCCTTTCTGAACTACATTTCCCCTACACTTGCACGTAGGCATGCTCTATCTTTTGATCCACCCTCGAGGCTTTGCGTTGATTTTTTTTCCTTCTTGGTCATCGTTATCTATCGCTTGTCTTCATTAGTCCTCTTTATGCTTTTATCCATAGTATTTTCTTGAACTATGAGGGCTATGTGCTTTCATGTAGACAAGGCTAATCTTTGATCGACCCTCAGGCTCCTAGGTCATTAGGATGTGTCAGTCTTGTGTCTCGTGTCCAGTGTCATGTCATCAAGTATGTCCTTATCTAGCCAGTTATTCACAAATGAGATCCACTCATATCATGAGATTCAATTGGTTTAGGAATCTCTTACGTCATCATCAATATTTTTAGTTTAGTATCCATCATCGATCTCAATAGGATGTATCCTTCCTAATAGACCTCATCAACCCCATCCATCCTATCGATCCTATGGCAAAGGATGTTTTGAAATTGATTGCAATATTTTGATACTTTTGGCTTTTATTTATTATTTTAGATCCTTTTTATAACTTATCAAGGCTTCCATGATCTATCATATTATGGTGTGTTTTTCTTGGTTAACAAAGGGGCATATCTCAATCTTTTTGCTTTGTTGTTGTCTTCCTAGTCCCATGAAGTACCCACCAAGAACCCTGAGGTCTTGTGTTACGCTGTGGAATCCTTTTGTGCTTGTGGTTATCCCAATTCCTGGCCCGACCAAAGTCTTCACAACTTTGGGGTGTTGGGATAGCCTTCTTGTCTATTTTGTTTGTTTTAAGCATTAGACACTAATTCATTTTTGTTTACATACCATGGTACCTAGTGTCTTATGCTATAGAAAAAATTAGTGATCTAAAAATGGAAAATTACAATAGGATTACATTTCATAATCATGATTCATTGCATTGCATTCATACCTAACCACCGATCTATGATTTTGGTTGTGCAAAAATTCACCTTCCATCTCTTGTTCTTCTCAGGATACTTACAGTTCTTGACAGGTGTAGTTGCACACCCATCTTCTTTTAATTTTGTAATTATTACAAGGAAAGTACTTGACATTAAACCAACAATACACCTATCATCTCCCCTCATTGCTATGCAAGTCCTTATTGAAACTCATGTTCATGATGCATTTCACACTAGGCCATCACACTCACCTATCACACACCTTTATTTTGTATAAGCTGAAGCAAGCATGATCACAAATAAAGTCCATCTATCATCCACATTACATTTCTCTATTAGTGTGCATTATAGGTTCATTGCATTTCATCTTGTATCTATTTTAAGTTATTTGGATTAATCATGTTTGGGTATCCTAAGCATCTTAGATTCATCTCATTAATCATTCATATCCATATTAAACCATACTATTAACACATTACATACATTGCCACCTGCATCACAAATTGTTAGATCCATACACATAGTGTAAAGTCATAAATTATCCATCACATCCTACATCATACATAATTAGTCATCATATATATCATCTTTCTCATCCATATAAGAATAACCATACATGATCACAAGCATATATATACATTGCATTATAATGATCATCCATAATAAAATCATAAACACATACATATGCATAAGTAAAATAATCCATCACATAAACATAACATAGTGTCAATAAAGGCTCTCGCATATCATATAATAATCAAAATACAATGTCCATCTCATAGTCCATAATACTATCCATCACATATATCATCAAATAAAGTACAAATACAAGGATCTAGATCAACTCTAATCTCTACTGCTTTGTACTGTACATCCATCATGCACCTGTCAAAAACTGATATCCTGTCACCTATCCTCTTCCCTCTCTACTATGAGCTGCCCACATCTAATATTTGGGGTGAGTTTGGCACTCCCCCTCTCACGGAGGAGTCTCTCTCTAGCTATTGTATCCATGGGTATGTGTCCCTCCTGACTGGGATGGGGATGGCATATGTGGCCTTGCTCAAAACATAGGGAGGTACCCGTCACTCCTTTGGCACTGCTGTATAGTAGGCTGACATATAATAGCTTGCCTCTTGCATGTACTCATCCCACTCTACTGCTTGATATCTAGATGCATCCCGATATCCCCTCTATCTATCCTGGGATACACATATGGATCTCCTCTCTTGCACCCATGCATCTTGTGCCAACCTTAGCTGATCAATCTCTACCCCCATCCATGACACCTGCTCTATAGTCCTATCCCTCTCACCTTGCATGGCCTATATCTATGCCTACAATCTCTGCACGTCTGCACCTATCTTGCCACCCTCACCCTATGTTGCTTGTGCCTAAGCCTATGCTACATCTCTCTCTCTCCACAACCTGTGCCCATGCCACTACCGCATCCCTCTCCCTTTGTAGGGTTTGCACTTGTATCCATGCTGCATCCCTCCCTCCCTATAGGGCTTGCACTTGTGTCTGTCTTGTGTTCCTCTCTGCCTCCAGGGTCTACACCTAGTCCCTCATAGTATCCTCTCTCTCTTGCATCAACCCCATATCTCCCACTATCTACTCTACTACCTTGGATCTATCACATACCTCATCTCGCTCTCACCTCAACTTAGTCCTATCCCTTAGTAACCCCTCCACCTATCTCCTCAAATCATGCATGTCCTCTACCTCCGCCATGGTCCCTATTGATACCTACTTTGTCACTCCTCTAGGATATTGCTGTCCCCTCGCTTACAGTATGGTCACCACACCCTCTAGCCTATCTCGCTCCCATCTTGCCACCACTACCTCCTCATGCTCCCTAAATACCTCTCCCTCAAGTTGAGCTACCTCTACATGTAGCTAGCTCACCTCGACTCATAAACCATCCCTCTCTACCCATAACTCCTCATGCCGTGACACTGCATCGACTACATCCCTAAAATCCCTCTCACCCTCTACTCGTACTCTGGCCACCTCTGCTCACAACATGCTCACCTCTGCCTCTAGTTTTCATTTTGTAGCCTTTGTATCTCTTAGTCTCTGCTTGGTGATTTGTAATCTTGGCACAACTCCTCTCAATAGTATAGCTGGATCCTCTACTATAGGTGGTAGCATGGCGAATGGGGGGTATCATGAACATCCATGTCCATCTCCTCCACCTCTGCCTCCTCTCTCTCATCCATCATCTCTACCTCTGGCTCATCTCTCTCCTCCTAGGCCTTGATCTCCACTCAAGATCTCCTCTGCTATCTCTACCTCTTCCTCACACTCTCCTGCTACCCTGCAATCCTAACCTCTCCCTATCCTCTCTCCTACTACCCTGTTGCTCCAACTACCTTCTCATCTCTCTCATTCATCATCTCCACCTATACCTCACCTCTCTCTTGCTCTACCTCAATCTCCACCTGGACTCTCCTCTATTGTCTCCTCCTCCTCACCCTTTCCTACTGATTTGTGGCTACAACCTCTCCCTGTCCTCTATCCTGCTGACTTGCGGCCCTAGCATCCCCATGTCCTCTCTCTTTCTGCCCTATTTCTCCAACTGCATCCTACCCTTTCCTCTACTATCCCCTCCTCCCTCTCCTTTGGCTTTCCAATCATAGCTCATCATCTGGCCCAAAACCTAGTGTCCCCACAATCAGCTCCTCTGGTGTATTCCATAGGGGTAGGTGATGTATCAAACTATCACTCTTGCCTCTTCCTCCCCCCATCCTACCCGAGTAAGGTACTAGTTGCAATGTCTCCCAATGCTCTCTTGCAAACCTTGGTGAAATTGATTCTCCCCATGGTAAACCTATCTAGCCTATGTGCCTCCACTGTTTGTGGCTCCCTTCCAACTATGTAGCATTTGGTGTAGAAGTAGCCTCTATGTTTGTCTTCATCCCTCCTCCATCCCAAAAACTGCTGTGTCATGTAGGGCCTCCAAACTATATCCTCCTCCTATAGGTCATCCAATGTCCTCCATCTATCTAGATCCCCGAAGCCCTCATAGTGCCATACCCAACCATACTCTACCCCATACTAGTAAGCTACTGGTGCTATCACATCCTTTAATCCTACTCTCACCACTCCTAGCCTGGCAACATTGATGTGCTCCCAAGCCCATACCTATAGCAACATCACCTGTGTAATACTGAGTACCTCTCGATAGCACACGATGTGCTGGTATCTATACAACTGTGCTAGTACACATGTACCCCATGTGAATTGCCCCTCTCTCCCCTCAATGATGTGTTGTATCACCTCCATGTAGCTCAAGTTGCAGAAATGCCCACTTTGGTCTGGAAACAACAACCCACTAATCAGTTTGCATAGGTATAGCAGTAATGGTGGAACCCCCAACACTAGGTATCCATCCACATCCAACCTCTGCCTCTGCATTGAAAGGTAATCTCATCCAAACAATACCCATAGGGTATGATCCAACATTGCCCCCTCTGATGTCATCACACTCACCAGGTGGCCTACTATAAGCAGCCTCAGTATCCACCATGCATCCTTTAGCATCACATTTATCTCCCTTGTCAGGAGATGGAAGGTTGAAGTCTCCAAACTCCACTGCTCTATGAGGGCTGTCACCATTGCCTGATGAACTCTAATCATAGGGTATCCCAATAAGTGCAACAATCTTGCCCATGATAGAGCCTCATGGTCTACTTCATTCATGGCTACTATCATCACCTCCAACACCTCTGACCACCTCTTGTGTGTTCATAAACTATTGAAACTTTGCATCCATACCACACCACATGTTAGTCATCCCATCCTTTCATTCATTTATCCCTCTTTTCCATTTCTTGGCCTTAGGCTATCTTTTCACTACTTTTTCCCCTACCCTTTTCTAGCCCAACTTTACTTGGTTTGGTTTTTCTTTTTCTCCCCTCTCCCCCCTTCCTCCCCCCTTTATCCCCCTTGGGCATGCTTTCCTGCCTCGGTAGTGGGAAAACTTACCCTAGTCATAGGTGAGCCTACTCGGTTGGCAGGCAAACTCACCTCGGCCCGCGGGCAAGCCCGCCTGAGAGGCAAATGAACCTGCCCCGACCTGCGGGTGAGCTTGCCTCAACAATGGATGAGCCCACCTAGAGGGTGGGAAAACCCACCCTTGGATGGGTGGCTGCACTCGGGCGGGGACGCCCCTGTCCAGGGTGAGGTTTCCCCTCTTGGGGCAGTGTCGCCCCCTTATGGGCGAGGTCACCCCTGTATTGGACAAAGTCACTCAATCCTCCCTAATCTGATTTTTTAGGAGGATTTTCCCGATTCCAGGGAAAATCCACCCTCCCCTATTTTCCTTTTGCCCTTTCGAGCAATTCTTTTCTTTTTTATAGGTTCCTTTACCCTATAATTGGGAAGATTCACCCCCCTTTCTGCCACCTCTAACAGGCAATCTTGCCTACCCACCTAGTGAAATTGAAATTTCACCCCGACCTATTTTTCTAAATTGACCCCATCCCAAAACCTATGATTTCAAAATGAATTAAAAATTCAAAATACATCATAAAATGCTTAAAGTCACCAAGAGGGTTTTGAACGTAACTTGGCGTGGAACCACACGCTTGTGGAAAAAACACCGTACCTCATCCCCCTAGTGGATGATGTCATCATCATAATCATCCGACATCCTCATCTCCTTGTTTCCTTCCTCTCGTCTTCTCTCTCTCTCACTCAACTGCTAGGTGTGCAAATGAGGAATAGTAATTTCTAAAATTACCTTATATAACCTTTTCCCTCCATTTTTCACTTTTTTAATTGAAGGGTATTTTTACCCTTTATTTAAATCTTTTTTAATTCGACTAATCCTCTAACTTCTAGAGGCTTCCATTTGCAAACAGTGTGTCCATTTGACTCTGTTCCAAATCCAATCTTCCTAGTTTTTGAGCTCTATCCAATGATGCCTTTCATTTTCTCATATCAAGAAGTCACTTGGGGCCCCTTTTTCTTCCCCAACTGCCCTCTCGAGGGGGCATACCCTACTATTTTCCCCATTCCCTTTTCATGGTCATTCCCTTGCGAGATTGGGGCATCTCCCTTCATTTCCCTCCATTTGGGCAGCTCACACAACTTCTCCCATGCTGGGGCATCATTTTTCAAGTTGCTTCCTCTATAGAGTCATTTGCATTCTATTTTTCTTTGAAGCACTATTATTCTAACATTATTTCAAAGAGGGGAAAAATGTAGACATCCAAATTTGACCACTCCCATATGGTTAAATCCGTGTCCTTTAACTGTCTATTCCATCAATATTAGTTAAATGATTTATTTAATTAATATTTTTCATTTTTCCTAAGGTTCATAACGTATTTGATTCAATAATTAAATACTTTACCTTTTATCCTTTCCTCTCTAAATTAAATAAATATATCAATTTATTTAATTTAGTCATTTAACCTTTCTGAATTTAAATCAATTTTAAATTCTTCTTTTTCTCTCTTCTTGTCACATCCTCCATAACCCTCTTCTAATTTGGATTAGTTTAATTAATCATGATTAGGATGTGCACACCTTAATTAGGATTAGTGTCACATCCTCCATATTCTTCCACTTGCCTCTAATCCCTCATTAATCTCCTTAATCACATGCCATCATTGGCATGTCCTCCAAGTCAACCTTTCATAAGTGCTTTCCTTTTTTGAGACTTGACGTCTTCCCCATGTGAATTTAAATTCACATTTGTTCACTCAATGCATTTCTCTTCCCCATGCAAGTTGTTGGGAAATTCTAAATTCTCTCACTTGTCACATTAGCCACATGGGTAAAGGGCTTCCTTTATAAGGACCTTGTCTTATCCACAAGGTGCTTCTCATCATATGAATTTAAAATTCATATTTATCATCCCAACCACTTATCCCTTCGAATCATGTGAATTTAAAATTTACATGTATTCCCCCAACTTCTTTCATCCCCATGATGATAAGAGAGGACTTTCTAAAAGTCCTCACTTGTCACCATCACCCTCATATGGGTACAAGGATTTCCTTTTTAAGGAGATCTTATCCTAATCCCAAGGTACTTGCAAGTATCTCCACCTCACATGTCCTTTTCCAAACTCATTTGTCTTTGTGACATCTCATCCTCCACATGGAAAGATGTGAGGGCTTGTGAGTCCTCAACTCACCACAACCCTTCATCTTGCCCATGTTGGTAAAATCTTGACCATCCATTTCTCTAGAGATTCTTCCCTTAGAATGAGAAATTTTCTCTCAATTGATTCATTCATCACATTTGCAATTCAAGCTCAAGCTTTCAAGCATACTTGCATTTTGGCATTCTCATATCCTCCATTTTTGCATGCTTTAAGCTCTCATCACTTGTATTTGCACTCATCTATCAAAATACCCAAGTAGCTCATTGCATTCATCATCTAACCTAGATCATTTTACATCCATTTTTAGTCCATTTTCCATCAAGGAGCACACATTTATCAACCATCAAAGGTCCAACCAAGAAGCAACTCATACAAGGTATAAATATGTTTTTCTTTATCTTTATTTTGTTTGAGTTCAATGTAGCCCAATCTTGAGGTGTTGAAGTGTTGATTCCTTCTTTTGCATGTTGTTTTAGATCATTTAGGATAGGTAAATAACACTGCTCATTTCTACAATCACTTGGCAAACTCAAATTGTTTTTCCCACGAAATATCCTAGATCACACGTGTCCTTTACTTCCCAGTAAAGTGCATGTCACGAATACAATCACTACTTTTCATTAACTCCTATGAAATCAATGCACCTCACATCACTGGTACATCACAATATGTGCTCTTTCAATTCACAGCTGCACCAAGATTTAATTTCCATTTCACATGTATGATAGGTAGCCTCACATGATTAAAATTAGCTTTCATTTCATATTCATTATTATTTATTGTTTAAATTATGCATACAAGTTTTATCACCATTACTTTTCATAATTATCCTATCACCCTAACCCAATTACGCATGAAGTGTGGTCACTTCACTTTAAGTTGGGGGGAGGGGTATCATTGTTATAAAATTTTGTTTGATTTTTCCATCCAAGTTTGTCAGACTGCATTAATACCATCTTTTTAAACTAGAAAAAATTCTCTATTTTTTCAATAAATGTGATTCCTTCCTTGAGATGAGCTAAGGTATAAGATTTTGGATACTGGATCAAACTAAAATAAAGGGATTTTCAGTATTGGGTATAGAGAAGGTCTTTGGAGTAGCAACTAAATTTGAGGGATTTTGGGTGGTGAAGTTGAATTTGCAAAATTTGAACTCTTTGAGGTTACAAAAATCAATGAAATAATGGGAGGTGATGTAATTCGTAGAGAACCATTTTCTCACAAATAAATATTAGAAGATACGATGGTTATCCCTCTATTCATTAGAGTAGGATGGTTGGACTATTTCTTGAAGTTGATAGAATATGATAATGAGATGGTCAAGGATTTTACAACCACACTGAAGTATGATGAAGAAATAGTAAAGGGATTGGTGGTGGATGGCCCAAAGATGGTAATCACTCAAGTAATAGGGTTACCTTGCATAGGCTCTGAGTACCTAGCTCGTGCAGATGTGGTAGCAAAGAGGGAAGCATTCTATGAATGGGGCAAGAACTTGGATTCAACATCACAAGGTACTAAAAGACTTTCACTTTCATTATTTTGGGGAAAATGTGCTGCTTATATTATCAAATACCTTACTTGTGATGGCCACCACATTATGTTATATACTATGCATTTCAAGTTGTTGAACCACTTACGACATGACCAATTAGTCAATGTACCCAATTTTCTATACATCATGCTAAAAAGAATGGCCTCTAAATATCAAAGGAAATAGAGTGGTACTACATTGTCTCACCATTGTCTGATAACCTTATTGGTTAAGAAAATTTTGAGAATTCAACATCCCAAGGTTGATTGGGAAGCTTTTAAAAATTGTAAAGAAATCACTGAGTTGCTTGAGACACTTGAAGTAGAAGATGAACCCTTAGTTGAGTCTGAACCAGAAGTTGACCCTGAACAAGATGAACCTAAGAGAGAAGATTCCCCTATTTTACCATCTACTTCATCTACCCATATCCAAAGTGGGATTGAGAAACATGACGTGTCAGTTGTGTTAGTAGAAGAACCCTCATATTCCAAGAACCCTAGAGTTAGGAGAAGTACTGTGCCAACATCCTCAAAAGGGAAAAGAAAGAGAAAAGGAGTTGATAAGTAGGAGAATATTGTAAAAGAAGAGGATGTGGGAAGGAAAAATAGGAGGAAAAGGGGAAAGGGGAGTAAAGTTACACAGGGAACCATTACTCCTCGATGCTCAGGAAGATTAAATAGATAGAGAATTGAGAAGAGAGATATGGAGGAACCATTTCAGGAAGGAAAGGTTGGGGAATGGCAACATCATATTCCACTGATGGTAGACAGATACAAATAGGGAAAGAGATGACCTTGACAGTGTTTATGCTGAAAATGTTTATGTGCTTGCTAAAGGGAGAAGATATATATCATCATCTTCCTTTAATACCAACTCAGAGGGTGTTTTCATTGCTAAGAAGACCAACATAATAGTTCCCAGTGAATCTCTTAGAGAAGTTTTTGATGCCACAAGTGATGATAGTGAAGGTTTGAATTTTGAATAAAAGAGTTGTTAGAGGATAGAAACTTAAGAAAAGAGCTTCAAGAAGCCCTTGATAGGATACAACAATTGGAAGAATTGGTAAAAGGGTATGAACAAAAAGAAAAAGAAAAGGAAATGAGAATCCCTACCATACTACTTTGTCTTTGGTATTTGAATTGATGAAAGTTACTAATCAATTTAGGCATGAAAAATAAAATTGGAAAAAAGAATAGTGAATTTTGAATGAAACTAAGAATTTGGAGTTGAAAAGACTAGAGGAGAAATTGAAAAAAGTGGTTAATAGAGCTATCCAAATAGTTGAATGTAGACCTCTGTCTAGGGTATATGCATTGTTCTTAAAGGAAAAATTTCTCAGTTTTTAGTTCAATAATTTTATTAATGACTAGTCTTTTTCCTTGGATAAGAGACATAGTTTTCTCTCTTCAACAGAATCAGTTTAGAGGAGCAAGACTAGTTATGTGAATATTATTTGCATAATTATGTGATGGTAGAAGATACTAACTAGAATCCCTTGATTTATGTTGGGGATTTGCAAGTGAGAGCTCTTGCATCTTACTTCAGAAATGAACAACTCCGTGGGGAGTAAATGGAGAAATATGAAGAACAAGAGAAAACAATGACATTACAAATTAGAAAGGAAGCAATGAATCCTGACACAGTCATTAATCAATGGTTAAGACTCCTTTCTCATAGAGGGCCAGGGAAAAAATATATAGAATTAAGAATCAAATATTATAGAAGGATTAAACATTTAGCAATGACCACTCTTCAAAATTTCCTGGTACATGTGAGGAATAGATGGGACAGTCTAACTCCAGAATTGTAGAGGAAGGAGCCTCACTCCCTTTATAATTTTATGAACATTTTTGAGAGGTTACACAAGTATATTGAGATCTCAAGAGTAAGGGGAGTGGAGTGGCTTCCACTGACTTACCACCCTCCTATCCTTCTTCACCCAATTCCGTATTGGATTGGACAGATTACTGATCAGGACATAAATGCAGAATTAGATAAGATGAACATGCTTGCATGCTACAATGGTTTCTACCTCAAACATGGATAGTGAGTCGACATAGTCATGGATCTCAGGAAGATTACTTCATTTAATAATCTTCCCTCCTAGGTGATTTAGTTTGATATTTTTTCTTGGGGATAAGCAAAATGACAAGTTGGGGGAATGGTGGGCCTGGCTATTAGTATCTTTTTGTTTTTTTTATCTACTTTTAAGACACTTTATCTATGTTTTTAAAGTATCTCTTAGACAATAATTCCATAATATTTTATCATTTCATACATATCTTGCAACCTTAAACCCATTTTATAGAAATGAAATATGGTGAAAATATTTGTAGCATTGCATGGTTTAAATATGAATATATATGTATAAGAATGAATTGCTGTGATTTAATTATGGTGGTTAGTTGCATATGTATGTGTATGGATTAATCTCTTTGTAGCTTAGCATGTGGTAAACATAAAGGAGTATTTTTAGTGAGTAACAAAGTAACAAAATAGGGGATTAATGAAGTTCAAGTCGTTCAAAGTGTAGGGAGCTATGGAGCTGAGCATGGTCATTATGGAAGGAATAAATGTTAGAAGATATCTGTTCTTGAATGTTGGATTTTTTCTTATGTGTTTCACATGCGATATATCCTTATTTAAATAGGTCTCTTTTTTTAGTTAGATGAATAAGTCAATCATTATTCCACCTCCTTGTATCTAGGAGTGAGATTTATGATTGTTGTTAGCTAGTTGGTAGTTCGAATAAGACTCTCCCCATTTTATATAAAGTTAGGGGATGAGTTCATAGCTCAGTTAGTTGATTAATAAAAATTATTATCAGTTATTAGTTTTTTTGCAATTTTCCAATTATCCAAAGACATATTGTTAAAATGATATTATGGAATAAAATCTGCAAGAAGGATTCTATTTGAATATCTGGTGTTATGCAAAGAATGGAGTTGTATGATTTATGGATGTGTGAGAATCTAAGTTAGATTTGATTTTTAGTTAAGTGAGGAAGTCTTCTAAGCTGGCCACTCAGGTATTGTTCCTCACTTCAATTATCTATTTTTTCATTTATGCATTTCTAGTAATTTTGTTTTCATTATTTTACATGTACAATGCAGGTATAATAGTTAATGGTTAGTTAAAGTTGTAGTTCATGAAAAAAGATTAATAATAGTTCTCCAAAGATTAGGAATAGTTATTTTATCATTTTAAATAAGTTTAGATTAATTCTTCATTCATAGATATTTAGCAGTCACCTACAACTTATGCTATAGGTACCCGTAGCCACTAGGTTCTGTAACTATTTTCACTATTTTTGTAATTCTATTAAATTCCAACAAGGTAGAATAGTTTGAATAAGTTTATGTAGAGTAATTTAGGTTAGCACGAGCCTATGAAGACACATATAGTGTAGTACCATCATAAGTTTACACACCTTGGTTGATAATTTAATGTAGGCTTGCATGTCAAGAGGACTGTTTAGGTTGGCACACCCCTGAATTGTGTAAAATTTACCAATTCTATAACACATTAATTTTCCTCTACACAAATTACAATGTAGAGAAAGGTAAGAAGTTACATGATTGATACCATATTTCACAACAATGGGTTCATTCATCTCTCAAAGTTCAAAGACAACCACGTTAGGGAAAACTTCTTCATAAGGGTAGACATTGGTCTTCAAAGCAACAAGCCATTCAAGGGTAACCACAACCAAAAATCACCCACAAGGACCCTTTGGTCTTCAACCTATCAACCACACTCAGATAACCACTTACAAGGGCTCTCACACATCAATCAATGTCATTTCCTTCACAAATTGCCCCTTTACCCTAGTAGCCTTTCAAAACTGGTGTGTTAGTCATAACATGCAGGGAAGACATGGTCTTGAAAATGTAAAGACACTTAAAAATACTCTTTTCCCCATTTAAAAACATATCTCAAAACTGGGGCAGGGTCCTTTGTACAAAATCCTTCAAAAATTGACTGTCCTACTTATGAATTAGGCCTAATTAGGTCTCTAGACATGACATCAATGGGTTAAAGGTTTCAAGGGATCTCAATTCATATTTCAACAATTTAGAAACATCCTACAATGTCTCAAACAATTTCCCCAACTTCAAGGATCCTTCTCTAATGGCATACAAGGAGTTTCACCAACTCACTAGGGTTTCTAGCTCTAAAACATGAAAAGATCAGACCTTAAATTGTCCTCCACGCATGCAACCTCAATCCTCTATCCTTGCCACTTTAAGGAATAAAAATACATGTTTTTGATTAGATAAGCAACATTTTCAAGGTGATGTATCCTTTACAAAGAGCCACAAGGGCCAAAAGAGTTTGATATTAAAAAAGCATTAAGAAACAAAAAGCCAAAACACATACACCATAGAAAAACAACGGACCAACAACAAACTAACTGGCCTCCTCCCAGTTCTTTGACAGGAGATTGAAAACATCATCACCAACCCACTCCTGATAGTCTTCAATCTTTTTCATGTCCATCTCATCCTTCATCACCGCTAACAGGGTATTGATGACACATTGGACCAGCTTAACTATGAAATGGGTCAAACCATAAATTTTTTGTCAAGTTTATCAAATATTTCCTTTAGCATAGAGAGCTCCTCCCCTCCAACCACAACCTTGATAGTATTAGTATACTCAACCTCCAGTGCTTTTGAAGACTGAGAGGCCAAAAATTCCTTCTAAACTTTTCCTGTGTCAAGAATAGAGTAGGGATCTCTAGCATGTTCTTCCTCCTCACCCTTAGACTCCTCTTCAACCCTGCTATCTTTGTTGTTTGACTATTCCTCTTTCATGTCCAAATATTTAACCTACACTTTTTTCTTATTCTTGGCCAGCCTACTAGAGCACCAAATGATGGCATCACAACCAACAACCGCCATCTCTATGACCATCGTATCCCCCATAGAGTCCTTTCCCACCACATTTTTTACTTTTCTTAGAGGCTCCTTCACTTCCTCCTTGACTTTCTTTCTTTGGGAAGGCTTGCTGGTAGGCTTGGTAGGGGTTACTTTGAGTTCACAAAGACTAGCCACCACACTAGTCTGGGTCACTCCCTCATTCCCTTTAATCTATTTGGTAGCAGGTTTAGATTTATGCATGTCAATAGGAGCTGGGTGGTTTTTCCTAATAGGGCCTTTAGATTTAGTTGGAGATAAATTGGTAATAGTGGGTGGCTCAATTTATTCAATACAAACAACCAATATGGGTTTTGGCAGACATAAGACAAGGTGGAAATTGTATAGCCTCAGAATGAGGCCCTGATGGAGCGGCATGGGAGTAGGGTCATTAGTATTCTAACTAGCGGGCTCAACACATTTTTCAACTGAATTTTATAAGTCCATAAGTAGGAAAAACGAAAAAGCTTAACAAAAATTTATGCTTGAGGTGATTCAACAAGGGAAATGGTAGAAGTAATAAGTTTTGTACCTACCTTCTAGAGTCACATACTTCATCAAATCAAGGCACACCTAGTTCCATGGCTAAGGGAGAGCCTTCTGGTGAAAACCTGACTGGTTGCGCACTAGCACCTCATTCCCCACAAAGAAATTGTTCATACTTTCATTGTCCTGAGTTTTCATGTGTTTCGAATGCTTCATACCAATACACTGGAGCCCCATAGCCAGCGCAATCACTTCCTCATCCATAATAAAGGAACCGCCTCCCAAAGTCACACAACGATCTTTCCACAAATTGAAAAACTAAGCAGATTCATTAGGGTCATGTCCCACTAATCTCTCCATTAGAGGAGAAAGACCACCCTTGAAAAAAATATGCCAAACAAGTGGGTCTTTGTGAAATTCATTACATTTATCTAGTTTAGTCCACACACTATCAGGACCCATAAAGTCACTCTGCAAATAGGATAACCAAGAACCCTAAGAAAATAAAAGGTTAGAGATAATAGCAAGGTGGAAAATCACCCACACATTAAGGATTTTAAGCCATAAATGATAGTTTTTGATAATCAAAGTAAAGGACAGGTCACACACGTGAATAAATAATTTCCAAAAAGCAATCTTAGTGGAATCATAAAGGAGAATCTCTGCACACAATCGTCTAAGAAGGATTTGAAAGGAAAGGAAGGTTTTCCTTCCACATAGAAGATGCACAGAAACCTAGGCAGGATGGCTGCAGGGCAAAAATTAGAAACACCAAGAAAGATAGCTTTTAGGGGTGGGAAAAATTTAGCAAAACCAAAAAGGTTAGCTATCAGACGCGAAGAAAAAATAATAGGAAATATAGAGCTAATAAGGAGCTTGGTTTCATAATTATTAGTCACATCAAACTCAAAATAAAAAAAACTTGGGAATACGATAGCTTAACATTACAAAGGGTACATTCCAACTTAGTTTTAATCATCAAGTACTTATCACAACATCTCATGTTTTCCCTTTTCAGAATGGGCTCCTTCCCATAATTTGAATTATACCACTTGATATCCATGTCATCATTTAAACTCATCCATATAGCCCAATAGACAAGCATGTGGACCTCCCAAAAAATCCAGTAAAGCACTTGATTAGTTATCATTATGGGTCAAAAAGGGGCTCTGTTCTTTCAATATTAAACCCTGAATGTCAGGAGGTAGGTTCCCTAAAGAACACCAACATTTGGATAATTTCCAGTGTGTTCCAAAATTAGCTAAGGCATCAACCACTTGGTTTCCCTCCCTATAAATGTGGGTGGAAACTTTGAATTTTAACTTTGACATGAAGAGCCTAATGTATAGAAGAATGTCTTTAGTATTCCACCCAAACAACCTGTCAAAGTTAATAGCATCAATAATAGACTTAGAGTCTCCTTCAATATGAAGGTTCTCAATCCCCATGGAGACAACCAACTGTAAGTCCTTCAATAGTTCTCTAGCTTCAAAAGGCATTGAAGAATGAACACCAATCCCCCTGGAGTAACTAGCCACGTAATTTCCATTATAATTGCTGATCACACCTCCTATACTGGCTTTGCCTGAGTTTCCTTTAGCAACCCCATCAAAATTCAGTTTATACCACCCTCTATTAGGATGTTTCCAAATAGTGACACTCAAGTTAGGGATTTGGAGTTGTTAAAAGAGTTAGCAGCCAGGTTTTGATGCCAAGCTTTGGCCATACTTATTTCCACCTTAGTCGACCTTTGTTAGGGGTTTTCCCTTTGAAAAGTGAGATATTTTCCACAATAAGCTGAAACCCAATACTAAATACCTCTTTTGGATTCATCTCCATGTTCCTGAAGATCCTGTTATTTCTCTTTCCATAAACACTGGAAAATAATAGGAGGGACCTCCTTCCAAATTTCACTAGGTAAATGGTGGATAAAGGGTCCAGACTAGCTCAATAAAAAAGATTTGATATCCTTACACAATCCAATGAGTCCCCATTCTTCCTAAAGCCATCTTGTTATGGAAAACCGTCCACCAAAATAAGTTAAATTTTGGGATCATGTGTCAATTCCAAACCTTCTTCCATAGATTGAGGATAAAAACCCTGGCCAGTTAGTATATTGTAAGCTGATTTAATAGATAGATCACCTTGTTTATCATGAGTCCAGAAAAATTCATCCCCCATGCAAGTAGCATGAAGCCTGGTGAGGGACATAAATTCCTACAAGATCTTAGCAAGGAGGCATAGATTAGGGGAAAAGGGGTAGCAAAGGCCAAGGTCATTCCATTTCCTAACTCCCAGAGGCCCTAGGAGGTAATCATTAATATAAATTCTATAGAACCATTAAGCCAATCTCATAAGATTCTTGAATTCAACATTTTCTAGGGGCATGTCAAGTAACTAGGTGTCCTCCCATAATTTGATTTTATTTCCATTACCAATCTTCCATTTGATCCCACTTCTCAGAAGGTCCTATAAACTGCATATACATCTCCAAACCAAGGACCCCGAAGGGTGAGTTTCTGATAGATAGTCAATCAAAAGTCTGTTCTGAAGGTACTTAACATTCATGATCTTACACCAATACTTTCTATCCCTCAGATGATCTTAGCCCACTTTTTCCATTAAAGCTTTATTGGTATTAGAAATAGTCCCGATCCCAGGCCCACCACAACTTTTAGGTTGGAAAACTATGTCCCACTTAACCAGAGAAAATTTATTTTTTTCCTCAGTCCCTAACCAGAGAAAATTCCTTTGAATTTTCTCAAATTTCTCAGCAATATATCTAGTAATCTTGAATATATAGATAAAAAATAGACATGGATGCCTTGAAGAACAATAGACAAGAGTTTCAATTTACTAGCATGGCTAAGAAGGGAGCCTTTCCACCCAACCAATTTTATTTGAATTCTTTCTATAATAGAATTCCAAAAATCAAAAATCAGGAGTGACTTCTTTGACAGTAAGGGGAAATCTAAGATAAATCAAAGGAAGAGAACCACTCAAGTAGCCTAGGATAAAAATCACTCGAGTTTGCAGGCTAGGAGTATTGTTAAAGAGGTAAATCATGCTTTTATTATAGTTAATGCATTGCCTAGAACAAACAACATAGTTGTTGAGATAATTTTTCCATTTTCTAACTTCAATCACCAAGGCTTTCCAAAAAATTAAGGTATCATCCAAAAATTGTTGGATCATAGTCGACTTTAAGGAAGAGGCAACCTTAATACCCTTTATGGATTCTTCAAATAACATATTGGAGAAATTCCTACTCAGGACATCCACCACCATTATGAATAAATAGGGTAAGAGGGGTTCTCCTTGTCTGATACCTCTCCCAGTAGGAAAAAAACCTAAAGGAGACCCATTTACTAGAATAGAGTACTTAACCATAGTTACACATTCCATTATAAGATTGATCATAGATTGGTTAAACCCAAATTTAGTTAGGACTTTAGGGACACAATTCTAGACAACCTTATCATATGCCTTAGAAATATCTAATTTAAGGGCCATACCAACATAGTTGCATCTATCCATAGAGTGGATTAATTCATGTGTGGTTATGGTAGCATCAAGGATATGACAACTAGGCACAAAACCTTTTTGAGTTGGGATGATTATTTTATGAAGGAGAGGTCTGATGCAGTTCACCAAAATTTTAGAGAGGATTTTATAAAAAGTATTGCATAGGCTGATGGGGTGAAAATTGACCATAGATTGAGGGTCAACAACCTTGAGAATTAAAGATATGAAGGTATGATTTAGTTGCTTAAGGATCTTACCAGATTTGAAGAAATCATGAGCAACTAGGGCAAGGTCTTCACCAACAATCTCCTAGAAGGTCTAAAAAAAGCTAGAGGGAAACCTTTAGGGCTCAAAGATTTGAAGGACCCCATGCTGAAAGTAGCCAACTTTACCTTCTTAGGAGTGACAACACTAAGAATACCAAGATTATCAATTTGTGAAATAATAGACAGAAGCGGGTCAAGCAACAACTTGTCAAGAGATGGGTTATAAGCCTCAATAGGAGCCTCATAAGCCTTCTAAAAGTAATCTGCAACCACCAAATTGATTAGGGATGGTGAATTGACAACCTCCCCCTGAGAATTATGTAACTTGGATATCTAATTCCTTTTCTTATGTTTAGTAGCAAAAATGTGAAAAAATAGGTGTTCCTGTCACCTTCTTTCAGTCATTGAACCCTAGACTTCTGCTTCCAGAAAATCTCCTCTTTTTTAAGAATTTCTTCCCACTCCCTTCAGTTTTCCTTCTCCTAGTTACAAGGAGATATACCAATGT
This sequence comes from Sequoia sempervirens, assembly GCA_007258455.2. NCBI lineage: Eukaryota > Viridiplantae > Streptophyta > Pinopsida > Cupressales > Cupressaceae > Sequoia > Sequoia sempervirens. Next base: position 139,146,468 of record VDFB02000007.1, on the reverse strand, counting down.
ATCCCTCCTCCATTTCATTTTGAATCCATTTCAATTTATCCCCAAAAATCTTTTTCTACTGGAAAACATCCCCAAAGACCCTTTTGTTCCAACCTTTCACCATACATTTAATGTGTTTGAGTGTAAAATGATTCTGAACATGGGAGAACCATGAACCAGAATATTCCACCATTCAACAACTTTGTTTTTGAAATTAGAGTGGGAATTCCACATAATTTTGAATCGAAAAGGGAAAGGTCCAACAACAGACTGGTCACATGAGGTCAGCAGTAGAGGATTGCAATCATAAACTGTCTTAGGAAGAGCCCAAAGAGTGGCACTAAGAAGGATAGTCTGGTTACTAGAACAAAGGAATTGATCTAATCTAACTTGAATCAAATCCCCTCCCATCCTTTTGTTGGTCTCGGTAAAAGCTTGGACCAATAAGTCAATTTCAATTAGGCTAGTAGAACTCATAAAGTTTTCCAGGTCTGCTATGCTGTCAGAATAATCAATTCCACCAATAAGGGGGAATTGAAGTCCCCAACCATAAGCCACCGATAACCACTATTTTTTTAATCCAATTAGAAAGATTATGCCATAGATCAAACCTAGAATTCCTCAAGTTAGGTGCATAAACATTAATAAGTGACTAGGAGCCACCTGAGAATGTAAAAGAAACAACAACACTACTTCAACAATAGAATAGTTTTGAGCCATTAAATCTAGAAGGATTCCAAAGCACAACAAGACCCCTTGAAGCCCCTTTGGAATCATTGTAGGAGTAAGTGGCCCCTGGCCATAAGTACTTAGCAACATTATCAAAAATAACTTTTTTCATCTTGGTTTCTTGTAATAGTAAAACATCTATCTTATGTTCTACAACATAGTTTTTCAGAGCAAGTTGCTTATGGGAGTTGTTCAGCCCACACACATTCCATAACATGACCTTCATTTTTGACCTTCCTTGGAGGACATGTCCAATGTCCTCTATTTACCCATGGCAATCTAATTTTTTGTTTCTCTTAGTCTCATAAATCTATGACTTGGTTTTCTAGGCTTGGACTCACCACCCACATCCACCTTTTTCTTCCTCCCTTTTTTCTTTGGGGTTATCCAATTATCCTCACCAGTAGAATTCTCCGAGTTTGAATCCTCATTGTTGAAAGCTGTCACATCTCCAAGACCCATGTCCTCCTAGATATCTCCCTCTTCCCCCATATTATCACTAGTCCCCACGAATGCCACTTCCAACTGGGAACCGCTAGCAAGCTCATCACCCCCAAGAGCTGGGTTAGAGGAAGGATTAACTATTTCCAACACCTTATCATATTCCAAATCCTCAGTCAGGGAAAGATTAGCAAGACCTGACGTCGAATCCACATTGGACTCTAACTCAGGGATAGGAATACTAGAGTTAGGGGGATTAGATAAGTCTGGCATGGTAGGTTTTCCCAGATCGCCACTAATTGGATTATCAATTTGGAGTCCAATAAAAAATAAGGTGCCCAGGTTTGGCACACTTTTGACAAAAAACCACAAAATTTTCATAGCACATAGGTTGGACCCAGGTACCAAACTTAGAGCAAAGTTTAACAGAGTTAGGGAGTGTCATATTCACACTAATGTTCACACAAAAGTGGGAAAACACTAATCTAGACTTTGATTTGGTGACAAAGTCAAAAGAAACAAAGTGTCCCAATGAATCACCAATGCTTTTGAAGATTAATTCATCCCAATATTCTAGAGGTAAACTGAGTAGGCATATCCAAACTGGAGTTGACTTAATGAGATCTATAGCAGGGTCAACCCTCAGCTTCCAATGACATAAAGCCAAGCTTTATTTTCCATAAACCAAAGGTCTAGGAGAAAGGACCGAAACCAGATCTTTCGAGGCCATGAACTTGAATAGAAAAAGACCACCTGACATAACATAGATGTCCACGCTTCCCTTGAGGCACCAGTTAGCAGCAACCCATCTTTGAACCATATCAACAATGGGGAAAAAGGATATAAATGAACCCATGACTACATTATTCATGGAGGAGAGAATCCTATCACTGATCATATCCAAGATAGAAAAATCCATTCCTGACACAATGACTTCTTCCTCTTGAGGATTAGTAGGGAGTGAGCTCTATTTACCATTGGTTAGAATGCCCTTCCACCCAATAGAACCAGGAATACACATGACTACCGACACATTGTATGAAGACATGGGAGGAATTGAAAGGTTCACAACCAAAGGACTAGACCCTCCAAGAGTGTCTCTCGAGGGACATGAGTCCACATGAGAGAAGGAAAAGCATGGGTTAAAGGGAAAAGAGGGACCATGGGTACCCCTAGGGCATATTCCACCATGCGCGCAAACTGTTCAAATGTGGGTAGCGGAGAGAGGAGTTAGAATTTATATATAATCAAAATACATGTTATTATAGGCCATTCCATTGAGTTTGAGGGGTTTTCATCAATGGAATGGAAAGATATACATTTTTCTTACTCCCAAGTTACCCTATCTAGGGTTTCAGCCAGTTTACAATAAAATGGGCACAACTTGATTGAATCTAAGTGAAATTACATGCACTCAACACCAAAAGGAAGTAGATTTAGAGTACTTTTATCTCCAAGTGGTTTGGAATCAAAATATGACTGTATAGGCCTGTACAACACATGAAAAAAGCACAAAAAACATAAGAACTGTAGAAAAATAGGGTTCTTTTTTACTCAAATCTTCAAATATTCCAAAAAACAACCTTATGGTCGATGATACAAATAATTATAAGGAATTTCCAACATATTATCAATTTCCACCAACTTCCTTTCAACTTCCCAAGGTTCATCTTTCAATTTGACAACAAAATGCAAAAGTTGCTTTTACAACATTTGCAATTTTTTGTAACATTTACAATTTCTTAACACCGTAACTCCTAGGACCCTACCAAGACACCTAAAAACATAAAATGGTCTAAGAAGACCTTATTACATGAAGAAAACTCAAAATAAAACCAAAATTTCCACTTTGACCACCTTGAGGCATGAAAGCCTATGGTGCCCCTACACCACATTACTTGCAGAAATCAGGATTCAAATCAGATTAAATTAATATAACTCATTTTTCCATTTATCCATTTGAAACTCCCAAAAATAACCCCTAAGTCCTAAAAGTCAATTAAATTCATTTCCCAATATCATTTAGCCTATGATTCCACTATTAAATCCATACAAGCATTTAATTAAATTAAATTGTAGAAATGTGAAATTTAACAAAACATCAACCACACATTCACGAGACATCCACAAAGAGGGTTATGATATCTAGAATCATACCAATGGTAGTATCCAAGTCAACATAGGTGAAATAATTAGGGTCTCACACTTAGATCAAGTACGATGGGTAAGGAAAAACAATAAATGGCCAATGTGACATATCCTTTTAACCATTGTTGGGGTATACTCAAACTTGTGGAGCCAGGTGGAGAAATACCTAGTACTTGTAACCACTCAACACACATGTCAAGTACCTGCTCCATACATATAAATAGCTAAAGCATGTACAACATTATATCCATCATTTCATTGTATTTAAACTATAAATTTCATGATTTTGTTTAATTAGAATATCTATATTAATGCATATATTCATGAATGAAAGTGTAATAATAATCACTTGGGAAAGCTGACATCATGCATACATACCAAGAACACCTCCAAATTTAAATAAATTTATCCCTTTTCAAGAGACTTGGCATCAAATCACACACACACACTTCAGTGCCACTTACATCAAGCATAACAATAAAATAGCCATATAGGAGGCAAATAATTAAGACATAGATTAATAATATCAAAACATGATCATCCAACATTTGAGCATATATGAAATATAATTTTCCCACTAACACCATATGCTAGGAATATTTTGGCACTACAATTCCTCCTTTATTTCATGTTATTCTTTGTCATGTCTAGGGCATTTTTCATATACCGTTCTAGTGCTTCATTTATCAATGTCACAAAAAAATTATAGATTTTGGCTTGATTGGTTTGGGTCTCATTTTTTCTATTGGATTTCCATATTACTAGGTGAAATTTTTCTATTTTTTATTCTTATTGTCTTGTTTCCATATAGTTGCGTAAGGTTTTTCATTGGTTTCACATATTCTATAAATTTTTGAAAGGTGTCCATAATATATGAGTCTATGTATAATTTCAAAGATCTTCCTATATAATATCATGTATCCACCATCACCTAGGAAAAAGTAGTTAGTATGCAAGTAATGATAGGACTAGGTAGTTCGATAAGGCATCCCACCTTGGGATGGCTAGATCCTTTTAATCACATGCTTCCAGAAATAACTAGGTAGCATTTACATACCATTTGGTCATTTCCCAATTAGTGAAACTTAGATGAATTAGTTAGCTACATAAGGTTAAGAATCAAATAAAACCTATTCTTCATGGAGTAAAATAATGAAGGAATTATCTGATGGGTAGAGACTTCAAGGTTAAGACAAATCATGATAGCCTAAAATATTTTTTTGGAACAAGATTATCTTTTGCAGAGAAAAAAATGGGTCACTAATATATTGGGATATGAATTTTAGATTGCATTAGATTGTGAATTGTGTTCTCATTGGAGATATTTGGAGGTTTATCCCCTTGAAGTAGATTATTATTCTTAGTTATTATCAAGTATTTGCAACATATTTTCTATCATATTCTTCTATTATGCAAGTTGTTTCATTACAAAAGCAAGGAGATGGACACCAAGAAAATAATAAGGAAAAAATGTAGTAGGTGATGTGTTGCAAGATGATTTAATCATTTCATTTGATAATATTATTGATTCTTGGGTGTTAGACTTAGGGTATCCATTTTATGTTGCACCTCATAGGAATTTTTTTCTAGATTATGTTCAAGGTAATTTTGGATAGGTTCATTTGGGTGATGATGAACCATGTAAATTTTTCGGAAAGGGTAAGATACAAATAAATTCACAAAATGGAAATCAATGGTTGCTGAAAGAAGTGAGGCATGTTCTTGATTTGAGAAGAAATATAACTTCAACAAGACAATTGAGAAGTGAAGCTTGTACAATTATATTTATAGAAAATTTCTGGAAGGTCACTAAAGAAGCATTACTAATAGAAAAGGGAGAAAAAGTAGGTACATTGTATTTATGTATTATTAATTTTGATTTTTCTATTGCCTTAGATTCTATAGGAGTAGATACAAAATTATGACACCATAGTCTTAGGCACATAAGTGAGAAAGGGATAAGGATTATCTAGTCAAGAAATTTTTTTCCAAGTTTGAAGTAGGTTGATTTGAATTTATGTGAAAATTGTGTTTATGGAAAATAAAAGAGAGTTATATTTCTTAGAGTTGGGAAGGAAAAAAGAGTGAAAAAGTAGAGATTGTGCATTTAGGTATGGAAACTGGTTTAGGTATCATCTCTTTGTGTATCTTACTATTATGCTAGTTTTATTGATGACGCAACTAGAAAAACTTGGGTTTATTTTATTCAAAGAAAATATGATGTGTTTGACACTTTTAATAAATGAAAAGATTTAATTGAGAATGCGATAGGAAATAAGTTAAATTTGTCTCAGATCAGATAATAGAAGTGAATAATACAAGGAGTTTGATATTTATTTTTATACCATGAGATTCATAGACAAAAGGTGGTTTTAGGAACATCACAAGAAAATGGTGTGTTAGAAAGGATGAATAGGCCAAACGTGGGGCATGCAAGGAGTATGAGATTGCATGCAGGATTTCCATTATAGTTTTGGGTAGATGTTATGAATAATTTTGTAAATAATTAATAAAAAAAGGGCCTTCAAGTTCTCTAGATCTTGGTATTGTAGATGAGTCATTGATAGGTAAAAAGGTAAACTACTCATTTCTATAAAATTTTAGTTGTAAAATATTTGTCCATATTGATATAGAAAATAGAACAAAGTTTGATATAAAATCCAAGAAGTGTAATTTTATTGGATATGGAGTTAATGATTTTGGTTATTGCTTATGGGATTATGAAAATAATAAAATTATTGAGTAGAGATCTGATATTCAATGAGGTCATGTATAAATATCAATTATAGGGAAATAAATAGGAAAAAAATGACCACAAAATATATAGCTCTTGATGAAATCATAGAAAATGTAGTTCAAAGGTGTCAAAAAATCAAAATGTTCAACAATAGGAATAGCACTAGGTACCTCAAAATCCTACAAGAATATCTACCATGCTTAGTAGACCCCCGAAATGATTCTCTCCTTCATTGTATTATGTATTGTTGATTGATTCTGGTGAACCATAAAGTCATGAAGAAGCATTGTAGGTAGAAACCCAAAAAAAGTGGGAGCAAGGTATGAAAGAGAAAATGGAATCTTTGGTACAAAACTATAATTGTGACTTGGTTTAGTTGCTTGAAGGTAAAAGACCATTGCAAAAAAAATGGGTTTACAAGAAGAAGGAATAATATGGAGGAAAAAAGAGGTACAAGTCTAGACTTGTTGTAAAGGGATTTGCATAGAATAAATGTATAAAATTCGATGAAATATTTTCTCATTGTTCAAATGAATTTAATTAGAACTATTTTAAGTCTAGTGGTAGTAGAGGATCTACATTCTAAACAATCATATGTAAATACTGTTGAACACCTAAAATACTGAGAGGGGGGTGAATCAATATTCTCTGAAACCACTTAAACATTTAAACATTCATTCCATATAGCATATTCAATTTGTAGTAGGAAAGGGTAGCATGAATTCAACCATCAAAATAACATAACACATGAACACCATATTTTTACGTGGAAAACCCCAAAAGGGAAAAACCATGGTGAGGATTATCTTGTAATATAATAACGAGTTATAAGATATTACAAAAATGCTCACTATAGATGGAATCACTATCCTAGTGGACTCACTATCCACAGAAGAAGAAAAGATAGAAGAGAGAGGTGGGACACATCCAGAATGAACTATTACAAATGCATCTACAACATGCTGGAATACAGTTCCACTAAAGCTTAATATACAAAGTCAACACACTTCATATCACTCTTCTGTAACACTTTGCTCTATTTTGAATTCACATTACTTTCACACTGTGGATAGGGTTAGTATACGGGGGAATAAGCATGATGAATCAATAATAGAAACCACAAACTATCTAATTCAAGCAATGAAGACCCCAATCTAATAATGAAGCACAAATGAACATAGAAATACAATAATAATACAATAAACCTCAACTCCTATGCCATAGTTGAATCACCTCCATTGCTCTTCTCCATTTTTCTTTATTTGTTATCAAATTTGTAGTATGTAATGTACTCAATTAGCTTGATGTTGATGATTGATAGCTAGATCTCAAGATAGCAATATTTCAAAGATTGTGGTTGTAAGGTTGAAATGAAGGTGATGGCTTACTTTTATAGAAATCCCAATTCAAATGAAGGGCTAGGATTGAAAGATGATGTATGGTGATCAATTGAGAAGAAAAGATACAAGGATGGGAAAGATGGACCAAAAATTGAGAAGTTAGTTGAGATTTAGGGCTTAGCTAAGAAGAAATTTAAATTAAATAATGATAGTAATTATTTAATTTAAAGGGGGTGGTGGGTCTAGCTCAATTGGCTAAAGCATCTTGTTGTAGGCAAGAGGTCACGAGGTCTAGTCTCCCCACTGTCCCCGTGGTACCGGAGGGCGTGTTACGCCAACATCATCAATCACGTGAATTTTTTTACTAAGTGCTCTGTAGTTTATAGGGGCAACTACCTGATCCCGATTCTTGCAGTCTATATATATATAATTTAAAGGAGGGAAAATAAATAATTAAATAATTAAAAAATAATTAATTAATTATAGAAGAAAGTGGGGCATTAAAATATTAAATAATTAAAATAATTATTTAATAAGAGTGGATAAAATGAGGAATAATAAAATAATAATTTAATTATAAGGGAGAGGAAACTGATAAAATAATTAAATAAATAAAATTTATTTAATTATGTAGGGAAAAAGTTAATGAATAATTAAATAATTAAAATAATTATTTAATTATAGAAGAAAATGGAAGGAAAATGAATATGAATAATTAAATAAATAATAATTTATTTAATTATAGAGGGAAAAAGATAATTAGTGACGTAATTTAAATAAAATTAATACTTATTTAAATTAATAAAAGATGAACAAGGATAAAGTGAATTAATTAATTAATTAAGAATTATTTAATTAATAAAGGAACAAGACTTTAGGAAATAATTAAATAACTGAAATTATTTAATTATGCTAGGAAAAAGGTGAATTAATGATAAAATTTTGCTTGCAGGATCAAGACATTTTCAGTGTCTACACGCACAATTCACATCAATAATACTTGTGTTTGCTCACTACAACACCAAAATGAACTTATATATCCATCACATCCACAAACACTTACAACATCAATTAGGTCGGCCTAATTAGATGTTTCATGTAAAAAATAACTTGTCAACCCCAAAACATACTTTACGCCACAAAAAAAACTTATAAAAAACTCAAATAGGTCGATATGGACCTATATTAGCTTCCACATAATGCATCAATGCTTATTTAAACTCTGCATACCTTAAACTTATTGGGTTGGCACTGTTGGAGACCTAACATCAAAATTCGCCAACTGATCAACCACAAATGCACATAGACCTCCAAACTTCATGCCACTTGGATTTTAGGTAAACCTGACACCTATAAACACCTTGACAAATCCATAAGATAAAATAGTTTTTTGGGGTGAAGTGCAAATTGATCACAACATACATTTTACATTGGTAAACATTTTCATTGGTAGACTCAATATACAGTCATTCATACCTTCTTCACCAAAGGGAAAAAAGACATGAAACTTTGGATTCAAACTTCTTTGAAATCCAAAAAAAATATCTTGGAACCATAGAGCAAGAATCTTCAAGCCAGACTAATGTGGACCAAAAACCAGATGCCCTATACACTGAAAACTATATTTTGACACAACCAATTCTTCAACTTACTCTCTACACTAGATCAAACCTTCTTGCAAATATACATTGGATTATCATCTATATACACACTCATGCTTCACAAAATGGTTTACACATCAATCTCCATATAATGTTGACATCAATGACAACACTGAATACTATACAACTCATGCTCATACTCATATTGGTAGTAGACATATCAATGAAAGACTCCAAAAACTTCCAATAATCCCCCCTTTTGTCATTGCCGGTAACATGCATCAACTACTCTCTAAAAATCCAAAATACTCTCCCCCTTTGACATCAAGGGAAAATGGAAAAAAATATATGCACATATACTACTGATCTTTTCTCCCCCTTTGTTACATATATTTCATCGGATTCCATTCATACTCCCCTTGACTAATATATACATGTGTATAAGAGTAAAATTGTACCCCTCACAATTTCATATACATCTTTGCATCTGCTTTAGTGTCCACTCCCTTAGCATCTTGAGTAGGCTCATTTTAGCCCTTGCATCAACCTTTCTCCCTTCTTAGGATGCTCCAACACCCCTTTTCAATAGCTACCCTCATGTGTCAGCTTTGCATCAAACTTTGTGCTTTTCCCATTCTCATTGTTTTGTAGCGTGATGTGTTTAGACACAAGTGCATTGCAAAGACGTCTGTGCGCCATGCTAGAATCCTATGACATTTCAACACTCAAACAATTGTCTCTGAGCATGCTTGCCACTTGTCACCTCCTTTTGTCAGTGGTAACAGCCTAGGATGCCTTGTAATGACTGAAGAAGCTTCTTTTCTCTCCTTAAAAGCAATCTTTTCACTCCATTTGCATCTTCTAACTTTTTCTATCTTCTTCTAGCTCCATTCTTTTGCTTCTAGCTTCTCTCTTGCTTTGGCTTCAACCTTCTACTATCCAAATCTTGCTTGCACATAGCTTTCCATAGTAGCTTCAAGCTCTTTCAAGCTCCCTTTACAATGCTCTTGTAGCTTCATCTCCCTTGCCTTATGCTTGTGAGCATCTTGGGATTCCATATCCCCTTCCTATTACATCTATACTTCATGATACGGGTTCTCCTCCTTGAGTAGGGATTTCTTTTATCACCTCTTTTGTGATATGGGTTCCCCTCCTCGAGTGAGGTTTGATTTTATCACTCAAACTTGGTGGTACGGGTTCTACTCTTGAGCAGGTTTTGCTTTCACCATGCGCTTTGTCCATTTTAGTTCTCTTCTTTCTCTATCTTCTTGGTTGTCTGTGGAGGTGGGAACACCAAAATGAGGGTTTGACTAAGGAAAAACCCTATACAACCCCAACATTCTCTCCAAATTTCTTACAACCATAGGTTTTGAAGACATTCATCTTGTTTGAGGCTTCATCACTTGCGTAGTTGTGAGCACTTTCTTTCTCCTCTTTATCTTTATCATTTATCTTTCTTTATTTTCATTTCTATCACTTTCTATTGCTTTATTGCATTAAGTAATTTCTCAATAATTGGAGTAGAAGTAGTCATTTAGGCATTTTATGTGATAAACTCATTCTCTGGTCTGTACGAGATGCCAGTGTTCCTCTAGGATGCCAACACATCACACTGTCATCCGTTTCTTGTGCTTACATCCTTTGGCCAAGAGCTTGTCAGTTTGTCTAGAAAATCTTAGTGACCTATTATTTTGGATTCTAAAACTCTCATTGTTGTTCCTGAGGTAGTTTAGGGCAGTTCACACTATGAGGCTCTCTAAATGAAGAGAATTCATGAGTAGTGAATCCCCCTCTTCTATATTTTGGTGAACCTAACATGAACGAGATATTTGTCAAAAAGATAGGAATTTATTTACCCCTACTTGGCGGTGTCATAACTTTTGACTCAGTGCTCGAAATTGGTGAACTGTTTGTAGTTAAATTTTAGGGATTGATACAAGTTCCGACCTCAAATTCCACTCCGAAGACCACCAAAAATGCGATTTACTAAAACATAGAAAATACCAAAAAAATTGTAATGAATTTAATATCTTCTTTTAATAGTTCAATGTCTATTTTTTTTTCAAAATATTAATGATATTCCATTTAATTCATGTGATGGTGACTTGGATTTTCCCATGTCACTTGGTGTCTTTGATCCTTCTCACAAAAATCCTCTTACTTCAAAGGATATTTGTTGCAAGAAGATGAAATCATTGATACCTTTCTTAATATTAATCTACCTCCTATTCATTGCAATGCACTCTTTTTTGGGGATGATGCATTCATGAATGATGAACTACTTATCTATTCCAATGCACTCTCCTCCAAAGATGCTGCATTAGAGAATGATGAACCTCCTTCCACATCTGATTCTCCTTGGATCGATGTAGAGAATGTTTCTTCAAATAATTATTCCACATTTGATCTTGTTTGGATTGATGTTGAGAATATGTCTTCAAATAATTGTTCTACTAGTTGTGATGAGTCTGTAAATGTAATCTATGTCTTTGTTGCCCCTCAAAGGCCTAAGAGACTGGTCATTTGTGTGACTCTAGCTAGTCCTTCTCCTAAAATAATTTGTTGTATTGATAGTGTTCCATCTGATAGTGATTCTCTTGATCTTTCTAAGGATTCCTCTTATAGAGCGGTATCCCATACTTATGAGAATAGAATGAATAAAAAACCAAGCCTTCCTCAAGCACCTAGTGATTATGATCTTGTCGAGCAACTTCGTGTTACTCTAGATAAGATCTCATTGTGGAACTTGCTTCAGTTTGCTCTAGTTTATCAAGGTATGCTTCAGGAAGCCTTGCAAAAGATCCTCTTGCCTTCTTCCACTAGGCCAATAGATGCTAATGCATTGATGGAATATATTCGTGCAGATTTTCTAAATATTATGTTCTATCCACAAGAACTCTCACCTTCAGAAGTGTAGAAGCAAGTAGATCCTCTAATGATTATAGTTAACATTAATAAAATTGGCATTAGACGTACTCTTGTTGATGTCGGTTTGACACTCAATGTATGTAGCGCTGATCTATTTCCTAAAATTAATATAAATTTATCTTCTCTTAATGCTTCTGTTATTGTTCTTGGGTTCGATAATCTTGGTTGAAAAGATCTAGGTACAATAGTATTACCTTTGCAGCTTGGACCCATTACTATACCTACCCTTGTATATGTTATGTTAGAGAAGCTACCTTATAACCTTCTTCTTGGTAGGCCATGGATTTAAACTATGGGTGTAGTATCGTCTACCTTGCATAAGTCTATTAAGTTCATTTTCCATAATAGAGTAGTCACAGTCAAGGCTAACCCTGATGCAATGCATTTATGTGAAATGGCAGCTACCGGTCAGGTTTTGGTTGTGCTTACTCTTATTCCTTTAGTATCTTCGCATGTGTTGATGTTTACTCCAACAATACCTACTACAAAGGATACTCTTGAGATAAATGTCAGTGGGGAAGACCTTTCTAAGGAAATAAATCCTAAGCTTACCTCTTCCCAAAGGAATGAATGTCTTGGTGATGATTGGGGTTCCTTAGATTTTATAGACTCCATCAGTGGGGAGTATAAAGTCGACCCAATCCACTTAAACCTTCTGATAATATCATCCACACCTACCATCAAAGATGGTTACTCTTTTGTATCACTGGGTAAGGTTAATGCAAATGGTAATGTTCTTAGTGTTGATCCTCCTTCTGAGGAAGATGATCACACTTATATTAAAAATGATAGCTCTAATAGTCTTGTCAAGAAGGATGATGGTGATATCATAGAGGAGTATGATCCCTGTTGCTGGAATACTATTCTCCATGTAGATCCTCCCTTGTCTTCTATATTTATGTCTTCTTCTTGTGAGTAGTCAAAATTTTCTCCACAAGAGAAAGGTTTTCTTCTTTCTCCTCATTCTTTATCTAATCAAGAGTGTATTTTGTTGCGGCTTCTAAAAGCTTGCTTAATCACTCTTCCTTCCCCTACACACAAGAAATCTTACAAACATGATAAAGAAAAAATTATTTCTATGCATTACCATCGAGTTCTTGGCCATTCCACTAGTGAATGCAAGGCCTTTAAAGACAAAATCCAACAACTTTGTGATTCAGGTGCCATCAAACTCCTGTTTGATTGATGTAACTACCCTTTCTTCACATGACAAGTGATATTGAGGTTTACCTCTATCATGTATAATCTAAGTATCTTACATGGTTCTCCTCCCCTATGTGCTGGGGGTAGTGATAACTTGTTCTAGAGATGTGTTTCCTCCTCAAAGGACCCCCTCCTTTCTCTCTATCTTTCAAATAAAGCATCCCTTGAGTGGACCTCTCTGAAATCCTTTCTCCAAATAAATTCTATAGCGTCTAGCTTGGGGAAAACCTGACTAGACCTCCATTATCTATAGGCTTGTGAGGAGATTACATTCTTAATTCTCTTCTCTTCTCTTCTTGATTCTATATACCGGATCGAAGATCTACATCTTCTTCATCTTGAGTATATGCCTTTTCTCTCTTCATTTTAGAATTCTTCTATGTGTGTTTTCTTAATTTGGGGATGATGCATAGTACTGAGACAACCTTCCACATCAAGGTCTCTTTACTTTGCTGACTCAAATCCTTTAGTTTTTTATATGCTAACTGCTGTCTAGTGCAGGTTTTTCTTGTCTAATGCATTTGTTTTGCAGGTCTTTAGCCTAGGGCATGCTTCCATGGTTTAAAGAGCTATTTGCTTCCTCTACAATATCATTTTGGCATATGATGTTATTTATGTTGAGTAGATTTCCTTTAGCATGCATATTAATGTAGATTCATATGCCCGCTAAAGTGGGCACAAAATGTATAAGAGTAAAATTGCACCCCTCACAATTTCACATACATCTTTGCATCTGATTTAGTGTCCACTCCCTTAGCATCTTGAGTAGGCTCATTTTAGCCCCTTGCGTCATCCTTTCTCCCTTCTCAGGATGCTCTAGCACCCCTTTTCAATAGCTACCCTTGTGTTTCAGCTTTGCATCAAACTTTGTGTTTTTCCCATTCTCATTGTTTTGTAGCGTGATGTGTTTGGACACTAGAGCACTGTGTAGATGTTTGCGTGCCGCTCTAGCGTCCTGCAATGTTTCAATGCTCAAATAGTTGTCTTCGAGCATGCTTTCCACTTGTCACCTCCTTTTTTCAGTGGTAACAGCCTGGGATGCCTTGTAATGGCTGAAGAAGCTTCTTTTCTCTCCTTAAAAGTAGTTTTTTCACTCCATTTGCATCTTCTAACTTTTTCTAACTTCTTCTAGCTCCATTCTTTTGCTTCTAGATTTTCTCTTGCTTTGGCTTCAGCCTTCTACTATCCAAATCTTGCTTGCACATAGCTTTCCACAATAGCTTCAAGCTCTTTCAAGCTCCCTTTACAACACTCTTGCAACTTCATCTCCCTTGGCTTATGCTTGTGAGCATATTGGGATTCCATATCCCCTTACTATTGCATCTATACTTCGTGATACGGGTTCTCCTTGAGCGAGGATTGCTTTTATCACCTCTTTTGTGATATTGGTTCTCCTCCTTGAGCAGGGTTTTCTTTTATCACTCACACTTGGTGGTGCGGGTTCTACTCTTGAGCAGGTTTTTCTTTCACCACGCGCTTTGTCCATTTCGATTTTCTTCCCTCTCCATCTTCTTGGCTGTCTGTGGAGGTGGGAACACCTTAATGGGGGTTTGACTGAGGCAAACCCCTATACAGCCCCAACATTCTCTCTAGATATCTTATAGATGTAGGTTTTGAAGACATTCATCATGTTGGAGGCTTCATCACTTGCATAGTTGTGAGCACTTTCTTTCTCCTCTTTATCTTTATCATTTATCTTTATTTATTTTCATTTCTATCACTTTCTATTACTTTATCGCATTTTATAATTTCTCAATAATTGGAGTAGAAGTAGTCATTTAGGAATTTTCTGTGATAAACTCGTTCTCTGGTCCATACGAGATGCTAGTGTGCCACACTGTCATCCATTTCCTGCACTTATGTCCTTTAGCTGAGAGCTTGTCAATTTGTCTAGAAAATCTTAGTGACCAACTCTTTTGGATTCTAAAAATCTCACCGCTGTTCCTGAGGTAGTTTAGGGCAGTTCACCTCGTGAGGCTCTCTGAATGAAAAGAACTCATGAGAAGTGAATCCTTCTCTTCTACAATCTGTAGAAATGAGAGTAAAAAAAATTAAACTCTGACCAACTCCCCCTATCAATGTTATCCATTCAATTGAGTCAAAATTTGCATTTGAAAACCATCTCTACAATTTGCATATATATAGTGAAGTTTGAAAATGAAATCTGAAATGCATAAAAGAAAGAAAATGTATATCATTAATTGGAAGAAGTGTTTGGAACTTGCAACTTCTCAAGGTGTTCTTTCCAATATTTCTTGAATAGGCCAAGCATGCAGCTCTATGTCTCAAACTCCAAGAGGGTCTCTTCACCATTATTTGGAGTACTGGGTACCCTATTCATCTTTTTTAATTTTTTTGTACTCATTAGGGCACTAGAAATGAGTGTGAACTTTGTATTTACTAGATCCTTGAGTTATCCAAACTGGGCAATAATTTTCTCTTTTTGCTCTTATAGCTTGAAGAACTGGTCATGTATACTCTTAATCATTGTCCTAGTGTTCCTATCAATATGTTGTGTTGGATCATAGGCACTAGATGCCTTACAAATTTAGGACTTAATGGAGTCCATCTCATCCTTAATACTTTTTGTGGAGCTAGGCCACTTCATGCAAAAATTTAAACAATACTTCAGCTTTTGCAACACAACCTTATACATCTTTAAGGTTGTCTTGAAATTTTTTATGTGCAATAATACATTTCTCTATTATTTCCATCAATTTTCTATCATTCACCTTTTTATAAATCTCCTCCAATTTCTCCTTCAGAACACTAGAATATTCTTTAAATGAATCAAGTAAAAACTTTAAATTTTCCATACTAGACAAGGAATTATCTATGCTTGCACTGGGTATGCTTTCTTGTAGCACTTTCACTGCTTCATCAATAAGCTCTGCACTCTTCATGAGTTTGTAAAATTTCCTTGCGGGTAGAGGAATGGAGCACATCACCTAACTAAAACTTGTGCAATGGATAATGCTTATCCATATCAATTTTTCCTTATTGCATTGGAAGCTATAGTAGTTGGGAAGACACAATAAGTTGGAACTAGAGTTGTATACTTAATAGATTCTTCAGTGAATCTCTGGAAGTACCAAAATATTCTCCAACTGTCTTCACATTCTCCTTTGCATCCTTCTTTTCCAAATCAATCGATTTTTCTTTGTTATCTAGATGCATGTTTGTCTCCAAGTTTTCTTGTATTGCTTCAATGCTCCTTTATGGTTCCAAAGGAGGCAAGTTGTGATCTATAGGGTAATCCTCCTTTTGTGCTCCTGTGACATTTACTTCTGCAGTGTTATTTTCTCCCACTAAAGGAGCATCACTAGTAATACCTTCTTTTGTAGTGTTCTCACCATCGGTAACATTCTCTTCTGCAACATTTTCTTCCACATCTAAAAGAGTGTCATCCTGCACATTCTCCTTCTATTCCATGCTCATTTTGAGCATCTTCTTTTTGTGCTTCTTTTTTAACATTAACTTTTGGAGCCAACATATCATCATGCATTTCTTCTTTTCTACCTGAAGTTATTCCTAATCTTTGTGCCAAGTCTAGAACCTTCTCTAAAATTTCATTCAAGAGCCTTTCAAGATCATTCTAATAACTGCTCATAAGGGTAGTTACCCTTTTCTTTGTTCAGAACTCCTTTCTTTACACTTGAGCCAATGTGGCTTTGTGTTCATTCGAGAGGGGTGCACTAACTTTCTCCAAATAAAAATGTCTTAATTTTTCTTGTTCATCAATAGATTCTCGTCTTCTAGAATATAGTATTTATCAACTCCACAAACAATTGTTTTTCAATATCCTTCATATTTAGTTCAAAAGTGTGGACACTGATTTTGGGTGTCCAAGGGTTCTCTAACTCTTCTAGGGTTTTTCACCCAAAAGGAGAGAAATGGACCCAAAATGCTAATGTCTACACTCAAGATTAATGTAAATATGGATGTAATATGTCTAAACATGATTTCTAAATACAATAAAATGATAAAAGAAATGATTTATTAATACAAAACCTAAGAAATGAAAGCTGTTTGAAAACACATTATGATATCCAATAAAGAACAAAATAAAGATGTCAAACTGAAATTGTGCACTTGGAAACTGATGAAGAGCAGAATGGAGATTGTAGAGACCTCTAAAATTTTGAAAAACTTGATTTTTGAGCCAACTAGGACACTTACGCGAAGCTGGGTGACTTATTCCAAGATTAGGGAAATTGTCCAGAAAGTTGTTTCTACCAGATGGGTATCTAAAACTGTAAAAAAATTATGAAAAAATAGTGCAGTGGGACTAAGTTGCCACTATTGGAAACTTAGTCTACTTTGTATTTTCTTCAAATATGAAAGTGGGAACATAAGCCCACAATATGCACTCTATTTTCTGACAGAAACCTAGATCTGAATCTGAAAAAATACCTACAAAATAGAGTATAGATTGATTTCTAATAGGGGGTTTTCCTTGGTCAAACCCCTAGTTGGTATTTAAACTTTAAAAGAGATAAAATCTGCATAAAAACCTAGTCCTAAGTGTGTCTAAGACTAGGAAGTTTGAAAATAAGATGCAACCCTATTCTAATGTGCAAGAATAAGATGCATAAATGGACTTAGAACAATGCAAGAATCATTCTAAGAGACGTTAAATCACATTAGAAATGAATCTAAATGACATGCAAACATTCCTTAGGCTGAAGACATCTAGAGAAAATGGAAGATGGAATCACTTTGAAAACAAGTCTTTAGGCTTGATTTGATGGTTAGTTGCATCTCCTCAACCTAGATTTCTCCATGATTCACCATAGGCATCCATGATCAATCCTTTGCAATGTAAGATCTTGGACAACAAGTGAGGTTGAAGAACTGTAAAAACCCTAATTTGCTGCCCTAAAGCGTCAACTTTGCTATAGAAAGACTAAAGAAACTTCTTGTGAAAGATATTTGAATCTTGACTCTTGATTTTGTTTGATGAAAATGAATTAATGTTCAAAAAAATGACCTAAAAACATGTATTTATAGGAATTAACACCGAATTATTCATTATTTTAACTTCATAGGCTGACATCCATCAAGAATTTGAATTAAGTTGATGATTTTCCTACTCAAAAGTGAAAAATACCTCAAAAGGGACTAAGTCGCCACCCTGGGTGACCTAGTCCCACCAGGGATTTTTGAGGTGGGTTTCATGAAATTTGAGTGGTTTGAATGTTGCTTGTTGGGATTTGTATGATTTGTGAGTGGAATAGGCCTTAAAGTCTAAAATCATGAGCATTAGTGGCCTATAAATGTAGTTTTTAAGGGGTGATTGATGCAAGGGTGTCTAAAATAGGACTGAATTAATTGCAAAATTGCCTCTTTATTAAAGAGAATACAATTTTTGGTGACACAAAAAGTAACAATATATTTTACAACTACTTCTTCTATAGTAGCCTTATCAACATCATCCGTTGTAGTATAAAAAGCAATAATTTTCTTTAACACCTCATACTCTACAATACCATTAAATAAAGCATCCAATTTCATGGGCCTCTATTGCCTTACTAGAGGGGAAAGCTTAACCTTCTTTTTCTTAGCTTTCGGCATCTTCTTACCAAATTCTGATTTCTTCTCCCTCATTTGTATCTTATAGCCTTACTTTTCCTTCTCTATCTCTACTTCACTATCATTGTCCACAATGTCAACCTTTTGTCTCTTCCCATTGGAACCTTCTTCAAATGTATCAGATCTTTTTTGGATCAAGGGTTTTGTATCTTTTTCTTCTTATTCCTCTTCTTCATCAACATTGATATTAAAATATTTATCTCTCTTGAATTTTGATTTTAATCTTCTCCTTATAGGGCTTGTTTTCTTTTTTTCCAAAGAGGCCTTTTCTTTCTCAGGCACTTTCTGCTACTTAGCCAAAGGTGTTTTCTCCTTCACTGAAACACTTGTAGACTTTATTGTTTTCCCTCCTTGGACATGCTTATTCTCAGAGGCATGGATTTAGCCTTCTCTACTTGTTCCTTTGTTAGGCCCATTTCCTCCGCAACCTGTGCCATCATCATCTTAATAGTCTTCTTTATTTTTTTTTCATTTGATCCATATGCACTTGCATGGACTTCTCTTTGTATGCGCTATGTCTCTCCTGAGAAGTGTCTCTAGGTTTGCTCAGCATAAGGTCAGCCAAACCAATTATTACCTTTTATTCAACTTCATATCCCATTTCTAGGATCCACAAAGTTCTAGGCTCAACAACCTCCATTATGCAACAATCCTTTCTTACCATGAAAATAATGCCATTCTTGTATTTTTCCACCACACTTTTTGGTATCCTTTCTCTTGCCTACATATTTTCTTGAAAATTCTTAAAGAATCCCCAAAGAGCATTCTTCTATGTATTGAAATCTCCCAATCTCAACAAATGATTTCTGATATGATGTGCTATAGGTCTATCTTTCGACCACACTATGTTTCTTGTACCAGGAACCTTATTAAAAAAGTAAAATAGTAAACAAATGATCAAAGTACTAAATTTGAAGGGATACTTTGAGTCAATATTTTTTAGGTTCTCCATTAATTGTGCTCTTAACAATTCACACAAATCATAATTTGCACCCTTCACAACCATCTCATGTGCTGTGTTGATTGCAGTTACTGATATTAAATTTTCCCTATTAGTGAAGTATAAATTATAGTCGATCACCATTGAGGTATACTTAATTTCCATATTTCTAATATCTTTGATTGTTAGGGATATCCTATCATATTTTTCACTAGTTAACTCCATCACTACTTCATTATTCACTAACTTCAGTGATGAAACTAACCTGATTGAGAATTAGCTAGTAACAACCCTAATTGATTCCTTGTTTATCAAATGTAGTATATCCAACCAGTTGAATTTCTCATGGATTCGGCTCAATGTATACCTCACCCATTCTATGAAATAGAAAGAATTTGGAAAATTAATCCAAACATCTAGTTTTTTCTCCACCAAACCCTCAAATTCTAGTTTCAACTCAAACTCATCTTTAGTGAGTTCATTGTACCACACATCAATCAAATTTACATAATTATTCTCTTCCAACTTAGCATGAATGTAAATACTTACATCCTCAGTGTGGAGTACACCATATGGAATGTGTGAAAACACACCATTTGAATCATCCACCATGGATTTTTTGGGATGCCATTTGAATTTAGGGTGAGGATGATCCACTACCTCAAAAACTTGTGGTGTATACATTTCCACCACTTCAAAGCACTTTTGAAAGACTTAGGGAAAGATAGAAGTTTGTAAATACCTTTAGATCACTTTCCAATTAGGGTTTTGTGTGCAAGATTGCTAGAATGCTTCACCTTGCTCTTCACTACTCTTCTTTACTCAAATGCTCATTTGAAAATGACTTGGATTGAATATGAAATCAATTATAAACCTTTTGAATTGACCTAATTTGTATTGAATACACATTTTGAAAAGTTAAAAGAACCCTAACTATATGCACAGTCAATTTCAAATGCTCCACAAACTTCTGTAACTCATTAATTTCCACTAGTTCTTTCACCAATAGGTTAACCATGTCAAACCTACACCTTATTATAATGTGTTGAAGCTTAAACTCCATTCCTCTTAGTAGGGGATAAAAGATATTCTATTAATACTTCCCCTAAGCCAAAGCTTTCTACTTAGTTTCTAGAGGAAACATCTGCACTAGATGTTGGTATAGACTCAGGCTTAGTCTCATTGTCTTCCTTATTTCTCCAAATATTTTTCATCTCTTTCTTCATCTCTACTGGACCAACCTTTTTTTATCATTTGAATTCTGCAAATTCACTAGCCTTATGACCAAATATTTTTCATGTAAGGCACTGATCGAGGAAAGATTGAACATTCTGATTCATTCTACTTCTACATTCCATAGCCTTATATTCAAATTTATTACAGGAATAACAAAAACCATTAAAAGATAAGAACCTTTGTGCATTTGGTTGTCTAATAGGTGGTCTTTTGAAATATTTCCTTTGATTCCCATTTCTCTTCTTGTCCTCAATCTTCTTTTATTCATTTTTCTCCTTTTCAGCACTTGGTTTCTAATCTTCCTTTGAACTTTCTCCTTTTTCAAATCCTAATCCACCTTTGTAGATGTAGAATTATTCTGACTTACAATCATTTCATCAAGCATTATAGAGATCATCTTGAATTTATCTTCTCGATTATTTTCTTTCTATAGATCTGATCTCAAGGTCACAACTTCTTCAAGTTTTCCACATTCTTCAAAATCTCTTTCAATCTTAGCATTCAGGAATTCTTCAACCCCTTCTCCTTCTTCAACTTGCACTTTCAGACTAGTAATTATTAATTTTGCTTGCTTCAACTGCTTGTTAACTTGCTTATATATTTCTCTGAATTTCTTGATTGTTCTCTCAATTTTTTGATGCATTCATTAGCTTCCTTGAAATTTTCCTTTAGATCTTTGTTCTCACTTTTTGTCCTTTCTAGATCTTCAAGGGCTATTTTGATTTCCCCATTCATGTCAACCATGCAATCTTCTTCAGTGGATCAAGCAACAAGAATTTCTTTCGAAGGAGTAGGACATCTCCTAACAGCCATGCGTTCAAACTTCAAGACCTTCCTCAAGTGGTTAAGCTTCTTCCAAGGAACCAAGATCTGACACCAATTGTTGAACACCTGAAATACTGAGGGGGGGTGAATCAATCTTCTCTAAAACCACTTAAACATTTAAACATTCATTCCACATAAGATATTGAATTTTTAGTAGGAAATGATAACATGAAATCAACCATCAAAATCACATAACACATGAACACCAAATTTTTATGTGGAAAATCCAAAAAGGGAAAAATCACGATGAGGATTATCTCATAATATATTATAATTGATTATAAGATATTACAAAAATGCTCACTACAGATGGAATTACTACTCATAGAAAGAAGAAAAGATAGAAAAGAGAGGTGTCACATATCTTGAATGAACTGATACAAATGCATCTACAACATGCTAGAATACAATTCCATTGAAGCTCAATATATAGAGGCAACACACTTCATCACTTTGCTCTAACACTCTACTCTATTCTACATTCACATCACCTTCACACAATTCACACCAATAATACTTGTGTTCACTCATTACAACACCAAAATGAACTTACATATATATCCATCACATCCACAAACACCTACAACATCAATTAGGTTGGCTTAATTAGATGTATCATGAAAAACGTTACTTTTTGGCCCCCAAAAATACTTCACACACAAAAAAACTTATAAAAAACTCAAATAGGTTGGTATGAACCTATATTAGCTCCCACATAATGCATCAATACTTATTTAAACTTTGCATACTCTTAAACTTATTGGGTCAACACTGCTAGAGACCTAACAATAAAATTCACCAACTGATCAACTACAAATGAACACACAAACCTCCAAACTTCATGCCACTTGCATCTTAGGTGCACTTGACACTTGTAAAAACCTCCACAAATATGCAAGACAAAATAGTATTTTGCAGTGAAGCGTGAACTAATCAAAACATACATTCTGCACTTGCAAACACTATCAATGGTAGACTCGATATACTATCATTCATAAATTCTTCACTAGAGGGCCAAAAGACATGAAACTTTGGATTTAAACTCGCTTGACATCCAAAAAAATTAACTTGGAACCACATAGTAAGACTCTTCAATTTTGACTAATATATACCAAAAACTAGATGCCTTGTACACTGAAAGCTACGTTTTGACACTCAACCAATTCTTCAACTTATTTTTTTGCACTAGATCAAATATTCTTGCAACTATACATTGGATTATCATCTATATACACACTCATGCTTGACCAAATGGTCTGCAGATCAATCTCCATACAATGTTGACATCAATGCCAATGCTACATACTATATTGTTAAATAGGTGCAGGACAATTGAGAGGGGGGTTGAATTAGTTGTCACACAAATTCAAACTTAAAACTTTATCACTTATCAATTCTTCAACCAAACTATTCTGTTATTAAATATGAGCATGAAACACAAATAACATAAAGTAAATTAACACAATGAACACCCGATTTTTATGTGGAAAACCCAATAAGGGAAAAACCATGGTGAGGGTTAACTCACACTATATGGTACTTTTCAAAAGAAGCTCACTGCCAAAAATGACTCATTGTCCAAGTACAAAGGCTCACTGCCTATAAAAAGGACTCACTTTCCAATAGGGAGGCTCACTTCCTACACAAGAATTTATAGAACAGAATAAGGCTTTACAACCCAAAATGAACTGGAAAGATGCACCTATCATGTGTTGATACAGTTCTGGAGATGCTTAGTATTTAGACTTTACACCCTTCATTCTTCGCTCATTTTCACATCAACTGCTACCTTTCTGATCACCCCTTCACATTCATTACTTGCTCACTATTTCTTCTATCTATTCTCTATTGTCTACCACACACACACTTTCAAAAACTATTTGCCATATATTTATATTCGATCTCCATCACAAGCATCAATTAGGTCAGCCTAATTAGAGGAAATTCATTTATAAAATATATCAATTGTCAGCTCCAATAGATCACAAAATATTTTCAAAATTCAATTTAATTGTTAGCACATTACATTATGTCAGCTTGAACCAATAAATAAATCACACATAAGTTTTCATATCATATCAAAATTATATTAACAAGTTGGCCCAAAATAGATTTCAACATAACCAATAGAATAATGTCACTTTGTTGCATGAGCACTAGAGCACAAAATAACCTTATCATGCATGCCTTTAACATTCATAAGTAATTTCCAAAAACCGCAATAAAAAATAATCAACTGGGGAGAAATGTAGACTAGAATACCATAGAGGCACCAAAAATACCGAATCTACCATTGACGAGGATAAGTCAGTTATACACACTAGTTTAGAGTACCAGATCAAGCTACCAACATGGTGACATGAATGACAACATATAGATAACCTACTCATTCTTCCAAGAATCTCCCCCTTTGTCATTGATGGCAACATGTAAACAAAATTCTCTCTCCTTCAACTATTATTTCAACTTTCTAAAACTCTCTCCCATTATCTCCAACTCTCTCCCCTTTGACATCAATGGAAAAGGGTGCCAAAAATGAGTGTAAACATGGTAACATCAAAATTTCAAAAGATTTCCAAAAACTTTAAAAAATTCCAACAATCCAAAACTTTTAAGCATACAAAAATTAAGTGAAGATGACATTCTTCACTTGAAATATTTTCTTATACCTTTCCTTAGGAACTGGAAACAACTTCTTCTAGTTGAATACAATAGACTCCAGTCTTGTGTATGTACATTCCAATAAACCCAATAGAGTAAAAGAGGGTGACCAATCTATAATAGAACATTGTTTCACAATATCTTTTGTATTAATAAGAATTTTGGAAAGATTCTCTAACCGGACTTCAAGAATTTCTTTAAGAAGCCAAAAGGTCTTGATTACATCATCTCTTTGTCTTTGTGTAATGATTAGTTCAACCTTCAATTTTCCAAATCTTATTCTTTGCTTCCCTTATTTATCTTCAAATATATCAAAATTCTTTCCAATTTTGTTCACTTCAGCTTCAATTGCTTCAATTCTGCTTCTGAAAATATCTACAACTATAGGCCATCAAAGACAATATTTGTAAACATCTAAAATTTCTTTAACACACTTCTTTGTTTCCACAATCAATCTAGACAATCTCTTCCTATCTTTTTCACATCTCCTTTCAATTAGGATTCGCATTTTACATCCTTCCAAACCTTCAAGCAACATCCTTTCTTCAACAATCTCAATCAAATTTTCTAGCAAGAAATAAAAAACAACAGATACTTCAACACCTTTCCAAAGTAGATAATCTACCAGAGCATCATTAATCTTTAGTTTGTCAATAGATGAGGAAAAATTCCATAATTCACCAATATTCTTCATTTTTCTTTCAACTATCATAGAATGGATGTCATTAGGATCATGGGATTCGGTTCTAGTCAGAGATTCTTTCTCCTTCTCATCTGAAATGTCAATGATATCTTTAGTTATCTCTTTTCTCTTTTTTGATTCTGGAGGGAAATCATTGATAACAACCTCCAATTTTCTTTTTCCAGAGGAAGAGCCCACTTCAAATCAACTTGATGTAGATATACCAGAGCAAGGGTTTGCTTTCAAAGATGAGAAATATGATCTATACATGTTTACATTATCTTCCAAAGACTCTAGATATCTGCAAATTTTCTTTCCAATAGGAATACCATATTCCCACATCACATTATCATTTCTTGGTAGAGAATTCAAAAAGTAAAACACCAGACACACCAGCAAGGATCCAAAACAAAAGGGATAATTCTCAACCAATGACATTCGAACATTTTCAAGCAAATTCTCAAGTAACAAGCTACATAAATCAAACTATCTGTTCTCCTTAACCATCATGTGATCAATATGTACGACAATAGCTAAAGTTGAACTTTCACAGTTTTTGAAATAAATTTTGTATGAAATACCATACACAACATACCTAATGACTGAATCAACAAGTGTATCAATCAACAATGCTCTAAGTTCTCTACTGATGCTAGTCATCTCATCCACATCTTTATACTTCACAATTTTCTTTCCAAGGAGTTCTCCAACACTGCATAATCTAGTGATCACTTCGATTGCTTCGTTCGAGGTCAAATAGGGTTTGTCCAAAACAATGCTTCTGTCCTTGAAATGATTGACCAAGAACACGATAACCTCTTTATCTATGGTCCACAAAAACTTACTCCATAAATCCATCCCTATGGTTTTTTATGTTTTGTAATTCGACTTCACTCAACCCTAGTTCAATTCCTTTCATTTTCTTATGATCACATTCTTCCAATTCAATGCTTTTCAACTTTAGAGGAGTAACACCACATGATCCATTGTCCATAGCTATGTTTTCTTTAAATTCAATGAAACTTTTTTGATTTTCTTTTTTCCTTTTGCAACTAGAGAAAAATGTTTCCAAATTACTTGATATAATCTCTTCAAATTCCTTTCAGAAATGCTTCAGGATGGCTCCAAGATCACACTAGGTTTCTATTCAAGCTCTTCAAAATCATGCTTTAACCAAAAAAGACTTGTAAACTTCATCTTATACACCATTGAACTTACCCTAAAACACATTAAATACAGTAAACACTAAAAAGCTATTAAAAGTAGTCTTCTTATCATAGAAAGCCCTTATTTGGTCCACAAATCATCATACCAACATATTTTCCTTTGTTTCTTTTTCCAAATTCTTTGAATAATAATTCTTCACATTCTAGCCACGTGCCATCCTCTGACATGCCATTCTTCTAGGGGGTTTTCATAATCTTCTGATAATACTCCCCCTAAGACCATGCTAGGTATAAGTTATGAATAAGTCATTTGTTTCGGATGAGGGCACAAACACATAAAGAGTCTCAGGTTTTTCTTCTTCTTTCTTCTTCCATATCTTATCCATCTCTTGCTTTATCTCTTCTTTGTCAATCTTCTTTACCGGTTCACTCTTCTCTTTTAGAGCAGACTTCTTTCCTTACTCTTGCAAAATTGCGATACATGTCTAGGTTTGCTGTTGTTATAACAAACCACATTTTTTTGCTTAATCTATCCTCCATTATTCCTCAATCTACATTGATTTACTCTGTGTCCAAATTTATTACAGGTGTAGTAGTAGCCATTAAAGAATTGATTTTTTCTTCCTTCATTAAACTTGTTTCTCATTTCCCAACTGATCATTCTCACTTGAGATTTGTATTATGTAGCCTTATGTCTAATCTTCACACATTCAAAAAAATTTCTAGAAAGAGAACTAGAAAACTAGTTCAACCTGCTCCTGCATTCAGTTACTCTATGACCATATTTGTTACAAGAAAAACAAATACCATCAAAAGAGGGGTACCTCTATGCATTAGGCTATCTCATAGCCGATCTTCTTACAAAATTCCTTCTCTACTTCCTCTTTCCTTAATTCTCCTTCACATCTTTAGAACTTTCACCACTATCAACTCCCAATCCACCTTTGCCTTTACATAGTTTCTATCCTGTAAGCAATTCTTCAAGTTTAGTAGAGCTAGATCTAAAATTATTTTAATAGAGTTTATCCTTTTCTAGTTCCACTCTTAAGTTTACGATCTCCTTCTTGAGTCTAGAACATTCATAAGACTTGTTCTGCACCATTGTATTCAGACATTATTCAATCCTCTTCTTTTCTTCTACTGTCACTTTCGGTCGAATTATCTCTTGTTTCAGCTATTCACTTACTTCTCTGTGTTTTTCCTTAAATTTCTTCAGTTGTCCCTTCATTTTGTGAACACATTCATTTGCTTCATCAAGATTCTCTTTCAGATCTCTATTTTCTCTTTCCACTTTATCAAGATCTTCAAGAGCAGTTTGGAGCTCTCCTTCATCATCCATTCAACCAACCTTCAGGATCCTTCTCAAGCGGTTAAGCTCTTCACCAAAGAACCAAATGCTTTAATGCCAATTGTTAAACATGCACATGACAACTGAGAGGGGGGTGAATCAGTTCTCACACAAATTCAAACTTAAAACTTTATCACTTATGAATTCTTCAACCACACTATTATGTAGTTAAATATGAGCATGGAACACAAATAATAGAAAGTCAATTAACATAATGAACACCAGATTTTTACATGGAAAACCCAATAAGGGAAAAACCACGGTGAGGGTTAACTCACACTATATGGTATTTTCAAAAGAGACTCATTTCCAAAAAGAAGGACTCATTGTCGAAGTACAAAGGCTCACTACCTACAAAAAGGACTCATTGTCCAATAGGGAGGCTCACTGCATACACAAGAATTTAGAAAAACAAAATAAGGCTTTACAACCCAAAATGAACTAGAAAGATGCACCTATCATGTGCTGATACATTTTCAGAGATGCTCAATATTCAAACTTTACACCCTTCATTCTTTGCTCATTTTCAAATCAACTGCTGCCTTTCTGACCACCACTTCACATTGATTAGTCACTCACTATTTCTTCTATTTTTTCTCTATTGTCTACCACACACACACTTTCAAAAACTGTTCACCATATATTTATATCCAATCTCCATCGCAAGCATCAATTAGGTCGGCCTAATTAGATGCAATTTATTTATAAAAGATATCAATGGTCAGCTCCAATAGATCACAAAATATTTTCAAAATGCGATTTAACCGTTAGCACATTACATTATGTTGGCTTAGACCAAGAAATAGATATAGATTGCACATAAGTTTTCATATCATATCAAAATTATCTCAACAAGTTGGCTAGAATTAGATTTCAACGCAAGCAATAAAATAATGTCACTTTGTCGTATGAGCAGTAGAGCACAAAATAAACTGATCATGCATGCCTTTAATATTCATATTTAATTTCCCAAAACCGCAATCATAAATAATCAACTACGAAGAAATGTGGACTAGAATACTGAAGAGGCACCAAAAATACCAGATCTACCACAGGAGAAGATAAGTCATTATACACACTGGTTTAGAGTACCAGACCAAGCTACTAACATGGTGACATCAATGACAACATATAGATAACCTACTCATTCTTCCAACATATACAACTCATGCTCATACTCATGTTGCCAGTAGACATATCTTTGAAAAACTCCACAAACTTCCAACAAATACAACTTTTCTCCATGGTGATCTGCAAGAAAATATTTATATGCAACAACCACATGGATATGAGGTCAAAGGGAAGGATAAATTAGTGTGCAAGTTGAAGAAGAGCTTGTATGACCTAAAGAAAGATCCAAGGTGTGGTATTTGAAATTTTATAGGTTTATGACAAATAAGGTTATAGTAGATGTCATTTGACTGTTGTGTTTATTTCAAGAGACTAGATAATAGATAACAGTATATACATTATCTTGTTATTGTATTCATATGACATGCTTGTTGTAGTGCCTAACATGTAGGATGTAAATGTAATCGAAGGAAAATTAGCCAATTAATTTGTGATGAAGGGTTTGGGTGTTGTAAATAAAATCCTTGGTTTGATAATAACAAGAGACATGAAAAATTGTACATTAATATTGTCTCAGAGTGAGTACATAGAGAAGGTGTTGAAAATATTTTAAATGTAGGATGCAAAATAAATTAGTACACCTTTTCCCATCCATTCCAAATTGACTTAGGTTATGTGTCCCAATATATAGGAGGAGATGAAATATATTTCCAAGGTTCCACTCTCATCGACAATTGATAACTTGATGTACACAATGGTTTGCAAAAGGCTAGATATTGCAAATATAGTGGGAGTGGCGAGTAGGTATATGAAAAATCCAAGAAAAGAGCATTGGAATGTAGTAATGTGGATTCTAAGGTATTTGAGAGGTACTACTACCTATACATGATATTTTGGAGGTTCCAACTCTTCTCTACAAGGATATGTTGATTCAAATTTGGTAGGTGATATAGATAGCAAGAGGAGCACCACATGGTATGTTTTTACTATAGGTGGAATAATGGTTAATTGGATTTAAAGATTACAAATTTTGTGTGCACTTCCAACTAAAGAAGCAAAGTATGTCATTGCTATAAAGGCTAGTTGTCACAAAGGTTTTTGAATGAATTGGGAAATATGTAGGAGCATAGAATGTTGTAAAGTGATAGCCAAAGTCTCATTCATCTTGCAAAGAACTCAAACCTTCATTCCAAGACTAAACACATACAACTTATGTATCATTTTATATGATCAATTTTAGAATATGGACAATTGAAGATGGAAAAGATCCACACTAGCCAAAATCTTGTAGAAATGTTAATAAAGGCAATAAGTCAAGAGAAACTAATTTCCTACTAAGTTTTAATTGAAATTCACGTCTAATGGTGAAGATGAGAAACTTTCCAAGTCCAAATTTGGAGCCTAACCTAATGGTTGTAGTAGTAGTCAAGTTGCTATAATAAATATCCAAGTGGGAGATTGTTGGTGGAGCTTGATTATCTTCTTGGAATTGCTATGATCAATATCCAAGTGGGATATTGTTGGTTATTGATCTTGAACTTATTGGTTTTGAAGCTCATTTCATCATGATGGGGTTGTAGGGGGTACCTCTCTGCAAGGTTTGAGGGGATGACCCCCTTGATGGGGGTTCAAGGGTAGTGCCCCCAAAAGCCACATTATATATATATATATATATATATTAACATTACAAATATGGACCCTTCATCATTAGGTAATAGATCTAATGATAAATAGGTTATACCAGTTTCTTATTTCCTTATAAGGAAACCCCCTTTTATAAGGGAATTGCATGATTATTGAGTATTATATTATATTGTATTGTGTGAGGAGATTGTGATATAGAGAAGAGGAAGTTACAAAAAATATGTTGTAGGTTGTACCCCTTCATTTTGTTGGATGTTTTTTTTTTTTGGATTTTGATGTTTTCTAATTTTTTTGGATTTTGATGTATTTTCGATTTTTTGGATTTTGATGTTTTCTGATTTTTTGGATTTTGATGTTTTCTAATTTTTTTGGATTTTTATGTTTTTATTTTTATTTTTTTGGATTTTGATGTTGTTTTGATGTTGTTTTGGATTTTTCAAGGACATTTATGATGGAATGGGATGACCAATTGAAGAAACAAAATGCCTTACAATATAAGAGAAGATGCATGATGAAGGATATGGTATGGAAGATTTGGATGAAGTGAATAGGATAAGATGCATGATTTTCAAGAAGATCCTTAACCTTGTCAAGATCAAAGGTGAAAATGAGGATAATAACCATGAATGATAAGAGGAAAATGGAAGGTAGTATATGGATAGGGAGATGGATATGAAAGATAATATTTGCATGATAGGGGGATGGAGGAAGGGTTTAAGCATCAAGTTTCATGACTAATATCCCTCAAATATGTGCTCTAATAGATCATGGGAATGGGAATTAGACTTATAAATGTTGGCACGATAGTAGAAGCTAAGGCCTTATTCAAATATTTGAATTAAAGGAGGAGAATGGGGATTGGATGTTGGATAATGGATAGGAGGTTGGAAGGCTTGGTGATGGATAGATGGAAAGGATGGCAAGATTAACATTGGCACACACCTTGAAGGGTGATGGAGTGATGGAGGAAAAATGGAATTGGAAGGTGATATGTTTTTAGATGGGAGATGGGGAGAAGCTTTTAGATTAGCAAATTTGGATGCCAATTTTAATTTTATTGCTTCTATGAGACATATAGGAATCCACATGACTTTTGATTTTGATATTTTCTTTATGGGCCTTTGTGGCCTTTGAGATTTTTCTCTTTGATTTATGGACCTTTGCGGTCTTTGAAAATTTTCTTTTGAATTGATGGGCCTTTGTGGCCTTTTGAAGTTTTCTTTTGATTTTTGGATCAAATTTTGTTTTATTTTTGCATGACTCTTCAAGGGGACATGTTGATCCTTTGATACATGTGGATTTTTATATTGAAGCTTTTGACATTTGGCACCCAAATTTCTTCCAAAAGCAATGAGAGGAGTGTATTGAGATGACCAATACAGAGGTATGACAAATGAGTTAATGTAGGAAGAATTTTGAAAGTGGATCAAGGATGTGTGCCTTTGTTTTTCTTGAAGAATAGGAGGTGGAGAAATGTGGGACTCTAATATGGATGGAATGGTTGATGAGCTAGGGTTGGGATAATAAGTACCAAGGATAGATGGAAGTTTTGATGAACTAGGATAAGGGCCTAGGATGGATGGAGAGTTTGATGGACTAGGATACCTAGGTTGAGCATGAGGTGTATAACCAAGGCCATGAGAATATGGATGTGCTTGGACAGAAAGGGGTTATAGGATACCTTTCTCATGAAGGCCTAAGCCTTTTCCTTTGTAATTCATAATTTCATACATTCATTTACCCATGGGATATGCATTGTTTGTGAAAAAAGATGCGAGTCCATTTTGATGAGGATATGATATGGATGAAAGGATAGGTGTTGGAAGTAAACTGGAGTGGATAAAGTGGAGGATCCCAATTTATAGGTGCGGGGTTCATGGATAGATTGAAGAGGTGTGAGAGGCTCTTGACATGAGGATGATGGGATACATTGATCTTGACTAGGAAAAAAATTGTTAGATGAAGGAGATGGGGTAGCTTGATCATCAGATGTAAGGGAATCTTTGGATAGGATGGAATCATAAGAGAGTATGGATTCATTGAATGGGGTGGACGAATAAATTGGAAGAACATTTTTTTCTTGAGATGGAAGAGGATTATCATGGGTGAATAATGAAAGGAGGGGATCATCATATGGCTCTTGAGAGATGGGATCTTGATCAAAGATAGGAAGGGTTTGTAGAATTTTGGTATCATGGGATGGAGTGGAAAGAATGTTTTGATCGAGATGTGTAGATTGAAATGAATCATTGGATGTAGAGGATATGATATAAGAAGGTGATTGAATGTAATTGTTATCTTGGGTGAAAGAATCATGAGGTTCATTTTGAATTATGGGGGATGAAGATAAATGCATGACATGATAGGATTGGTCAATTTTATTTGATGGCTTAGATTTGGGCTTCTCATTTAACCTTTGCAGAAATTCAAAAACATTGAATTTGGATGATGTTGTTTTTGGAGGAGAAGAGGTTACATTCATATGTCTATCAAAGGACTTCTTAGTTGTGCCCCCTTGTATTTCCTTGATTTTCCTTTGGAGTGCTCTTATTTGTTGGGTAAGAGTACTAAGATCATTTAAGGGTGTTTCAACCTTTTTAGGATCTTCTTTAATTTTCTTCATATCGTAGTTTGAGGGAAATTTGGCACCTTGGTTTTCCAATAAAAGAAAGTATCTTTCTTTATTTCGCTCTAAGATTTTGCCCAAAATTATGTGAAACTGTGGATCCTATTCAACTTCTTGAATCATTTCATCAGTTATTTCATCATTTGACCTATCCCAGTATGGAACCTATGAAAAGGATTTTCTTCCCTATCACCCATGTTGTAAAGTGGATCTATTATTTCATCTTCTTCTTTGTGTTTTTGGGATCTTGTGACAACAGGCATATGCTTATACCAATTTTTTACTAACTTTGATCACAAATGGGAGAGTGCAATTTGTTGGATACTTTAATTAGAATAGAATGATGGATTTTATTGATATGACTAAGTAATTTATAATTTCCAGTTTGTGATTCCCTGGATTGAAGGATGATGATCCTATTATGGGAATTAAACTAGAAATTGGAAATGGATGTGATGATGCACTTTGTAATGTTTTGATCTTAGTTTGAGAAAATAAGGAATTTGCAAAAGATTAATGTTTCCAAGTTTTTCTCTATTGTTGATTTCCAATCCCTTAACATAAATGTCACAATTTGATTTGTCAACTTCTTGTGTTTTCTGGATGATCTTATCTAAATTAATGTTTTGAAAACAAAGCATGCAATAAGAAGACAATTGTTCTTAAAGTTCTAGAATCTAAACAATGAGTGTATGTTCTTGAGATTTTCACGAGTATTGAACAAAACAAACACTTCAGACAAACCTACTCTTAATTTTCAAAAGGGTCATCATAATAATCACAACCCACATCTTAGATTTGCGTTGACTCACACAATCGTGTCACCCCTTAGAGGGCACCTGTGTTTTTGTCTTTTCCAAGTGCGTACTCAAATTGACAAAGTGGATGCCAAATCCCCTGAGCAAACTATCCCTGGTAGTTATATGGTGAGTATTTAGGGGGAAGATTCTTCCCTCTCCTTGCACTGTGATTATTAGGATGTTCAAAAATTGACATAGTTGGCTACTACACTAGGTTTGTAGTAAGGGTTTTTTTTTGGTGTGGAAAATGATAAACTCCCTTAGGAGACCTCCCAACCTTTAGAACAAAGGATTTGAGGATGGTTATCTTTCACACTACTGAAAAAAGTGGGTTTTCCCATATTTGCTTTAAATTTTATAGTGGGGTGGAATAAACTGGCTTTGGTTTGAACCCACTTGGGTCGTTCCTCTTGGGTGAGTACTTTTTCCTACAAGAGTAGGAACTCTAAAGGATGTAATAAAGCATTAAAATTATAGAAATTGAAAAGGAAAGTCTGGTGTTTTGATCACCCAATTAAGGGGAGAGCATAGACCTATTGCCATAGACAAAGCAAACAGTGTTCTTTTTAGAGCCCAAATGACAATGATTTAATCTATGTGAAGATATTGCTTCACAACAAGCATGAGATTCATTTTAATCACAAAATAAATGTGTGGTGACTACCCTAGTATTGCTTCTTTTTAAATTCCATGTCTATCCTAGGATTGGTTCATTTTAAATTGATGTTTCTACCCTAGGGTTGCTTCTTTTTAACTAGAAAAAAGCTCTATCTACAGAAGGCGTCAGACTTAGAACTTTGTTTAGTTATAACCTGCATGAGCTAAAAGATCACACATACACGCTAAAAAAAAAATAGTTAATGCCCTAAAACATACATCATAATCGTTGTAGAAAACCTTAAATGTGCTAAAAGAAATTCTAAATGCGCTAATCTAAAAATGCAATTTTTTTTAAACAAAATTTTGATTAAGTGAGCTAAATGCAGGCACCATTATGTTCCCTAGATGCACCATTCCATTCCCTAGATGTGCTGAAATAGTTCCTAGATGCACTGAAAGACCTGCAAAAGTGTTGAAAGAAGTCCTGGATGCGTTAAAGAAACCCACATATGTGCTAAAACTCATTTTTTTTTTGAAAATCCAAACTTTAGAATGAGAAAAATTGTTAGAAAACTTGCAAGTAGATGTTAAAAATAGGGCAAAGGCCCCATGGTGGGTGCCAAAAAATGTGTGATTGAAATTAAGTGTATCAAATGTAGATTAAAAATAAATCAAACACACCAATGCGACATTATATTGAAGAAAACTAATTAAAAGATAAACAAACTCTTAAAACAACAACCCCTTCAATGACATCCCATTGTCCTCTATCTCCAATGTTTTTGTTGATTCTAGCTTGCTCTCAGATCGTGTGCTAGGCTCAATAAACGGTCTTCCTAGAGAACGAGATTTGAAGATGATGATTGTATTCTATGCTAAGATATGATTAACATGCTTAAACTAAACATGATTTCTAGAATGTAAGATTA
Organism: Sequoia sempervirens; assembly: GCA_007258455.2. Taxonomy (NCBI): domain Eukaryota; kingdom Viridiplantae; phylum Streptophyta; class Pinopsida; order Cupressales; family Cupressaceae; genus Sequoia; species Sequoia sempervirens. Next base: position 139,111,242 of record VDFB02000007.1, on the reverse strand, counting down.
CAAAATTATGAATGCTAAAGTTGATAATGACAATGCTAAAATGCTAATCGCCTGAATGCAACTAGTCTTTAATGTGTAACCAATGCTTGGATTTGTAGGGGTATTTATAGAGTTTTTGAAAGATTCTGATTGGTTGTTGTGATCAATGATTGAAATCAAGCTTGTCAAGATGAACAGTGAGATATTTTGGAAGTTGAGAGAAAGATGGAAGGTTGGGAAATGTTTCCTCATACACAATCTCTTCCTTTCAAAATTGAAGGAAAGTTGCCATTTGAGGAGTTAGTTGAAGATAAATCCCATAATTAAATAAATAAATTTATTTAATTACATGTGACAATGAATTTAGAATTTTTCATAATTAAATAATTAATATTTAATTATGTGTGAGAAGATGATAAAAAAATGTTTAATTAAATATATAAAATACTTAATTAAATATGAAGTGAAGAAAGTTTCTAATTAAATATTTTAGAATATTTAATTATATGAAGAGAAGAAAGTTTCTAATTAAGTATTTTAGAATATTTAATTATATAAAGAGAAGAAAGTTTCTAATGAAATATTTTAGTTCATATTTAATTAAATGTGGAAAATGAATTTAAAATTCAAACTTATGATAATTAATATAAATAAATTATAAAATCTATTTAATTAATTAAGAGGAATATGGAAGATGGTAATAATTAAATAAACTTATTTATTTAATTAAATTAGAAGAATTAGAAAGTGAACGATTAAATAAATAATTAAATTTATTTATATGTAGATGACTTTAGAAGATTAATTAAATAATTCATATTTAATTACTTATTAGGCTTGATTTAATGTGACCATTTTTAGATGTATACAATTTTTAGCTTGATCCATAGGGCATAACATCATGTTCTCATTGCAAAAATCTTGTGTTATCATAATTCATGTTCTAATGTCAGATCTTGTTAAGAATTTAAAAAAAAAATTGTTACAAACTTGCCACAATGAGTTTAGTTCCCCTCTTTTGTTATTTCTCATTGATCCCTATCCAATTATCTCTCCTATATATGAGGGTAGTTTGGTGAAAGAGAAAACAATCATTGACAATCATGAAAATCATGTTTGTTCTTCTCTCGATATCTGTCCTATTTGTGAAGAAGGTATCTTGGTGTTAGAAGATCCAATCATTGAGTGTCTTGAGCATCTTGTTTGTTTCTCTCCCAATACCTCTCCTACTTGGGAAGATATTGTTGGACAAGAGGATGACATCATTGACACATTTCCTTCAAAACATAATAAGGTCGATTGCATAGATGAAGATGCTAAGGAAACATTAGATCCCCCCTCAATAGAAGATCATCAACAAGTAGTTAACTCCATTGAGATTATGAATTCAAGATATACTATTAGGTCTCCTTTAATTATTGGACCTCCTAAAACCAATTTAATTATTAGAACCCCTAAAAGTACCCTAATTATTGGACCTCCTAAGTCACCTCTCATTATAGGACCTCCTAAACTTCATGGACATATCCTAAGCTTTGCAAAACAACTTACTAGTAATCATGTGTCAAAGCAACCAAGTTATCATACTGTTTCTCACACATACAACAATAGAAACAATAAGGAACCAAAACAAACATCAACATCCATTCCATTGCCTCAACCATACCTCCCACCTGTACCTAATATTCCATGGCATAGTGGTAAATAATTTGATCTTGTTGAGAAACTTTGTAACACTCCTACTAAGATCTCCTTGTAGGATTTATTCAAACATCACATTTCTATCATGGAATGCTCCATAATGCTTTTTAAAAAGTTATTGTCCCTCCTAGTGCATAACCAAATGATGTGGTAGCATTGCTTGAATCTATAAATGAAGCTAATTTGGATATTATCTTTTATCAAGATGAATTACTCCCTTTAGAAACAAAATGATGCTTTGATGATAATGACTATTATTAACTAGGTTGGGATTAGGTGTACCCTTATTGAAAATGGTTTAGGGCTTAATGTTTTTAGTGTAAATATTTTGGATAGAATTAGAGTGGAAAAACTTTAATTCAACTTGCTGATTTTTCAATCAAATATTTTGACAATGTGGGAAGCCAACCGCTTGGTGTGATAACATTACCTGTTAAAGTTGATAAGGTTGTGCTATAAACTCCCATCCATGTCATACCCCATGATCTTTCATATAATCTTCTCTTGGGTAGACTGTGGATTCATGAAATGAAAGGTGTTCCTTCAATACTTCATATTTTAATGAAACACACATACAACAATGAGGTTTACACGATAAAAGCTGATCCTAAATATGAAAATTATTTACAAATTAAAATAGGAATGATGAATCCTCTTAGCACATTGATTCCAACTTCAAAAGTGGAATACAAATTGAAGACAAAGATGAGTGTCTTTAATCTATGATAAATTTGTTAGATGATGATTGGAGATCATTAGATTTTACACCTATATTTATGGGGCAATAGAATATTACACCATCAAAACTAGAAAAAGAGAAACAAGTAGTAATGATTTCAAAAAAATCTATCACAGAATCATCAAAAACATCCACAACTTCTAGCAAAGAGGAAAAAACAAATTATTACACATCTACATATGATGAAAGTGATTATGAAAAACCACATTCATCGAAAGAAATGGAAGCCATTATGGAAGAGGCTATCAAATTTTGAAAAAATTTGGCTAGAATGGGAAAGGATGTGGTGTAAAAGAATAAGGCATTCATGTCCCTGAAGATCTCAACACACAAGAAATAGAAAAAGGTCTTGGCTATTGTCCTTCAAAAATAATGAAAACATCAAAAATACATTCGGTTAATCGTACTATAGACAAGTAACATTATTCACTGCTCCTTGCCATGTGGTAGTTGTAGTATCACAACATACTCACTACCATGCATGGGGGTATAAACTAGGATTTATGCAATCATATTTCATCTTACAAGGAGCAACATTCAATCATCAATCTTGGCTCACATTTTGTCCCTACACTTGGGGGAAAGGGGTTAGGTAGCCTTGTGTTAGCTACATTCCTTCTAGCAAGGGATCCCTTTGTATCTCCTTAAAACATTAGTATAGCAAGTACACTAATATTTTAAGGAGGGCATAGAGTCCCCTTCTCATTTCTTGTGTAAGGAATGATCCCTTTTAGTGATGATAGCATACATCTCCTAGGAAGTTCTATGTTAGTGTCTCTTTAGTGGTGATGTTGGGCTTGATATCCCTTAAGAGTGTGATATTTATAGCATACGACATTCCCCTTGGTGGTTATGCTATGGTTAGTATTCCATAAGGTGTTAGTTTTTATTCCACAACTTTTCCTCTCTTTGTGGTGATGTCATGTGTGATATTCCCTAAGGTGTGACCCTTAATATATTGAGCAATGCCACTTTGTGGTCTTTATAAAGCATATTTTGTGGTGGTGTTGTTTATAACACCCCTAGAAGTCTTGGCCTTGTCTTGTTTCATCTTCTTAGATGTTTGTGTGCCTTCTTAGGAAATTTTTTGCACCTTCTTAGGCGAGTTTGGAATTTATGCACCTTCTTAGGAAAGTCTCTGTACCTTCCTTAAGCACCTCCTAGCAAAGCCCGCCTTCTTACGCTGAAAGCATCCCTTTGGTCGCCGGGACATCCTGTAGAATCCTTTTGCTTTGCTGAGAGCCTTTAGAGTCGGGGAGACTTTGTGACTTTGGCGAGACCCTGTGGCGAAGGGAGCAACCTTTGCTGAAAGCCCATCCCGTCGCCAAAGCATTTCCAGGTAGCCGAGACCTCTTGTTGAACTCAAATTTCCACGCTGAAGACTTCAAAATAAAGCATTGTCGGCGAGACTTTGTCTCTTCGCTGGGACTTTTCAGCAAGCTCATAAGTCATCCTGAAGCTCGTGGTCACCATGAGTCTCCCCGATTAACAATTGAATGGCCTATTAGCCAGAGAAATCCACGCGATAAGAGGTCATACCAAACCCTTTTTGTCACAGCGATAGGCTTTGTAGCTTCGTTTGACAAGATAGAAACTAGGTCACAACGACCTATTCAAAATGGAAGGTATCAAAGCTGCTAGTCGGCTAGACAGTGAATATGTCATACCGACTTGGGTCTAATGGAGGCTCAAGCCTGTGATTATTGAGGCATATTTCCAACAAAGCAGGCTTCCCAACTAAGCTCCTTGTGAAATGTCATTAGATGCATGAACTAACCCTCAATGGAAATGTCCCATTTGGCCCTTATGAACACCTGCAACATAGATGCCTTGCCTAATTGAGCCTAAGGGTGAAAATTAGGTAATAGGGGTCAGTCCTAATTTTATGTCTATTATTTGTATCACTTGCCAAGAAAACACAAATTTCATAATTACCCTTGAAACTTGTCAAACTTTCACTAATTTATTGAAACCTATCACAAAAGCATCTTGAAACCTTTGTCCTGTATATTTATGCTTTTTCATAAGTATGAACTTTTGTTTGTAAGTCTATCTTGCTAGACCTAAATCTAAACATCAATGGCTTTGTCCATTTCTTTACATTTGACTATTTCTAGACACTTAAAAATGTCTTGAATAGTCTTACACACTTGAATCCAATATATTAACATCGTTTCATCCTAAAACCCATCTTGTTCTTTCTTATTTGATTAAATTAACCTAGTTATTTAATCAAATGCCTCATTTTCATCTATTGATCTAATTAATCTGATTGGGTTAATTCACCCCCTCTCACACAAACATTTCACCTTGTTTAATTGAATAAATCAAATTATATAAACGTTGTTTCCTCTTATTTCATTAAATAATTTTTATTATTTAATTAAATGTCATTTTGAACTACTTTTTCATTAAATAAGTTGATTATTTAATGGATATCATATTATTCTCCATCTTGCACATTCAAATTTGGTTTTAATTACTAAATTTCTAATTTCCCCTCCTATCCAATTGCATAGGGAATATTCCAATTTAGTTTTAATTACTAAATTTCTAAATTCCCCTCCCATCCAATTGCATAGGGATATTCTCCTCTTTAACTCCAAAAAGGGAATGATATTTTTCAATCAAACTTTGTAACAAACTTTCAAAGTTACAAAGTGTGTTTGTTGAAATCATTCTCAACCCTTGATTCTTTCCTTGATCCATATGATCTTTGATTCTCATCCATTGATGAGAATCCTTCATCCATGTTTCACCCTTCATTCATTATTGACCATTGATTGATCAAATTGATCCTATCCATTGATTCTTCATTTACTTTCCTATAAATAAATCACTATTTGGAGAGAAATGAATCCATATTTTGATAGAAAAGTTATGCTATGGAAATTCATATTCACTTGCATCCATATTGAGCATCATTTAGCATTTTAGATTAATATTCATCCATATTTAGCTTAAGCATCCATTAATGGCTTCCATGTTAACTTAGTTTACATTCATTTTAGCATAACTTGCATCCATGGTTTACTGGTGCAGGAGCACCCTAGGTCTAGTAGGTGTAAGTTAATATTTTGGCTTGGTTTTATTTTTTTTCCATGTAACAAGGTAATTTAAGACCATATCATGTTTTTTTGAGTCAATATTAGGTCATTAGGTGGATTGGTGAGTCAATTTGGATAAAGTTTTCAAGTTTGCAAAAATGTTGTAAAAGTACAAAAATAGGGAATATGAAGAGTCATTGGTTGTAAATGAGGAATTTGGATACTTGTAACTCAAATTGAATTTAGGAAACATTGAGGAAATGTTAAAATAAGCTTGGGAAGGTTGAGATCAAGGTTGGTTGGTTGTATTTTGAAGAAAATCAACAAAAACTAACTCTATTTGTGTAAATGTGAATGTGATTTTATTGTTCTAGGCTTGTGTACGGTAATATCATGACCTAAAACTAGTTGGGATTGATGGGGAATTGAATCTTCTTTCATTTTCACTTTTTTTCATTGAACTTCATCATATTTTGAGCATTCTATAACAATTTTTCTAAAACTAGTCAGAAAACCTCATGAAGTAGGCATTGAGTTTGCATAGGAGTTAGGTTTTGGTGAAAAGCTCTTGAGAAATCATTTGAAGTGTATAGATATGTTGAGGAAGACCATCTATAAATTTCTTGAGGTGTTGGAATGAAGGTTTGAAGCCTAGAGATTGAAGACCCTGTTGTGACTTAGTGGAACAAGCCTAATTAAGCCTATTTGAGACTAGGACAATCCAATTTTGAAGCAATATTTTTAAAGAAACCCTAACCCATTTTGAGATATGTTTTGAAGGAGTAAATTTTTCTCTCTCAGAGACCAATTCTGGTTTGAAAGTTATGAATAGAAAACATGAATTTGTTGCTCCATTTCAAACCTAATTCAAAGTGTAGTAGTCAAGATTTGGCCTCTATGTTCCAAAAAACCCCCACCTAAAATTGAGATATGTTGTCAAAGGGGATAAAAGGTATTTGTAACAACAATTATATTTTGGGTATGAGGTCTAGTTTGAAAGTTTTGTTGGAAAGACAGGTTATGGAGTGCTAGTAGGAATTAACAAGCCTAGGAAGAGAAATCCACCAATAAATGCTTGACACCTTGAAGAATTGGTTGATTTAGGTGAAGTTTAATCAAACCAACCCTTCTCTACATAAAATTGGTATCAGAGCTTAGGTTGGTTTGTAAGGGAGAGAAAATGTGAAGAAAAAGAGAACAAGATGCCTCCAAAATGTAACACTATGGCTAGAGAAATGAATGAGATGAAAGAGAAGACTGCAAAAGAGATTAGGGGATTGAAAGAACTCTAAGATATGGTGGTAGCAAGGCTTGAGGCTATTGAAACGAGTCAAAGGAGAGGTATGGTCATGGGTGATGAGAGTGACCCTAAATAAAGGGAAGAGGAGAATGAAGAAGAAGAGGAATTGGATCTTGATGAGCAGAGGATGGCCAAACTACTAAAGGTAATCAAAGAAGCTAAACACAAGGTGAAGATAGATGTACCTATGTATGGAGGGAAATTGAATGATGAAGATAATGTAGATCTATGAGGATTCAACAAAACATCTCAAAAACCTTCAATAATAATCCAAAACAATCTTTGCATAACACATGCTATTAGGCATTGTATATCACATTGGAAACATAACTATGGCAGCCCACAATTTAGTGCAACGAACAATCATTAATAACTTCTACAAAAAAAATAATGAAGCCAACATCTTTGGTGATATTTAAGAAAACATAGTTATATAATTTTCCTCCAATTTTTATGAATATCCAATAATGGAAAAGAAAGATATTACATTTTTCCCAAAACTGCAAACCCTAGGTAGGGTTCATACTTTCCCTCACAAAAATGGTCATAACTTATTCAAATATTAATGAAACTTGATGAGACTTGAAGAAAATGAAACTAGATTCACATGGACAAAAAATAAAATTGGTTTTACATCCAAAATATAGACTTTACAATCCGTACCATCACACTTTTCAGACTGTAAATTCTGCACAATATTGTTAGGATAGAAAGTCTCACAAAAATAGTCATATCTTCCACAAAACTCAATAAAATTCAATTAGAAAAAAATAATTAGAAACTAGAAATAGAGATCTTTCCATCCATATATGATACTCCATTATTTGAGTCTATAAAATTCCATACAAAACACAACTTTAGCCTGGTAACAATGTAAAAATCAGAAAATGCACACAAAACTTGAGGTTGCCATTCATCAAACTTAAAAAATGATGTCTCCAACCCCCAATTCGAGTTTTTGAGGGTGTATTTATAAATTTTCAAATAAAACCAACCATTTTCAACTACCTTTTGATTAATTTGTTGACAAAACACCTTAATGACACTTTTTGACAAGTTGCTTGACAACTTCCTTGAGCAACTTTTACAATTTTTACAATATGGAACAACCTTAAACATTATTTGACAAATGACTTAAAATATGACTTCTTAAGACTCAAAAACCTCTAAAATGGTTTGATAAACCTTATTATAAGATCCATTACAAAAAATAGAACAAATATTTACAAATGGCCTCATGGAGGCAAGAAATCAAATAAGTGCTCCTGCACCAAACTCCCTGGGGGAAAAGAATTCAAGCCCCTTTGAATTGTCTTCTTCTTGATATTTCAGTTGCTTTGCAATTTTTCCTTCACCTTGGAAAGTATACCTGGGTCCTTCTTCCATTTCTTCTTACACCATCTCTTCTCTTTCATCTTCTCAACTTCTAGACTCCAAAACTCCATTTCTTGTGTATAAACCTTAGTAGCATCATCTATATCTTCATTCTCATCATTAGAGTACTATATAGCAACATGTTTACCATAACCATAACCTAAATCATACTATTTCAAACCTTCATATACCTCATTAGCAAAATTTTTTTGTAACATCTTTATTAACAACCTTATTATCAACAACTTGATCATGAATATCAACATCAATGTTATCAACAACTTTATCATCATCAACTTGAGTATCAATACCAAGGTTATCAATAACATCAACAACCTTCTCAACTTGTTCATAAACAAAAATTTCATCAACTACTTGAGTACCAACAACAACCATATAATTAATCTCAACATCAACATGTTCATCAACCAACAAAGAAGTTTGTTCATCTTCAAACACAATCGGAATATCATGCATCTCAACGTGTAACTTACCTTGCTCAAGTTTAACAGTAGATTCAAACTTTACTTCTGCCTCATTTGCTGCATTTTTATGTTTTCTTTGCTTCTTCATAATCTTATTTATAGGCCATCTTAACCTCTTTGACATTGGTATATGCCAACTTCTTAGTGATTTCTTAAGAAGTTGGTGTTCTTTGTCTAATCTTTCCAACCTTTGGCTTATCTCTTCCATGGCTTTCTCAAACCCTATTTGTCTTTCCTTATTTCTCTCCATCTTTCTCAACTCTTTTTACTCTCTTTCCTTCTTCCTTCATGAATCCTCAGCCTGCAAACATATTTCCAATCTTCTCAACAAATTCATCTTCACAAGCAAGTCTCTCGTTGCTTCCACTTCACCTTGCCTCACCTAGGCAATTAGGTTTCTTCCTCAACCTGCACAACACACACCCAAAAACACCAACACAAACACTTCCTCTACCCAGAACTTACTGGGCTTTGATATTAATTTAATGTAGAGATATGAGGATTCAACAACACATCTCACAAACCTTCAATAATAATCCAAAACAATCTTTGTATAACACATGCTATTAGGCATTGTATATCACATTGGAAACATAACTATGGCAGTCCACAATTTAGTGCAATGAAAAATCATTAATAACTTCTAAAAAAAAAATAATGAAGCCAATATCTTTGGTGAGATTGAAGAAAACATATTTATATACTTTTCCTCCAATTTTTATGAATATCCAATAGTGGAAAAGAAAGATATTGCATTTTTCCCAAAATTGCAAACCCTAGGTAGGGTTCAGACCTGCCCTCACAAAAATGGTCATAACTTATTCAAATCTTAATTAAATTTGATGAGACGTGAATAAAATGAAACTAGATTCATATGGAAACAAAATATAATTTTTTTTAGATCCAAATATAAAATTTACAATCCGTACCATCACACTTTTCAGACTGTAAATTCTGCACAATATTGTTAGAATAGGAAGTCTCACCAAAATAGTCATATCTTCCACAAAACTCAATAAAATTCAATGAGACAAAAATAATTGGAAACTATAAATAGAGATATTTCCATCCATATATGATACTCCATTATTTTAGTCCATAAAATTTTGTACAAAACACAACTTTAGCTTGGTGACAATGTAAAAATTAGAAAATGCACACAAAACTTGAGGTTGCCATTCATCAAACTTAAAAAATGATGTCTCCAACCCCCAATTAGAGTTTTTGAGGGTGCATTTATAAATTTTCAAATAGAACCAACCATTTTCAACTACCTTTTGAATAGTTTGTTGACAAAACAACTTAATGACACTTTTTGACAAGTTGCTTGACAACTTCCTTGAGCAACTTTTACAATTTTTACAATATGGAACAACCTTAAACATTATTTGACAAATGACTTAAAATATGACTTCTTAAGACTCAAAAACCTCTAAAATGGTTTGATAAACCTTATTATAAGACCCAATACAAAAAATAGAACAACTATTTACAAATGGGCTCATGGAGGCAAGAAATCAAATAGGTGCTCCCGCACCAGAAGAGCTCTTGGATTGGATTGTAGCGCTTGATAGTTACTTTGAATGTGAAGATATACTTGAGGAACAAAGGGTCAAGTTGGAAAATACAAAATTGAAGGGTCATGCCCTACTTTGGTGGGATTATGAGTAGACTAGAAGGAGGAAGAAAGTAAAGTAAAAAATTGTCTCTCGGGACAAAATGGTGGCCAAGCTTAAGGAGAAGTCCTTACCAGCTGATTATGCAATTCAATTGCACACAAAAATTCAAAATCTAAAACAAAGAGATATGGATGTCAAAGTCTATACTGATGAGTTATATAAGCTAAGTATAAGAGTATGTCACATGGAGGATGATGTGGAGAAGGTGGTTAGATATCTCAGTGGGTTAAGGTTTAATCTCCAAGATGAGTTGAGTTTGACAAATCCAAGGATGGTAGAGGAATGCTACCAATTAGAAATTAGGGCTGAAGAAAAGCTAAAGAGAAGGAAAGACAAAAAAAAATAGGGGAAGGGACAACAATTCTAAGGGAAGAGGGTCATTTTCTAATCCAAGACAGACATATGAGAGCTAAGAAGACACAAGAAAAGTCCAAGACCAAGTTGCAAATGCAAGAGGTGGATTTAGAGGAGGTAGATCAAGTTTTAGAGGCAGATTTGGAGGTCAAGGAAGAGGATCTAGTGGGTTCATAGGAAGGTGTTACCAATGCAACAAGTTTGGAAATCAAGCATAGCAATGCAATGAAAATCAAGCCACTACTTCATATGGATGAAAAGAAGAACTAAATTGGTACAAGAAGAGGACAATGAGAGTGTAAACTCTCCATCACAACATTCTGCTCTAGAAATTGGTGAATCACGTATGGTAAGGAGAACCCTCATCAAAGCACCAATAGAGAAGGAGCCACCACAAAGGAAGACTCTCTTTAGAATGACTTGCAAGTGCTTGGGTAAGGTTTGTAAAGTTGTAATTGATTCAGGTAGTATAAATTATTTACAAAGTCTCTTGGTTAAATGAGAGTCAATATGTTTTGGTGAATGAACAAAGTTGGGTGGAATTTAACATAAGAGGGTATAAGGAAAATTTTATGTGACATAATACCCATGGATGTATGCCATTTGTTGTGAGGGAGGCCTTGGAAATTTGATAGGTATGTTATGTATGATGGAAGGAGGAATACTTATGAAATAAAAAAAGATGGGGTCTTCTATACCTTGACACCATTGAAAGAGGAGGACAAAGGAAAAACCATAGGATCTAATGTGATGATGGTAGGTAGAAAGGAGTTCATAAAGTTAGGAAAAGAGGAGGACATGGACCTTCCAGCCTCTTCTAAACCTGGAGACATGATAGTAGAAATGAAGAATGACTTGATTTTAGGGATTCAAGATTGGCTTAAGAAGTATGTTGATATGATGATAGGAGGAGTGCCCCATTCATTGCTTTCAAAATGGAATATTGGTCATTATATTTATTTCATAGTAGAGATTACTATGGCTGATCAAACAAAAATTACAAGGACATAGCAACAGATGGAAGAGGTGAGAAGCACAGGCAAAGAGGTCAAGGATAGATTACAAAGGAATATGGACAAGTCCAAGCACACAATTGAAGTGAAAAAGAAGAAAGTGAATTACAAGGAAGGAGGAGGTATGGTAGTAGGTAATGATGTAGGTTCAACAACATTCTTAGATGAGGAAGGAGTCAAAGATCATCCATCAAGTAAGCCTCTGAAGTTGAAGCATATCCTAGGTGCCAAAGAATTAAAAAAGACAAGGGATAATGCCTACTTTTGGTATTTAGTCCATTGGAAGGGTGTACCAAATGAGGATGTCACTTAGGGGTTAGAGAATGACATGATCAAGCATGATTCTATTGTTGCAACACCATCCTCAATGGGACTTGAGTTCAATTTTCCTTGGGAGTATGGTGTAGGAGCACCCTAGGTCTAGTAGGTGTAATTTAATATTTTGGATTTTTTTTATGTTTTTTCCATGTAATAAGGTCATTTAAGACCATAGCATGTGTGTTTGAGTCAATATTAGGTCATTAGGTGGATGGTGAGTCAAGTTGCATAAAGTTTTCAAGTTTGCAAAAATGTTGTAAAAGTGTAAAAACAGGGAATATGAAGAGTCACTAGTTGTAAATGGAGAAGTTGGATAGTTGTAACTCAAATGGAAGTTGAGAAACATTGGGGAAATATTAAAATAATCTTGGGAAGGTCGAGACCAAGGTTGGATGGTGGTATTTTGAAGAAAATCAGTAAAAACTAACTCTATTTCTATAAATGTGGACGTGATTTTGCTATTACAGGCTTGTGTATGGTAATATCATGACCTGAAACTAGTTGTGATTTATGGGGAATTGAGTCTACTTTCATTTTCACTTTGTTTCATTGAATTTCATCAAGTTTTGGTGAAAATCTCTTGAGAAATCATTTGAAGTGGTTAGATATGTTGAGGAATACCATATATGACCTATTTGAGGTGTTGTCATGAAGGTTTGAAGCCTAGAGATTGAAGACCCTATTGTGACCTAGTGGAACAAGCCTAATTAGGCCTATTTGAGACTAGGATAGTCCAATTTTGAAACAATATTTCCAAAGAAAACCTAACCCATTTTGAGATATGTTTTGAAGGAGACAAAAGGGTATTTGAATCAAGTTTTCTCTCTCAAAGAGCAGTTCTAGTTTGAAAGTTATGGCTAAAAAACATGAATTTGCTACTCCATTTCAAGCCTAATTCAAAGTGTGGTAGTCAAGGTTTGGCCTTTGTGTTCCAAAACACCCCAACTTGAAAAGTGAGATATTTATTGAAAGGGTATAAAGGGTATCTATAATAGCAATTGGATTTTGGGTATGAGGTCTAGTTTGAAAGCTGTGTTGGAAAAAGAGGCTATGGAGTGCTATTAGGAATTAGCAGGCCTAAGAAGAGAAACCCACCAATAAATGCTTGGCACCTTGAAGAATTGGTTGATTTAGGTCAAGTTTAATGTAACCAACCTTGATCTGCATCACTTACATCTTTGAATTTTGTTTCCATATAGCATAGATTCCATCCATTTTATCAAGCATTTTAGGATTTAAAACTCATCTTTACCATGTTAAACAAGAAATTTATCATGTTTCATTCATATCTCATTGGTTTTGTTTGTTTTCTTCAATAAAATTAATAAAAAAAAGCTCATATTATCCAAGGGATTAGGAAAGGGTCACCATTCCACATCAATGCGACACCACTCCCCCAATAAGATAAGATTTAAGGTCATAAAATAGATTTCCCTTACATTTTCATGTTGATTTCATGTTAGTTTAATGGGTTCTTGTTCTTTGAAATTTTGAATTTCTTATTGGGATCATTGCTTAGGGGATTAAATAGGGTTTAAATTCAATTGGATCTATCGTATTTAGTTCACACTATGACTTTGGTCACATTTTGGTGCTAGAAGGAAGGCTATACTGATTGAATTTGATGAATTTCTCTTTAGATTCCTGTGTTCTTGATCTTGCAAGTACAACGACGATTTTGGAGGTTACAACAATGCCTTTGTCAAGAATTTCCATATAGCAACGTGTTTGCATGAATTATCACAATTCCTATTTCTTTTATATGTAATAAGATTTCATATATTGATATCAAAAAATTATAATACGTTTGCTAGGTAGGAAAGTAAATGTAGACTCCAACTTCCAAGATAAACCCTCAAAAAAACAAGCTACTACTACACCATAAACAACCAAACACCATATGTAATGACCCATCAAAACCATGGCCTCATAGAAAAAAAAATGAGGCAACCATTACAGACCCAACAACAAAACTAGAATATCTACAACGAGCCACCAAACACCATTACCGACAAAAGAAACAAAAAAGAAACTTACTACCCCTCGACCCGATTATAAAAAGAAAGCCTCACCAAGAAATCCATAGGCGAGGTTGAAGGATTTAAAGTCTAGAACCTAGTGCATTCCAAAGGAAAGGATTATATTGAACTTCCTTTGTAGAAAATCCATCCCACTAGAGCAATCTGTCGATGCTCAACTAACACCATTCCTTTGAAGTCTAGGATGAATGAGTAGTACTTGACTACCTCACCTAGAACATGGAACTTTGGTAAATCTCTTGACCGTGGAACCCAAAAATTTATAGAGGCAATAAGTAAAATATCCTCCAATCCAACTAGATATTTTTCTGAGAAGAGCTTCTTGACCAGTGCTTGGAAATTATTTTTCGCCATCCTTATATCAAGCAACACTACCAGAAAATAGGAGGTGATTATTGTATCTACCCTAAGTGGCTTTGTGTTTCCCAGAAAACCTTTCCCCAAGACCATATTAATCACCACCAGAATGAGAGGATCATATTTCTTCTTCAAAAGAAATTTGAGGTGATGATCAGTAATATTCCCACAAAATGCCATTTGTCTAACACTAGAATCCAAAAGTATGGGGGTATTGGTCCCAAATGTAGTCAATGTATTTGAAGAAATTTGTACTACAAAATTAGAGTGCCCCCATGACACTGCTCACCACAAAGAGAAAGAAAACACATAATGATATGACTCTATTCTACAATGTAAAGAAAAATTCCTTGAGGAAACACCCATCTGCCTTAAATTGAGATTGATCACTTCATAACCATAGTTGTGTCCTTCCATAATTGCATTAAATGACTTCCAAGCATGGGAGCAAGTGCCAGATAATGTGATCTATCCAACTCACCAAATGCATATTGTCCTATGAATCATGTAGGGACATGTAGTATATCTAAATTGTGTGCTTAGTAACTTCCTTGAAATTTTGCCATAATGACGACCAAGTCAAACATTGATGGCATGTTGTCATCCCACCCTTCACATGCATCAATTTCAAAACACAACGCTAGTTGAGTCCTCTAATATGGCAACTGATCTTGCCATGGTTAGATCCACTCTGCCAATGTGGACCCTGATACATTGCTTTGATCTAACTTAGCTGATAGTCATGGTCTCTCCACACCCTTTGTGTGGAGAGACACCCACCCATCCTCCCACATTGTGATGCCTATTTTAATCTAGTGACACCTATTAAAAATAGTGATGCTAATACTATTTGAAACTGTCATAGATTTGAAAATAGAGATGCCTTTGTCATATCTATTTTGTTGTCGAGCAATGCCTTTTCTCACTAGAGTGACACTTTTGGGAATTATAGCAACACCTTCATGAATAGCGACGTTTTAACTGGTAAACAAAATAGAGAGATAATTTTGACATATGCTTTAAATTTTTGATTCCATGTGCTCTCTAACATGTCACTGACATCTAGTTTTTGTTTTGAAGCTAACTAGTTTTACAGATTTGAACACATTTAAAGTGAAGGAGCATGCAATTTTTTGTCCATACATTGTAACAAGTGTTTTTACACTTATGGTACAATTATAACCCATTATACGTTGCTTTGATTTATGTTTTAGGACCAACTAAACTTCCATTGGGTCTAAAATTTATGTTCAAAGTTGGTTAAAGTTGGACCCACACATTCTCATTTTTCTATATAGGTTACAATTGTACAAGGAAATCAAACACACCCATTTGGTGCTTAAAATAAACTCATTGTGCTTTACAAGGTTAAATTGAATGAGTTATTTCTTTTTTGTGACACACTTTTAGTGCGTATCCATTCCCCTTATGCTTCGTGAGATCTTGGGTGAAGAGAAACACTCAAGTGTACTTTGTTACTTGTGTGCACTTGTAATACGTATCCTCTCCCCTTGCGCTTCTTGCAATCTCAGGTGAAGAGAAATACTCAAGTATAATTCCATGCTTTGTGTCACCCTTAAGAGAGTACTTACTATGAGATACACCTACAATGGGAAAATCATAGGAAATTTCTCGCCAACCGTTTACTAGAGGGCTATATTAAAGGAAGCGAAATCATGAGATAGCTTCATTCTGGGGCCCATAACACACTGCACCTAATCCCACACCTTAAGTGGGACGGGAATGGTTAAAGAGCCTTAAGTGGCTATCGGGTGCTATTGGTCATGGAGTTCTTGGTTTGTTGCATTAAGAACCTTGTTTAAGTAGTGGCCAACATTGTCCATCCAATGCATTTTTCAAAGTGGTGCACTGGAACTTAGATTCCAAGAAGTTACTTTCCATGTCCAATTTTGGTTAAAGTGTAGAGGTTAATACTTCATTCTTAACATACCTCTACACTATTTTCTTGATTGCATGTAAAATAATCTCTTCTACTATGAAGGGAATGAGGCAAGCCCACCAAGAGAAACTTACCCACTTGAGCTAGGAATGTTATTGCTTGTGAGTCATGTTTAACACATTGTTTGTTTCCAAAAAAAATTAAACACACATCAACAAGTTTTCAAACTTCAAACCCTTTGGATTAAGTATGGATACCTTTTGAAAATTCCTAATATTGATGCTTGTCCTAAGGATTCTATCCTTAGAGGCTTCTAGGTATTTTGGCTTATATCTATATCCACACTTTCCAAAGTTAACATAGGGAATTATGGCCTTAGCTTCATGAATTTTCACATAATGGACTTTGTGAAATGAAGGTTGCTTTGACATATACATTTTACTTTGATTAATAATGAAGAATTTATTGATGTGGTAATGAAACAATCTCACTTAAGCAAAGATTAAATCAAATGAACACCCACATTGATGTATGTTCAAAACATTGAATCCCCAAACACAAGCAACATTGAGACAAGGAAAGTATTGAAAAACATTGAGTCCAAGTTCCATTTTACCAAAATCATTGAGTTTCATGGTCCAAATCATTGAGTTCTATTTTCAAAATAATTGAGTTCTTTTCTTACCAAAATCATTGAGTTCTTAGGGTTTTATCACTTTAGAGTCATAGCATGTTTCTCACTACATTAGTCTTACAAAAAAAGGTCCCTTTTAGGTTAACATTTTGGGTCAAAATATTTCATCCATTTTCACACATTTTACATCACACTTTACCAAAGAAACTTTAGAAACGTTTGGATACATCAACACTTTGGACTTAGACAATCATCAAACCAATCCCCTAACTTAGCTATGTTGTGTGTGAAATGGATCCTTTTCCATGCACTTAGTTAAGTTGGTTATCACTTTTTGGACTAGTTTATATTGAAGGTCACAAGTCTACCTTAAATATTCTTTAAGTTCATTAACATATTTTATCCAAACATCAAACATCAAACCTATTGTCAAAAGTGTTTTCCAAAAGTTTATAAAGTTCATCCCCCATATCATTCCCCCTTTTCATCATCCACTCGCACCATTGGTCCAAAATAACTTAGAGGGTCCCTTTTACCAAAATTTGAGTCACCAAGAGAGTTTCAACACTATAAATCTTAACACACCTCTCCCATAGTTGACCCAAAATTTATGGTTACAACAAGATCACAACACGAGAGAATCATGGAACAAACCAATTTTTTTTTTACCACAAGTGATCCAATCCCCCAAGAATTTGATCCAAGGAGCCATTATACCCCCTCACAACAACCACAAAATCCTTTAAGGTATGAGGTAGAAGATGTCACAAACAATCCACTTGAGCTTACTTAGGAAGAAATCCTTGAGTATAAAGAAGAGTATCAAACCTTAGAAAATGTGGCTCCAACTTTTCTTGCACAAAACTTAACACAAGGATTAACTCAATCTATGAATCAACCAACTTCATCCTTTGTGCCAAGTCAAACATTAACTCATAGTCTTGTAACTAGGATTTCCATTGATCTTCGTCACACTCTCCCTTTAGGAGGCAACACACTTTTGGGTACCCAAAACACCAATATTTCCCAAAACACCACTTGGACAACAACATTTGGTGCTCCACCTCCATCTTCCACCACCATTCTAGAACACCCTCTACATATACACAAACCCCTTACATTCCATAATACCACCATGACCTCAACATTTTGAGTGCAACCATCTTCATCCATCATCACAAATACCCAATGTATGCCCAACATTAAGCAAGGTGGTATGAACCAAGTGCCTCAAGTAGGACAACAAGGGAAGATTTACACCCTCACACAAGGGAAACCTTTGACAAGTAGCTCCAAAAATCCCATTGATACATTAACACAAGTGGTTAACCAAACTACTCAAGTCAACCCACCATCCACATCGGCCCCATCTATCATCAATCCAAACCAAAACAATACATTGATCACAAACCTCATCAACCAAGGTAATACCTTGGTCCCACATCAAACACAAGGGAACCCTTAACACATCGGTCAAGGGAACCCTTCTAATCTATTGATCCAAGGAAAAAATGTTCCATTGACATCACAATACTAAATGACACCATCATCATCTTTACCATGGATCCCCAAAACATGAAAAATCAAATGGGCCCCCAACCTTTCATTTCTCCACCCTAATCAGATATCTTACAAGGAATTCTAAGCCAAAAAAACCTATAAACACATCAAATCAATCCAAAAATCACCCAAAATTCATCCCAACATCAAAATTCTTTCACGTTGCAAGCACAACAAGCTCACACTTTAGCTTTTTAACAAGCACAACAAGCTTATCAACAAGCATTGCAAGCACAACAAGCTCACTGACAACAACAAGAAGAATCCCTAATAGCACAACAACAACAACAAGCACAACAACAATAATTAATTGCAAAACAACAACAACAACAACAACAAAAAGCCCAACAACAAGCACAACAACAAGCATTGCTAGCCCAACAATACACACAACAACAACAACAAGTTTTATACTATAATCCCCCCAAAAAAATCATTAATCCAAATGTGTTAGGATCATATACACCTCTACCTCCATCACCTTCACAATATCAAACATCACCCTACACACCATACAACACCCCATCATATCAAAATCCCACTTACAATTCATCTGCCATTCCCCAGTATGCAACTTATGCTCCTCCACCAAACCCACAAGAAAATATGGCATCATAACTCAAGGTGCTAATGCAACAAATGCATGACATTCAAATAGGAAAAACAAAGAAGCCCCATACACAACAAAACTTGTGTCCATACCCATTCAATAGAAACATCACAATGGTACCTTTCCCTCGCAATTTCGAGGTCCCTAAATTTGATAAATAGAAAGGGAGGGGAAATATTTTGGATCACATCAAAGAATTCAATGAAATGTGTATGGAGGTTTCTTACAATGATTTCTACTTGATGCACCTCTTTACACAAAGTTTGACAGGCCCAACCATCGATTGGTTCTTACAATTGCCTCTAGGCATCAAAATGTTCCAAGAAATCATTGATAGGTTCATAGACCATTTCTCCTTTAATCTTGATGTGGATGTTATATTAGAAGAGTTATATACACTCAATAAAAATAAAGGAGAATCATTTTCTTATTTCTTGCAAAGATAGAGACAAAGAGCTAGTAATAGCAAGTGGCCCATTCGCAATGAACAAGTAGGGATTATCATAGTGAATGTTGACCTAGATCTATCCTTCCACTTGAAGATGCAATGTATCACCACTTATGATGAGATTTTCCCTAGGCCCCTCAACATTGAGAGATCCCTAATCTCATAGGGAAACACACAAGCGTATAAAGACAATTTCCCATCAACTAGTTCAAATGACAAGCCCTGCGTTTGGGCTAAAAAAAAAAAGTGATGAATGATGGCATTGTGAATGCTAAAGTGGTCATGAGTGCTCCTAGTACAAACACCAACCAACCAACCAATGCAAAAAAAACTATACAACAAACCACACCACCACCATAGAATAATCAAATCAATAATATCAAAACTCAACAACAAAGACCCCCCAAATAGGAAAAACAACCCAAAATGCAAATACACACAATTCGAGGAACCTATTGAATTTGTCACACAAAAATTGGTATAGTCAAATTTGATTATGCTCTGCAATTTACAAAAATACCAAGAACCACAAGATAAAACACCTTGGTATAATGAAAAGGATCTTTGTGTCTTTCACAAAATCAAAGGACACAAAACATCAAACTGTATGAAGCTCAATAATGTCATCCAAGATCTTATTGAAAATGGAGACATATCTGTTGATATACCAGCTGGTAACTAGGACCTCAAGATATACAAGAGCCCTATTCTAAATCACAACAAAGGGAATGGCAATGGAAAGGGGAAGAATTACAATAATGTGCAACATATCTATTCCAATGTGGTTGCCTCTTGTGACAATGTTGTAGCAGTCGTTACCATCAAAGGACCTAGTTTGGAGTGTGGGGTCACCATACGATGTGGCAAGGCTATAATCCAAGGAGCCTCATCTCAACCTAGGGTACAACCTACATTGCCAACATCAAACCCTAGCAACTAAAATCTACTTAAGATTAGCTAAGAAGACCCCCACACAAATCTCTATTCTAGAACTATTGAAGCTATCCCCCGCACATTGGGGCATCTTAGAAAATTATTTATTTGCTTCCTTCGTCTTTAAGAATATTGATAAAAAATATTTTCAAGCTATGGTAGGGAATATCACTACCACTCATCTTCTCACCTTCTCAGAACATGACCTCCCCACACAACCATCTCATGATCACACCTTACATCATGAGGTAATTTTTAATAAGAACAAGGTTAAAAGAGTCTTAGTAGATGGAGGTGTTGGTCTAAAAATTTGCACCATTCAATTGGTCAAGAACTTGGGTTATTTAGAGGATGCTATTGAGAAAAAAAAGAGTACAACCATAAGGGAATATGATGATCAAGAAATAGTGTCACAAGGCATCATCATGCTACCTATCCAACTGGGACCTGTCATTGTTGAGACCACATGCCAAGTGTTAGACCTTGATCTCCCCTACAACATCCTACTTGGTTGACCATGGATTCATGTCTTGCAAGTAGTTGCTTCCACCTATCAACAATGTGTTAAGTTTCCTTTTGAGGAAAAAGAAGTGACTATGCTTGGAGATCTTGAGCCATTCTACTATTGCAAGAACCTTGAGGCTAAGTTCTACAAAATCCCCCAAATACCCAAGGATGAAAAAGGTCCTACATCCTCATCATCATTTGTTGACCCATATTCTCTTGTATCCACCTCAAAATCCAAAACACCCATTGTGTAGAATATACCCGCTATCAAGGTAGTTATCAAGGACAATGGTTGTGGAGATTATAATATAAAGGAAATTTTTTTATTGGGTGAGTTACCCCTTTCCCCAAAACCTCATGGGAAACCCACACCTACCAACAAAGTGACTGAAACATTAAAGCTTGCATCTACCACCTTCACCAAGTGGGAGGAATTGAACAAAGAGGATGTCAATGAGGAAGATGTATCTAAATTGTTCTATCAGGACAACCTACTCATGCTTGTTCTTCCCATGGAAGATGATAATAAAGGTCTATAGTTAATGATGGGATGGGGGTACAAAAAGAATGAAAAGTTAGGAAAAAATGACAACGGTTTGCTAGAATCCATCATTCTTGAGAGACATCCAAACAATCTTGGCTTAGGATGTAATACTAGCAAGGTTACCCTTATTGGCAAAGGTACTTCTGCTAAATGGGTTGAGGCTTCCTCTTGGTTACCAACATCACATGATACTACCTTAGATGACTTCCCCATTGACGTTGTTGAACTATTTGAGAATAACTCTCTTTGTGATATCAATAATATCTATCACCCCAAGTGGAAGAAACACTGAATTAAGCATAGTATACCCCCAACTCATTAACTAGGACCAACGAGGACCACCAATTCTAGATATATTAAAAAATGATGAAGCAATCTTAGAATTCATGGCACTCTGCAACAAATTACCATGTGGGGATCACAAAGAAGGATTTGATATAGATTTAGAGACACAAGCGTACTATGGGGAGATGATTGAATCCTTTAGTCACAAAATTGACAACATGAGAATGACATGCAGATCTTTAAGTGAAAACCACACCTTGGCACTTTTAGATCCTAAAATAGTAAAAAGAAAGGACATATACGAAGGTGAAAACCTCTCTAAGGTGCCCAAGGATGAGGGACTCAATATCCCCCTTAGTGAAATGCATCTAGAAAAATTAGAAGTACTAGAAAAAAAGGCTACCCCAATGAATATAGGAATAGAAGAAACACCTAAGATAACTTTCTATGCTAAATCCTTGTTAGATGAAGAACATATAAACCTAGCAACATTCCTAAAAGAAAGAAGAGAAAAATTTGCATGGTCATGCAAAGATATGCTTAGGATCGATCTAGAATTGGTTGCGCATCATTTAGAAGTCTATCCCAAAGGCAAACTAGTAAAAAAAAAACTGAGAAAAACACATCCTCAAATTGCATTACTGGTTAAACTAGAGTTACAAAAGCTCCTTGATGTAGGATTTATCTGACCAATTGACTATCTTGAGTGGGTTTCCAACTTGGTACGAGTCTCCAAACCCATTGTGGGCATCAAAATATGCATAGATTCCAGAGACTTGAATAAAGCATGTCCAAATGATGATTTCCCTCTTCCCAACATTGACAACATTGTCGGTTTAATAGTAGGACATGAAATGCTATCACTCATAGATGGATTTTCAAGCTATAACCAAATCATGATCACCAAGGAGGATCAACATAAAACTGCATTCACTTTTCCATGGGGAACATATTGTTGGAACATGATGCCGTTTGGGCTAAAGAAAGCCATAGCAACCTATCAAACAACAATGAGCCTAATATTTCATGATGTGATCCATAAAATAGTTGAATATTATGTGGATGATATTTTGGCCAAATCAAAAACAAGGAAGGAGGACATAGAGGTATTGGGACCCATCTTTGATAGACTTGAATAATATAAGGTAAGACTAAATCCAAAAAAATATGTCTTTGGGGTTACATCAGGGAAGCTTCTTAGCTATATTGTATCACAAAGAGGGATAGAGATAGATCTAGAAAATGTGAAATAAATATTAGACATGGAGCCACCACAAATTTTAA
This sequence comes from Sequoia sempervirens, assembly GCA_007258455.2. NCBI lineage: Eukaryota > Viridiplantae > Streptophyta > Pinopsida > Cupressales > Cupressaceae > Sequoia > Sequoia sempervirens. The sequence continues at coordinate 139,088,152 of VDFB02000007.1, read as the reverse complement.
AACATATGAGAGGGCTACAAGGAAGGTTACAATCCATTAGGAGATTCATAACACAACTATTAGATAAGATCCACCCTTTCTTGCATCTTCTCCATTAGGGAATAACATATAAGTGGGACAAGAAATGCAATAAAGCCTTCCAATAGATGATGGAGTACCTATTGTCATCTCTAGTTCTCATGCCACCAATACCAAACAAGCCATTGATCTTATACATTTAAGATACATCAGTAGCACTAGGTGCTCTTCTAGTCCAACATGATGAAATGGGAAAGGAAAGAGCCATCTATTACATCAGCAGGACTTTGTTAGGGTATGAAATGAAATACTGATCCATTGAGAAGTGATGCAGACAAAATAGAGAAAACAATCACTCCAATCTTATTTATGAAAAAATCAAGACATCTTCATTTGATAACTCATTTCTAGTTACCTCTCCTTCCATTCAAATGCTTAAATTTGAATTAAGATTTCCAATTATATTTGTATCCTTCAAAACCACTTTTATTCATATAAGAATGACCTATCTAAGCTTTTACAATCACAATCCACAATTCATTGTTACAAAAGTTCAAGGACCTTCATTAGAGCACTCTCCAATAGTTGATTATTCAAAAAAATGATATTATCCATTGACCTAACTCACACAGGGATACCATTATATTTATCATCCATCAAATACCTTATATTCAACAAAACAAATCATTATTTCATTCTTCCCTTCCATATTTCACTAATTCACTATGACTGTCCTTACCCTTGTAACACTCTATCTTCATATTGTCAGAGATAATTTCAAATACAGACCTTTATTTCCAACTATAACTATCACTTAGGATACCCCTTTCCATGCCTTAAACATATATCAAAACTTTAACATATGTTGTTTGGAGAAATTTGATCAAACTAGGACTGAATGCTACAAAATTAGGCCTAATTAGGTCTTATAATAAGTAGGGTTAATGGATATCATGCTTCCAAGCACCAACTAACTATTCTAATGCCTCAAACAGGTGTATTTAGACTTGCTCCTACTCATTAATGCATGAAAAGTCAATTCCCATGCTTATTTTGACAAACTCTAGGCCAAAATCTCTTAAAGTCCTGTTGTAACAGACTGTGTATAGATTTTCAGTCAAAAATCTTAACTTTTCACCATGAAATCCTTTCCATGAAGAAAATATGAAATCATATACACAATAAGATATTCTCACCAAAAACCAAGGATTTTCACCACCAAACAAAAGAGAAACACAAATTATTCTTCTCACTGTTAACCCTATTGAGGATTTCACCCACTTGAAGCAAAAACCTCACAACTTTCTCAAAATTTAATGAATTTTAATGAAAAAAAATGAATTTACTAGTAGAATCACGTGGATATCTTCTATAATGGAGGATTAATTTTCTTTGATATAAAATGTGGCCGTACAATGGCCTGCAACTCTGAAAACATAGAAAAATTCACTAAAAACTAAGTATCTTTATTGATTCTTTAATCATACACCTTCCCTAGACCTTCCTTGACCTTTGAGATTGATCAAATTCCTTTAAAAATCATTTCCAATGCCTACAACTAGCTACCTAACTACTTAACCTTCATATTCTCCAATTTGGCATTTTGGTGCATTTTTTTTTTACAATTTTTAAACATGACAACAATTTGTCAATTTTGCACTTTTTACACTTAAGGCCCAAAATGACCAATATGACTCAAAACACACCTAATGTGGTCACTTATGACAACACCATGACATTAAACCTAAATAAAAAATTTAAAGTTGCCTCCTTGAGGCATGTTCATGATAAGGTGCTCCTGCACCATTCTCTCCAGCCAAAAGAAGTCCAAGTCCTCTTGGATTGAATGCAACAACCATGAAATTCTCCTCCATGTAGTTTCTATGCCTTGGTTCTTTCATCTTCACTTTTGGTTTAAGTTGGTCAATGCCAACATTCTTCCATTTCATCTTGCCACCAACAATATGCTTCTTCATACCTTGAAATGCTTCAATCTCCCCTTGTCCTTCTTCTAATTGTTGCAACTTGGTCTGCAAATGGTTCCCTATCCAAAGAACTAACACAATAAAGAAATGACATGTTAGATTTACCACAATACCTCCATCTCTCCTTAACTCTTTGTAAACTTCCAAGGTCAAGTCTTCTTTTATCAATTGTTCATCTAATCTTGACACCAACTCAATATCATTTCCCTCCAAAATTAGGCTCTTCATCTATGTTTCCTCTTCATCTTCATTTTTGAACTCTTCTTTAGCATCTTCAAAGAATTCTTGTTCTTTCATCCTCATTTGTCTTCTCCTCTTCTTGATTATCTTCCTTATAGGCCATGAAACCTTGTTTACCTTCAAATTCCAACTTGTCATCTTCTTCATCATCTACTCCATCTCCCTCATGAATTCTTGGAACTCTTCATCTAATCTTTTCAACTCTTTCTTCAACTTAGCAATCTCTCTGTCCATCTTTTCTTGTCTATTTCTCTTCTTTCTCTCTTCCTCTGCTTGCAAGTGCCTCTTCAAATTCTCCATCTCTCAGCAAGTCTCTCCTTGCTCCAACTTCTCAACTTATCACAATTTTTTTTTCTTCCTTCTTAGTGGCAACAACCAGGTTCTTCTGACCTGCACAAAACCACAATACCACAACTCACTAGCCCAAATCTTTCCCGGGCTCTGATACCACTATGATGCAGACAAAATAGAGAAAACAATCACTTCAATCTTATTTATGAAAAACTCAAGACATCTTCATTTGATAACTCATTTCTAGTTACCTTTCCTTCCATTCAAATGCTTAAATTTGCATTAATATTTCCAATTATCTTTGTATCCTTCAAAACCACTTTTATTCATATAAGAATGACCTATCTAAGCTTTTACAATCACAATCCACAATTCATTGTTACAAAACTCCAAGGACCTTCATTAGAGAAATCTCCAATAGTTGATTATTCAAAAAAATGGGATTCTCCACTGACTTGACTCACACAAGGAAACCATTATCTTTATCATCCATCAAATACCTTAGATTCAACAAAATAAATCATTATTTCATTCTTCCCTTCCATATTTCACTAATTCACTATGACTGTCCTTACCCTTGTAGCACTCTGTCTTCATACTATCAGAGATAATTTAGAATAAAAACCTTTATTTCCAATTGTAACTGTCACTTAGGATACCCCCTTCCATGCCTTTAACACATATCAAAACTTTAACATATGTTGTTTGGAGAAATTTGATCAAACTAGAACTGAACGCTGCAAAATTAGGCCTAATTAGGTCTTATGCCAAGTAGGGTTAATGGATATCATGCTTCCAAGCACCAATTTATTGTTCTAATGCCTCAAATAGGCATATTTATACCTGATCTTGTTCATTAATGCATGAAAATTTAATGCCCATGCTTACTTTGAAAAACCCTAGGCCAAAATCTCATAAAGTCATGTTGTAACAAATTGTGTACAAATTTTCAGTCAAAAATCTTAACTTTTCACCATGAAATCCTTGCCATGAAGAATTGAAACCAAGAAAATATGAAAGCATATACAAAATAAGATATTCTCAAAAAAAACCAAGGAGTTTCACAACCAAACAAAAGAGAAACACAAATTAATCTTCTCACTGTTAACCCTAATGAGGATTTCACCCACCTGAAGCAAAAACCTCATAACTTTCTCAAAATTTAATGATTTTTAACAAAAAAAAATGCATTTACAAGTAGACTCATGTGGCTATCTTCTATAATGGAGGAAATATTTTTGATATAAAATGTGGTCGTACAATGGCTTGCAACTCTGAAAATATAGAAAAATTCACTAAAAGCTGAGTATTTGTATTGATTCTTCAATCATACACCTTCCCCAAACCTTCCTTGACCTTTGAGGTTGATCAAATACCTTTAAAAAACATTTCCAATGCCTATAACTAACTACCTAACTAATTAAGCTTCATATTCTCCAATTTGGCATTTTGTTGCATTTTTTTTTACAATTTTTAAACATGACAACAATTTGTCAATTTTGCACTTTTTACACTTAAGGCCCAAAATGACCAAATATGACTCAAAACACACCTAATGTGGTCACTTATGACAACACCATGACATTAAACCTAAATAAAAATTTTGAAGTTTCCTCCTTGAGGCCTTCCAATAGATGGAGTACCTATTGTCACCTCTAGTTCTCATGCCACCAATACCAAACAAGCCATTGATCTTATACATTCCAACTACATCAGTAACATTAGGTGCTCTTTTAGTCCAACATGATGAAATGGGAAAGGAAAGAGCCATCTATTTACATCAGTAGGACCTTGTTAGGGTATGAAATGAATTACTCATCCATTGAGAAGACATGCTTAACAATGGTCTTTGCTTCACAAAATTTCAGACATTACATGCTTTCACACCAAATCAAGCTTATTGCTAAGATTGACCCATTAAAATATTTGTTATCCAAAGTAACTCTCATTGGGTGAATGGCCAAATTGGTGATGATTTTAACTAAATTTGAAATAGAGCATGTTGAATACAAGGATATGAAAGGACAAGTTATTGTAGACCAATTAGAAAAGGAACCCATTTATGAAGAGAATCATTTGATATCTGAATTTCCTAATGAATCAATGTTTCTCCTCAATACATTATATCAATGGAAAATTTTCTTCAATGGATCATACACCCAACATGGATTTTGGGTGGGCATTCTCTTCATCAACTCTCAAAGTGATTGTATTCCAAAGTCATACTAGTTGTCATTTTCATTACCAACAATATTGTTGAGTATGAAGCCTTAATAATAGGTCTAAGGATAAAAGTTCAATGGTAGATACAAGAGTTAAAAGTCTATGGAGACTCATAGTTGATTTTCAACCAAGTCAATGATGACTACCAAACCAAGGATGATAAACTCACTCCTTATAGGAAGGTGGTAGAAAGTCTTGAGGAATTTTTCATTGATATAACCTTTAAGCAGATACCTCGTGTGAAAAATCAAGCAACAAATGTCATGGTGACAATTGGGTCTTTATTAGACATGCCACATAATGTCCTTCAATGTGAATTCTTGGTAGAATAACATCTCATACTAACTTTCAAAATTCCTAAATTTGAATTCATGTGTGAAATTTTTGGTCTTGGATCCCCATGGTATCACAATATATTCACCTATCTTAGTAGAGGTACCCTTCTATCTAATATCACCTCCAACCTTAAGAAGACCTTTGTTAAAAAGGCATCCTAATTTTTCATCTTAGGTGATAAATTATACCATAGAAGCATCAAAGGGACATTACTATGATGTCTCAATCAAGAGGAAGCCTTGATCATCTTAACATAAGTACATGAAGGCACTTGTGGTTCCCATTCTAGTGGAATAACATTATCCAAGAAACTGTTGAGGATGAGGTATTATTGGCTGACCATGGAAAGAGAATCTCATCAATATGTGCAGAAGTGTGTTCAATGTCAGCAAAATGGAGATCTTATCCATGCTCTAGTTTAGGAGTTGCAACCAATGGTCACACCTTGGCCTTTCTTGCAGTGGGGACTTGATCTCATAGGAAAGATTACTCCCACCTCATCTAATGGCCATAAGTTCATCATAACAGCCACTGAATACTTTACCAAATGGGTCAAAGCCATTCCTATGACTTACATAATGGGAAAGTAAATCTCCAAGTTCATCTTGAATTACCTTATTTTCTACTATGCTGTTCTGCAAGCCCTTATCTCAAATAATAGAACACCCTTCAAGAATTAGGATGTAAAGAGCTATGCAAATGATTTAATATACAACATCGATTCTCTATCCATTATTATCCCCAGGGCAATAGTAAAGATGAGGCTAAAAACAAGACCATTCTAAAAATCATAAAGAAAAAGGTCAATGAAGCTGGTTGTGACTAGAATCTATAGTTAAATCCCACTCTATTGGGCTTATAGAACTAGTATCTTCACACCTACTAGTGCAACCCCTTTCTCCTTGGTCTATCTATCAAAAGCCATATTACCTATTGAGGTTGAGATAACCTTGCTGTGAGTGTCACTAAAAAATCTAATCACTGATGAAGAATATAGAGTATCTCAGCTGAATGATTTAGAATTTCTGGATGAACATTGCTTTGATGCCTTAAATCATTTGCAAGCATACCAAAACTGACTAAAATGGAGCTACAATAAGAAGGTCAAGAGTCTATATTTCTAGGTAGGGGATATTTTCCTAAAGTAGGATCAAAAGAATATTCCAGATTAGGACAATAAAGGAAAGTTTGAGCCTAATTTATTGGGCCCATTTGTTTTCACAACAAGCTATAGATCAAGAGCGTACCAACTATCAACACCTAAAGGTGAACCCCTTTAGGAGCCAATCAATAGTCTACATCTTTAAAAAATTTATGCCTAGGCTTGAAGTTTGTAAATTCAAAAATTAAAAAAATCAAAGAATGATAAAAATTAAAAAATAAGAAAAATGATTTAAAACAAAAGAAAAAAATTATCCTTTAGTGAAAAATAAATTCGGTGGCACTTTGGACAAGTACCTTGGTGAAAACCTAAAAAATAGGCACTTTGTGTAAATAAGCACCTCCATCTATCTTTAGATCTTTAGCTTATCATTCTTTTCATCCATCCATTGCATCGCATCATTCATCCTATCTATTCCATCACCCATCCACGTCCATATCATAGCTTGATATTACAAAATATCATATTCCCCTTTAGTACTACTTGGAACATTCCTAATGTCATGACCCTCTTTTTGTTAAGACTTTAGACATATTATAATTTTGTGGTAATATTATGTAAGAGCTTTTATATAATTAGTTTATGTGTGAAGAAGGTAGAGATTAAATAAAAACAAATAAATAAATAAATAAAACAAATATTTTTTTTTTATATTATTAAATAGACACTCCTAAAAAGGAACAAATAAAAGTTAACAATATTAATAAATAAGTGTTAGAGAAAAATAAAAATAATAAAATAATAAAATAAAATAAAATGATGAATAAAATAATTGTGAATAAAAAACTAATTCATTCAGTGACAAGTGTACCCATCCTATCCTAAGCATTATTAATTGACACAATCTATCATTATACTTAATTAATAAAATTATCCATTTTACTAAGTCATATTAATTTAATATAATACATCATTTAATCTAATTAATTAGGATTAGGGAAATGTCATTATCCTTCATAATCCATTAATTAGTTAATCTTAAATTAATTGATTAATTAATCTTCATTATATATTTTTTTTAAATTTAAAAATTTATTCTAATCTCACTTGCATGCACAAGTCACTATCACCTTACAACTCACCCCCACTCACCCTTGTGTGGAAGTTACACCATGCATGTGACCTTTCCTCTTTTAGCCATTTGGTTTCCCCATGTGTGCTCACACATGTGTGAGCACACATGGTCAAACCACCTCCATTACATGTCATAGACATGTCATTATCAAGCCACCATCTCTTTTATATGTCATAGACATGTCAACATCCCATCTACCCAAGGTGTGCTCACAAATCAAAATTTGTATTTTAAAATTAAAATTCTTTTTCATATAGTTATTTGGGCTTGTTCTATTGATTTTAGGGTAAAAATGAACCCCCAAGGTAAGTACCTATGGGGTGGAAGCTTATTGAAAATATAATATGGCCTTTTGGGCAAAGTATGAACCCCTAAAATGTCACTTAAAGAGAAGTGACGAATTTTATAGTCTTGGAAAAAGTGTGAAGACTTGTCATATCCATTTCTCTCAAGGTGTGTTCACACATGTGTGAGCACCCTTGACTCCTCTCCCCATGCCATGTGGTCCTATTTTTAAAGTCTTCTTCTTGTGACACTTGTCACAAAGTGAGGCTATCAATCCAAACTCCACCTTCTCAAACAATCCTAGCCATTGAATCAATCTCCAATTTTGACCCTCCATTTACCTCCTCTCAAGTCTATAAATATAGGCCATTTCTTCTCTCATCAACAACACATGAATGGTATTTTTATGCTATAATTTTAAAGAAGGATAGGATTGAAGGAGGAAGAATCAAGTTGAAGAAGGTACAAAAAGAAGATTTGTTGCAACTCCATCAACATCAAGGTATTCTTTACTTTGATTTGTTTTTAGAATAACTAATCAAATTTAGAAAATTTTCTAAAATCAACCTATTCTTTATTTATTTTTATTTTTCCAACTAAATTTAGAATGAAACTAATCTTTCTACTATTATTATTCTAATTTTTTTTTTCTTCTTTAAATCAATATATTTATTCACATTTATGTTTATTTACAAAGAAATTATTTTCCTTTAATCCGGTTAATGTTATTACAAATATAAATCAATTTTTATAAAATAAAATTTATAAATAAATGAATTATTATTTTATTAATGTTCTTTTATATTCAAGTTATTTATAATATCTAATTAATATTCATTTAATTCTTAAATGAAATAAGTTTTAAAGTTAGATTGTTCTTTAGAAATAAATAAATTAATAGAATTTTTTTTTAAAAAAAAGGGTATCAATTAGATAGATTAAATAATAAAATATTCGGTCTAATTAACTATCAAAGGGTGGGTTTATTCATTAAATATATATATAATAATAATAATCTATAAACTTTTTAATTTTAATAAAGTTATCCTAACTTAGCAAGACAATAAATTAACTAACATCGATGGTTGATGAAGATTTAGTCCAAACTATGGTTCTATGAGATAGTATTTAATTTCCTTTGAACAAATATGGAATTGGTTACTAGCTAATGTTGAATATAATTAATGGACTTATAATATATTTATTTTTTTCATAAATAATGATAAACTATGAGTATGAACTTAGTTATAGAAATTTTAAAATAGAGGAATGACAACATTTATATCTTATGGCAATACTATATTTTTATGACAATAATTACAACTCTATAATAATAATTATAACCATTAAACATTAAATTATAAGCTTAAATTTACAAAATACTATCTAACTTAAGGCATTAATAACATATTTTTAATCAATTTTTTTTTGTTATGCCGCAAACTTAGCTCTTAGATTTATTGTAAACTCTCTCTCATGTAATAAATTTATTTTCTTGGGATTTAAGGTTTATAGCATATCATAGTTATGATTTAATATATTTACAATAAACTTAAATATCATGGTTATTCTTTAAATTAATTTTCTCCCTCAATATACAAGTAGATTCATTTTTTTTCTTAAAACAAGGTTGACTCATTTAATTACAACAAGGTCATAGTGAATAAATAATTATGTAATTATTCGAATATTATCAATAATAATCTTATGCAAATTAATGCAAACCTTCTTTAGATAGATCAAAAATCTTGAGGCATTAGTAGTATAACTTATACAATTAAAAATCAAGCCTCTTATTAAGACATTGTATTGGTTTATTTATCTAAGAAATTAGTGTAATAACTTATACAATTTAAATCAAGTCTCTTTTTAGTTGGATTATTTATTTATTTATGCAACCAAAATTAATAAACTTTTTGTCTTGAAATAATAGATTATGCCATGAAGTTTCTTTGAGTTGGAATTATTTATGCTAATGAATATTTATCTTGAAAATATTAGTGTCATGCAATTTAAATCAAAACTACTTATTCTATGACATAGACTATGCGAATAGATTCAAACTTTTCCTTTCTAGAAAATACTAACATTTCAAAATAATTAGATTCATGCCATCTATAAATTAGATCACTCATCTTGAAGAATTTAACTTTATGTTTAAGTGTTTTTACTTCATAAATGGATTTGACTATTCAATTCATTGTTACAAAAATTTATACTTTCATAGGATGTAAGTAATACTTCTTTCTAACAATTATTCTTGAATAAATATTTTTTTTAGTAAGTTCATTTAATTTTACTTCCTTAGAAAGAATGTATAAAGTTTCTATATTCCATTTGGTTTATGTGCACAAGCTACTTTTCTTATTATTTGATAATGCATTTAATTTCTTCTTAGATAAAAAACTTAAATAAGAGGAGGAAAACATAAAAACTAGTAGCGTTTGGTATTAACGGTGCGTCTGACTCACGTTTATGGGTAATACCGTCACGCTTGAATTACTGCTCTTATAGCCTAATAAAGCTGCAACAACGGCGTCTGTGGCATCATCCCTATAAATCGCCGGGGAGTAATAAAGAACATTTTGGAGTTAAAATCCAAAGGGCGAGAAATCCCTCCTGGATCGATAATCTAAAAAAGATAATATTATAATGGACTTACATCTGCTAATGAAAATCATAGAAAACCCCAATAGGGTTTGGGCATGTAAATTAATTTTTTAATTATTTTATCTTTGATGATTTGTTGTTCAACGGGAAAGGGTGACGTGACTTATAGGAATTTAGGACATAGATGAATTAGGAAACAAGCAAAAGATCACCATGAATCTTTATGCTCCCTCATGTGGGTAGCAACTGAAGAGAAACTGTCTGGGGAGATGGCCCTAGAAAGGGTTGCGTACCCACAAAACAATTTACATCGGACAATAGATTAGAAAATAGAACTACATATTATACGCCTTGATCCCATGCTGAAACGGTGTATATAGGTAGTCTAGGGACGAAGTTGTCCCTAGTACGTAGGCACTCGGGGTGGGGACTTAGGATTGGTTAAGGGTATTTACCTTATTGAACATGTTAAGATACCTTAAGATAAAGGAAGATAAATAAATATTAAAATTGAAGTTAGAAATTACTTGTTATACTCAGAAGGAATACTAGATGGATTTGCTTGATTCCTCGAGGCTTTAGGCCAAATTCCGAGGCGGGACTCAAGCTTTATTATTATATCACATACTCCTAAGGGCGTTGACCTTGGTGCACTCTTAGTAGGGGAGTGTAGTCTTTAGAGAGTGACTTAGGACCCGAATGGTCCCGATGAATTTATGTCTTTGGCCAGAGCATTTTCTAACCCATATGGTTAGATGTCTACCTTATTTAGATAGATAGATCTTGGTCCCCAAATGGACATTAACCTAACCCGAAAGGTTAGATGCCTATCTTAGATGGATAGATGAATATTGGTCCTGAATGGACATTATCCTAACCCGTATGGTTAGATGAATATCCCGTATGGAGAGAAGTTCCTGAGTATACAACTAATTGAGCAAGACATTAAGGGATTTACTAAAAAAAAATAAAAAATAGTGAAATTTTTGGTTCAAGGAAGTGTGGGTCTTTACATGTGGTATCAGAGCCAAGGTTCAAAGACTAGGCCTTGAGCTCACTACAACTTGATTAACATAAGAATATTTTGAGTAAGTTGGATAGTATTGAGATATAAAATCTACAACAAATTTTTGAATCCAATTTTGATTTTAGGAATTTGAATTTTCCAAGAAATTCTAGATGGCAAGAAGAAGGGTAACCCGAGCTAGCATTTCCCAAGAGTAGGAGCAAGGAAATAAAGAAACAGGGGTGGAGGCCATAATAAATTTTCTAACTAAACAAAGAGATAAGATCAACAACTTGGAACAATCCATAGAAGACCTTAGGACAAGGCAAAACAATATTGAAAATAGGGGTGAACAAGAAAGGGAGAATCTTGGGAGCAATCAAGGAAATGAAGTAGAAGTAAGAAGGGGGAATGACATAATGGAATTATCAAAGGATCTAAAGAAAATCACTCCACCAAATTTTGATGGGAAACAGATAGGTGAAGGGGCAGAAAACTAGTTGAATGAAATGGAAAAATACTTTGAGTTAAGGGATTTTAGTGAAACCACTAAGGCTTTATGGGGATCTTATCAACTCATTGGGGAGGCAGCCAGTTGGTGGACCAATGCTAAGGAACAAAATAGATACAATAAGGACACAATCACATGGGAACAATTTGTTCATCTTTTCTGCAAAAGGTGGTTACCATAGTTATTCTTTGATGAGAAAATGGCAGAATTCCACAACCTTCGATAAGGGACCCTAATAGTTCAACAATATTGGGATAGGTTTTCCAAATTATTGAAATATGTGCCAATGTAGCAGAAAGATGAAAAGAGCCAAGCAAGGAAATTCATATTGGGACTAAATACCAACATAGGGGCAGAGGTTGATATGCATGGACCTGAGAACATGAATGAGGTATTAGAAAAGTCTCTTAAACAAGAAAGGAAGGTGCAAGCCCTAGCAGTAGCAAGATAAAAATTTAACAATAAGAGGAAACATGAGTTCAAGGGAAACCCCAATTTCAACAAAAACCAAAGGAATAATGCATCGGAAAGAAGACCACCACCAAATCAGAAAAGAAGAAATGGATACAATAATAATAAGGACAATTATAACAGGAATAATCAACCGAATTTTAACAAGGTAGCTTATCCACCAAGGAACAATGAAGCAAGGAATAATCCTCCTAGGAACCAAGTTAAACGAGGACCACCAGGCGGGTGTTTTATGTGTGGAGGAAATCATTATCCTAGAGATTGCCCAAGGATGCAAGGTCAAATCAGAAACAACCAACCCCAACAAGGATCACAACAAAGGATTCATGCAACAGTTAGAAATCGAGGGACAAGATTCCAGAATGTTCCCGTAGAAACCACAGGTACCCTCTTCAACCAACCAATTTCAATTCTTGTCGACACTGGGTCATCTAAATGTTTCATTTCACCAGAATTAGTAAGGAAGTTAACACTAAGAGTTAACCATATGGAATCATCATGGAAGGTTCAGTATGGGGATAAGGCAACTAGGGAAGTAACCAAATATTTATCAAAGGCAAGGGGGCAATTTCCTGAATTTGAAACAATGGTAGACCTTTATGTGGCTCCCCTAGGAGTATATGATGTAATTATTGGGATGAGTTGGCTAACACATCACCATGCTAATGTAGATTGTTACAATAAAGTGGTTGAGTGTTACAATGATGAGGGAAGAAGGGTCAAAATACAAGGAAAATTTGAACCTATAAATGTAGAAACCATCTCAGCAATGCAATTAAAGAAGGAAAGAAGAAGAGGAGCTCAAATATACTTAGTAAGTTTTGATGAGAATGAAGAAGAAAATACTCCAACCTTTGAAAACTTCCCCTTTTTGCAAAAATATAAGGATGTATTTCCAGAAGAATTACCAAGATTACCCCCAAAAAGAAAATTTGATTTTTCCATTGACATCTTACCAGGGGCTGAACTAGTGTCAAGGGCACCTTATAGAATGAACACTATAGAATTACAGGAACTTAAAATGCAATTGGAAGAACTTTTGGGGAAGGGCTTAATTAGGCCAAGTGTGTCCCCTTGGGGAGCACCAGTCTTGTTTGTTAAGAAGAAGGATGGAACTCTAAGGTTGTGTATTGATTATAGAATGCTAAACAAGGTCACAATAAAGAATAGGTATCCATTACCTCGAATTGAAGAACTTTTTGACCAAATGAAGGGAGTAGCAATATTCTCCAAGATAGATTTACAATCAGACTATCATCAATTAAGAATTAAGGAGGAGGATATCCCAAAAACAACCTTTAGAACAAGATATGAGCATTACGAATTCACAGTTGTACCTTTTGGTGTGACTAATGCCCCAGCTGCTTTCATGAACCTAATGAATAGCGTGTTCCATGATTTCTTAGACAAATTTGTCTTGGTATTTTTGGATGACATATTAATTTATTCTAGAAATGAAGAAGAACATTTAGCTCACTTACAACTAGTCTTGCAAAGATTGAAGGAACATAAATTATATGGGAAATTGTCAAAATGTGCCTTCTTTGAAAGGAAAATCCATTACCTTAGTCACATTATATCTAAAGAAGGAATAGCAGTTGATCCAGAAAAGATTAAGGCAATAGTGGAATGGCCGATTCCTAAAAATGTGTCAGAAGTGAGAAGCTTTATGGGTTTAGCAGGGTATTATCGAAGGTTTGTAGAGGGATTCTCTAAGATTGCAAATTCTATCACATCATTACAAAGGAAGAATAAAAAGTTTATGTGGACAGAACAAAGTGATAAAGTATTTCAAATTTTAAAGGAAAAGTTAACTACAACACCTATCTTAAGGGTTCCAGATCCAAATGGAAATTTCATAGTGGTAACAGATGCATCTATTGAAAGATTAGGGGGAGTGCTTATGCAAGGTGAAGGAGTAGTGGCTTATGAATATAGAAAGTTGAAAACCCATGAAGTAAACTATGCTCCCCATGATTTAGAGTTAGCAGTTGTTGTTCATTCCTTACAAAAATGGAGGCACTTTTTTCTTGGGAATCCCTTTGAACTAAAAACGGATAATCAAGGACTTAAATATATTTTTTACTCAACCTAACTTGAATGCAAGGCAAAGGAGATGGCCAGAATTTCTAAGTGAATATGACGTTGAAATAGAATATATTAAGGGAAAGGAAAATAGGGTAGTAGATGCTTTAAGTAGAAGGAGACACTTGCTAACCATGACTACCTTCAAGACTTCATTCAAAGAGCAAGTAAAGGAAGAGCAAAAACAAGATCCGTGGTATGAGCAAGTCAAGCTAATCTTGGAAAATGATCCAACAAATCCTAAGGTTGAAGGGTACACTCTTGATCAAGAAGGGCTATTGAGATATAATAAAAGAATATATGTTCCCAACCTAAGTGGGTTGAGAAATATAGTTCTAATTGAGGCTCACAACACTCCTTATTTAGGACACCCTGGAGTAAATAAACTTTATTAAGATCTAAAGAAATTGTATTTTTGGCAAGGGATGAAAAATGACATTGTTCATTTCATGGAAAAATGTTTAGAATGTCAAAGGGTAAAAGCGGAACATAACCATCCAACAGGTCTATTGTACCCACATGATATACCCCACCATAAATGGCAAGTTATTAGCATAGATTTTATACAGGAGCTACCAATGACACCTTATAGACATGATGCAATAATGGTGGTAATTGAAAAACTCACCAAGGTGGCCCACTTTATACCAGAGAATTTAACTGATGATGCTCCTACCTTAGCAAGACGCTTTGTGAAGGAAGTATTTAGGTTACATGGAATACCTGAGAAAATAATATCAGATAGAGATACATGATTTCCTTCAAGGTTTTGGACAACTCTCTAGTCAGCTTTAGGTACTCAATTAAATTTTAGCTTAGCATATCATCTTGAAACTGATGGGAAAATAGAAAGGACAAATCAAATCGTAGAGGACTTATTAAGGATGTATTGTATGGACCAACAAAGGAAATGGGAAGAGTACCTACCACTTGTAGAGTTTTCTTATAACAATACCTTCCAAACTTCTTTGGGAATGGATCCTTTTGAAGTACTTTATGGTAGACCTTGTCGTACACCTTTGAGTTGGGATAGTCTTGAAGACAGAATAATAATTGGTTCAGACATGTTAAAGGAAATGGAAAGAAAAACTAAGGAAATAAGGCAAAGGTTAAAAGAAGCCTTTGATAGACAAAAGAGCTATGCAGATAAAAATAGATCTCTAAGGGAATTTGAAGTGGGGGAAAGAGTTTTCCTAAGGGTTAAACCTCACAAAAGTTCTATAAAATTTGGAAAGAAAACAAAACTAGCACCTCGCTATGTTGGGCCTTTTGAAATCTTGGAAAAGATAAATCCAGTTGCTTACCGATTGACCTTACCTCCCCAGTTGAGTCGAATCCATGATGTATTCCATGTCTCTCTTCTTAAAAAGTACATACCTGATGAAAAACATATTTTGGATTGGAATGCCTTACAGGTCCAAGAAACAGGGGAAATAATGATAGAGCCATACAGAATTTTGGAGAGGCGCCAGTACCAATTGCGCAACAAAGAGATTAATCAATCCAAACTACAGTGGGATCAGTATGATGAGGGGAATGCTACATGGGAAGATACAGATGAAATGCAACAATTATTTTCTTTCTTGTTTTGAAACTTTTAACATGAAAATTCTTATCTTAGTATTGTGTGCATCGGGACGATGCACAAATTAAGGAGGGGAGGATGTCATGACCCTCTTTTTGTTAAGACTTTAGACATATTATAATTTTGTGTGGTAATATTATGTAAGAGTTTTTATATAATTAGTTTATGTGTGAAGAAGGTAGAGATTGAATAAAGAAAGACAAATAAATAAATAAATAAAACAAATAATTTTTTTTATTTTTATTTTTATTAAATACACACTCCTAAAAAGGAACAAATAAAAGTTAACAATATTAATAAATAAGTGTTAGAGAAAAATAAAAATAATAAAATAATAAAATAAAATAAAATAAAATAAAATGATGAATAAAATAATTATGAATAAACAACTAATTCATTAAGTGACAAGTGTACCCATCATATCCTAAGCATTATTAATTGACACAATCTATCATTATACTTAATTAATAAAATTATCCATTTTACTAAGTTATATTAATTTAATATAATACATCATTTAATCTAATTAATTAGGATTAGGGAGATGTCACTATCCTTTATAATCCATTAATTAGTTAATCTTAAATTAATTGATTAATTAATCTTCATTATATATTTTTTAAATTAAAAAAATTATTCTAATCTCACTTGCATGTACAAGTCACTATCACCTTACAACTCACCTCCACTCACCCTTGTGTGAGAGTTACACCATGCATGTGACCTTTCCTCTTTTAGCCATTTGGCTTCCCCATGTGTGCTCACACATGTGTGAGCACACATGGTCAAACCACCCTCCATTACATGTCATAGAAATGTCATTATCAAGCCACCCTCTCTTTTATATGTCATAGACATGTCAACATCCCATATACCCAAGGTGTGCTCACAAATTAAAATTTATATTTTAAAATTAGAATTCTTTTTTATATAGTTATTTGGGCTTGTTCTATTGACTTTAGGGTAAAAATGAACCCCCAAGGTAAGTACCTATGGGGTGGAAGCTTATTGAAAATATAATATGGCCTTTTGGGCAAAGTATGAACCCCTAAAATGTCACTTAAAGAGAAGTGGCGAATTTTATAGTCTTGGGAAAAGTGTGGAGACTTGTCATATCCATTTTTCCCAAGGTGTGTTCACACATGTGTGAGCACCCTTGAATCTTCTCCCCATGCCATGTGGTCCTATTTTTAAAGTCTTCTTCTTGTGACACTTGTCACAAAGTGAGGCTATCAATCCAAACTCCACCTTCTCAAACAATCCTGGTCGTTGAATCAATCTCCAATCTTGACCCTCCATTTACCTCCTCTCAAGTCTATAAATATAGGCCATTTCTTCTCTCATCAACAACACATGAATGGTATTTTTATGCTATAATTTTAAAGAAGGATAGGATTGAAGGAGGAAGAATCAAGTTGAAGAAGGCACAAAGAGAAGATTTGTTGCAACTCCATCAACATCAAGGTATTCTTTTCTTTTATTTATTTTTAGAATAACTAATCAAATCTAGAAAATTTTCTAGAATCAACCTATTCTTTATTTATTTTTATTTTTCCAACTAAATCTAGAATGAAACTAATCTTTCTACTATTATTATTCCTATTTTTTTTTCTTCTTTAAATCAATATATTTATTCACATTTATGTTTATTTACAAAGAAATTATTTTCCTTTAATCCGGTTAATGTTATTACAAATATAAATCAATTTTTATAAAATAAAATTTATAAATAAATGAATTATTATTTTATTAGTGAGCTTTTGTATTCAAGTTATTTATAATATGTAATTAATATTCATTTAATTCTTAAACGAAATAAGTTTTTAAGTTAGATTGTTTTTTGGAAATAAATAAATTAATAGATTTTTTAAAAAAAAGAAGGGGTATCAATTGGATAGATTAAATAATAAAATATTCGGTCTAATTAACTATCAAAGGGTGGGTTTATTCATTAAATATATATATATATATAATAATAATAATCTATAAACTTTTTAATTTTAATAAAGTTATCCTAACTTAGCAAGACAATAAATTAACTAACATCGATGGTTGATGAAGATTTAGTCCAAACTATGGTTCTATGAGATAGTATTTAATTTCCTTTGAACAAATATGGAATTGGTTACTAGCTAATGTTGAATATAATTAATGGACTTATAATATATTTATTTTTTTCATAAATAATGATAAACTATGAGTATGAACTTAGTTATAGAAATTTTAAAATAGAGGAATGACAACATTTATATCTTATGGCAATACTATATTTTTATGACAATAATTACAACTCTATAATAATAATTATAACCATTAAACATTAAATTATAAGCTTAAATTTACAAAATACTATCTAACTTAAGGCATTAATAACATATTTTTAATCAATTTTTTTTTTGTTATGCCGCAAACTTAGCTCTTAGATTTATTGTAAACTCTCTCTCCATGCAATAAATTTATTTTCTTGGGATTTAAGGTTTATAGCATATCATAGTTATGATTTAATATATTTACAATAAACTTAAATATCATAGTTATTCTTTAAATTAATTTTCTCCCTCAATATACAAGTAGATTCATTTTTTTTCTTAAAACAAGTTTGACTCATTTAATTACAACAAGGTCATAGTGAATAAATAATTATGTAATTATTCGAATATTATCAATAATAATCTTATGCAAATTAATGCAAACCTTCTTTAGATAGATCAAAAATCTTGAGGCATTAGTAGTATAACTTATACAATTAAAAATCAAGCCTCTTATTAAGACATTGTATTGGTTTATTTATCTAAGAAATTAGTGTAATAACTTATACAATTTAAATCAAGTCTCTTTTTAGTTGGATTATTTATTTATTTATGCAACCAAAATTAATAAACTTTTTGTTTTGAAACAATAGATTATGCCATGAAGTTTCTTTGAGTTGGAATTATTTATGCTAATGAATATTTATCTTGAAAATATTAGTGTCATGCAATTTAAATCAAAACTACTTATTCTATGACATAGACTATGCGAATAGATTCAAACTTTTCCTTTCTAGAAAATACTAACATTTCAAAATAATTAGATTCATACCATCTATAAATTAGATCACTCATCTTGAAGAATTTAACTTTATGTTTAAGTGTTTTTACTTCATAAATGGATTTGACTATTCAATTCATTGTTACAAAAATTTATACTTTCATAGGATGTAAGTAATACTTCTTTCTAGCAATTATTCTTGAATAAATAATTTTTTTTAGTAAGTTCATTTAATTTTACTTCCTTAGCAAGAAGGTATAAAGTTTCTATATTCCATTTGGTTTATGTGCACAAGCTACTTTTCTTATTATTTGACAATGCATTTAATTTCTTCTTAGATAGAAAACTTAAATAAGAGGATGAAACATAAAAACTAGTAGCGTTCGGTATTAACGGCGCATTTGACTCACGTTTACAGGTAATTCCATCATGCTTGAGTTACTGCACTTATAGCCTAATAAAGCTGCAATAACAACGTCTGTGGCATCATCCCTATAAATCACCGGGGAGTAATAAGAAACATTTTGGAGTTAAAATCCAAGGGGCGGGAAATCCCTCCTTGATTGATAATCTAAAAAAGATAATAATATAATGGACTTACATCCGCTAGTGAAAATCATAGAAAACCCCAATAGGGTTTGGGCATGTAAATTGACTTTTTAATTATTTTATCTTTGATGATTTGTTGTTCAACGAAAAAGGGTGACATGACTTATAGGAATTTAGGACATAGATGAATTAGGAAACAAGCAAAAGATCACCATGAATATTTATGCTCCCTCATGTGGGTAGCAACCGAAGAGAAACTGTCTGGGGAGATTTCCCTAGAAAGGGTCACGTACCCACAAAATAGTTTACATTCGACAATAGATTAGAAAACAGAACTACATACTATATGCCTTGATCCCGTGCTGAAATGGTGTATGTAGGCAGTCTAGGGATGGACTTGTCCCTAGTACACAGGCGCTCGGGGTGGGGATTTAGGATTGGTTAAGGGTGTTTACCTTATTGAACATGTTAAGATACCTTAAGATAAAGTAAGATAAATAAATATTAAAATTGAAGTTAGAAATTACTTGTTATACTCAGAAGGAATCCTAGATGGATTCGCTGGATTCCTCGAGGCTTTAGGCCAAATTCTGAGGTGGGACTCAAGCTTTATTATTATATCACATACTCCTAAGGACATTGACCTCGGTGCACTCCTAGTAGGGGAGTGTAGTCTTTAGAGAGTGACTCAGGACCCAGATGGTCCCGATGAGTCTAAGTCTCTGGCTAGAGCATTTTCTAACCCATGTGGTTAGATATCTACCTTATTTAGATATATAGATCTTGGTCCCCAAATGGACATTAACCTAACCCGAAAAGTTAGATGCCTATCCCGGATGGATAGATGAATATTGGTCCTGAATGGACATTATCCTAACCCATATGGTTAGATGCCTATCCCGGATGGATAGATGCCTATCCCGTATGGATAGAAGTTCCTGAGTATAGAACTAATTGAGCAAGACATTAAGGGATTTACTAAAAAAAAAAATAGTGAAATTTTTGGTTCAAGGAAGTGTGGGTCTTTACACCTAAGGTCAGTTTTTCCATCCTATATCAAGGTACTCTATCACATCACACTGGGGGAAATTTGTTATACATTGGATTGGGTTCTTGTATATCTTAAGGTTATTGGAAATCTCATCGAAAATCCCAAAAACATTCATAAAACTTCATCAAAAATCCAAAAAACATTCAAAATCTTGCACAACTAAAATCCAAAAAATTCAAAAAATTGTAAAGTAAAAAATCCAAAACATCCAAAACACATCAAAATCCAAAAACATTACCTTGTTGAGCTATGTAGTCTTGTTGATGGTGATTTTGGCACCACGACAATGCAAGCAAAATTTTTCTACTCTGCTTCTCCTGAAAGAGAAAGGCAACACATGGATGCCTTAGCTTCCAAGGTCTTTTTAGTTGGGTCTCAACTATGCTGATGTTACTCAATGGTCAATGCAACAATAATATTCAAGGGGCTTGCTGGTGTAGATCTTCCAGACTGTTCTTAGATCAAGCATAAAAATAAAACCAACTTTAATAGGGGTTTTAAAGAAACAATAAAAGATAGATCAGGGTTTCAAACATAAAAGAAAAAATAGTTTATCCAATCTTGACCAGACTTGTTAACTTCAAGGAATTATAAACTTAAACTACAGAACAAGATAAGCTTGTGATTGACACACAACTTCTTTCATTCATAGTGATGATTCACATAACAGATTTTTAATCATCATTTAAACAAAACACAAATAATCTTTCATTCCTTCAAGACTTCACAAATCAAATGATCAAATTAAGACAAATATCACTCAGGAACACAACTTGAAGTAGATTAAACTCTGATTGTTTCTACTGTTATTAAAACAGATAAACAATATTTACAAAGTTGACACAATCACCAGTGTACAAAGAACCTGATTCTTTGGATTGTTTCCAACTACACTAAGAGAACTTTGAAAATGCATTACAATCTATACTAAAATCTTACTGCTAACCAGGAAGACAAAGAGAAGCTCTTATTACTATGAATCTAGATACAACTCTCTCTCCTTCTGCTAACTGACTCATTCCTAACAGTCCTAACTTTAGATTCTAAATCCTTCTAACAAAGTTCTATTTTCTTTCCCAAAATTTCTTTAAATCTCTAGAAGTTCTAATCCCTTACTGTCTAACCTTTACAAAGAGGCAAGCATGCCTTATATACAGAATGTACCAACTTGAATGTGCTGTCCCTTGTACTAGGGTTTACAAAATATCTGTACCCAGGAGAGTCAGCTCTTAGATCTTTCTGAGGAAAGTCAAAACTGCATTTAATGTGAATCCTTGTTGTCCATGTTGATAAAAGGCTCCCGAAAAAAGATCTGTAGATCTTTTGCTCTGGCATTATTAATTCTTTCATCTTTGTGTCTAGCTTCAAACTCTGTTGGGGCCATCTTGAATGCACCAGGATATCCCACCATTAATACTAACTACCTCTATCATCAGTGGTCTCCGTAGCTGTCCTTCTGAGTCATAACTTCATTCAATTGGCCTCCCTTCTGTTCTGGACCTTTTGCATGTTAACCACCTATTGGAAGCATCGTCAGACCTCCCTGCAAATCTGAAACACCGTCCGAGCTGATCCATCACCACCTATTCTTAGAAGAGACTCATCCGGTCTCACTCTATTAATCCCCTCCACAAGGGTGGTCAATCAGTCAAAGGTCTCCCTTAGCTCCTTCTGATTGGGCGATCAACTGCCACGCTAGATTCCGAGCAGTCAAGAGTGGTCTGACCTAAATTGTAGGTTGGTGAGACACCAATGGTGTCTCCTCGATGTGATTTCATCTTACAACAAGCATTGACATAGCAAGGGTCAATCGGTGAGATTTCTTAGCGGGCTCAAAAGTCACATCGAGCTTACAAAACCACTCGGCAAGACCACATGCCGAAGTCCCTCTTCTCTGGGCGAGCACATTTTGTTTATTAGAATCGGGGGGACTTTACCCCAAATTTTTCCTCTCTCACTGAGCCCTTCTTGTCATTGGTGAGACCATCACTTGTCACTATGATCTCACAGTGAAACCTTTCATTTTCTTGAAGTCTCCCTGAGTTCCTTTTCCTTCTCGGTGGGCTTACTTCATTCTTTTGGTATGACCTTTGCCCATCACCAAGGACTTGTGGTAAAAGTATGTCCCTTCGCCGATGCCACTTCATTCTATGTCGACAAGATCTATTTTTCACTGGGAACCTATACTAACATCACAACCTTCTATTGATCCTTTTATTTTAGGGAAACCTCATTGCTGTCATACTGAAATGCTTTCTTTGCTCCACATGCGTCGGTGTGACCTTCCTTCTTCGCTAAGACCCTTTGGTGAAGGCGTAATCCTTCGCTGAGCTTCATTTCCCTTTTGGTGTGGTCCTCTTCCTCTATCGGCAAGACCACATGATTGGTGAGACCACATAGCAGTGTCAAACCTTGGGTGAGCTCATCTTAGATGTCGGGGGGACTATATAGTGAATTGATCCCTTTCTGGCTCAGAGTTCCTATCGGCAAGACATCTCGAGGTTGCCGAGACTTCACAGCGAGCTTGACCGCTTATACCAATGCTTGTTTATTTCACCGAGACTTCTTAGTTTCATGGAGACCTTCCATCGATGTCTCCCTGCTTTGCTGAGAGCCTATCTGAGTTTGGTGAGGGCTCGCTTGATCAGCAAGAGTTTCCCACATTGGTAAGACATCATAGTGAAGGCACTTTATTCTCTTAGAGTCTTACCAACTTTCTTTCATTCTTTCTGAGCCCTGCCTTGTTTTGGTGAAACTCTCCTCCTTCGACGAGACCTCATCTCTTCGGCCAGAATTTATGCTGAAGGATCACCTTTGGCGATCTTTTCACTTCGCCGAGACCACTCTTTAGTCATGCCAACATGGATTATTTTGCTTCTCATGCGTCGCCATAGCATTCTTTGGTCGGGGAGATGTTCTTCAAACCTCTAATGTCTCAGCGAAGGCCTACTAGTTCACCTTTTTGTCATGGTGACATCTCTATTCTTTCACCGAAGACCACTGATAGACTCCACTTGCCGTGTCAGCATGACATTCCTTCTTCGCTAAAACTTCCTGGCGATGCTACCTTGCTTCGCCAATACACGGGCCCCACCTTGTTGGTTAGACCTAAGGAAGTCGCCAAGACTTCCTCCCAAAGCCAAATCTCCTACCGAAGGATATGCCTGATGATGCTGGTCGGTGAGACATAACGCCCTCACTGAGACCTCTTGGCAGTGAGAAAACCTTACGTCGATATGCATTCTTTTGACAGCGGTCGGCAAGACTGTAGGATTTCACCAAGACCACCCTTTGAAGGGAAAACCATGCCAATAGAAGACTCCTTTTCACTGGGACAATGACCTTGGTCCTGCTGATTAGATACCTGCATATGATTTCTAATCTCCGTGACATCTCAGGGGTCTTGCCGATAGGAAATATAAATGCAGATTTGAACCAAACAAACCACAGGTCGAGGAGACCGTGATAACCCTAGACCAATGAAGATGGACCATGGGGAGTACTCTGATTCTTTGGCTCTCGAATAGCCAGAGCCTAGCCACCAGTCAGTAAGAGCCTAGAAAGTCCTACCGACCTTTGCCTTAGTGGATTTTCATGGCCAAACTGGACTGAAGCATGCACCCCAACTGAGCTCCCCTGACAAATATCATCCTGTATGTGATTTAATCCTGCATTCAACAGAGAATATCATACAAAGAGAAGCTAATTAATCAAAATCATCATTGAAACAAATCATATTAACTTAGAGTTACTCCATACTTGTTCACATTCCACCAGATTTTGGGGAAATTCACGCGGGATAGAATTTCGCGAAGGAGAAGACATTCTAGAAAACTTGGGACAAGCAAGGAACAACGGATTTCGGGAAAATCTAGGGGAGAAAGAAATCTGCAAAAATCTGGTCCACGCGGATTTTCGTGAAGAATGAAAATCCACAAACCCACAATGCTCGGCCAGAGTTCGAGCGAGATCCAGGAAAATCCGGATGGGGTGAAAAATCTTGAACTCAGGGGAAAACCATAATTCCCACTGAGGCAGAACCAAGATTAGACTAGATAGAACAAAAGATAAAACACAGAGAAATAAAAGAAATCCCAAAAGCGAAGCAAATAACAAAGGCAAAGAAACCAAAAGAGAAGGGGGACCCATTTTGATCCAGATCAAAGTGGGGGTAGTTATGCAAGGCAAAACAAGTCTCTGAGCTTGAATGTGGGTAAGGCCATCATTGATGTGCCCTCGAGACACCCTAGGTTAGTCCTTTAAGAGTCTATCATAATAAACTAAGAATCCATCAAGTGTTCATTTCTCATCATCGATAAGTCAGAGTCAATCGAACTACATGGTCTCTGCATGTATAACGTAGGAAAGGCTCATCTTTGATAAGCCCCCAAGGCTCCTAGGATAGTCTTTTATGTTAGGTTTTTGGTCAAATCTCAGAAAACCCCAAAACATTTTAAAACTCAAAAAACACAAAAAACATTTGAAAATTGAACCCTAAATAGCCTCAAATAATCGAAAACTAAAAGATTTGTATAATCTTTCAAAAATAGTAAAAAAATTGAAATATTCCAAAAATATCCAAAACACCATCCATCCCATTTCGATTTCACCCACAATAAATCTCCATTCATAATAAATCAATCATCGTCTTCCAACTTTGGTAACAAAAACATAAAATAAGTACAACAATCAACAAAGGTAGAACCTTTAAACACAAAAATAAAAATCTTTATCATCATCAAACATGTCAATCAACCCATCAATATCTGATAACACATCCTAGGATGCATCCTTCCTACAATGGGCATTATCATTGGAAATCACTTTGGATATTTATCCTCAAAACAACATCCTTTTGGCAAGAGATATAGATAACATTAACTGCTTGTTTTGATCTTGTCTTATAATTTATCTTATTAACCCATTCTAAAGACCTCTCGATGATGTCTAAATAATTTAGAGAGAAAAGAATGGGGCATTGATCATTATCTTTTGTTTGTTGTGCTTGTGGGATATTCTTGGTGCATACTTGCTTAGTTGTGTGCAGGGAGGTTTTTTTGAATAGATTGTTGATTATTGCATATGCTTTGGTTCAAGATATTCTAAACTTCTAAACTAAATTCCAACTAGATTTCAATATGTCAAGGTGTGAATAAGGATTATCCTAGTTGTTTGCGGAGTCAAAGTCCATGTCACTAGATACAACGCCATCCTAGTTATCAATACCTTGATGCATCATGTCTATGTGTTATATCAAAAATAAGGAATGATGGAGAGTCCCAATCTTTCTCATCACCATATCTAATAAAGTTTCGATGACTCATGGAACTTTTGGACTTCTGAATCAATCTCGAAATCAATGGTTAATCAATGTCCATCTCATTCTTCTATTCATCTTATTCTTCTTATTCTTCTATCTTTATTAATAGTTCTATCCAAGTATTGAATATGTGTGATATATCAAAATATACATGAAGCTACCCATGGCTGATGAATGTCTATACATCATCAAATCTATCTATATTAGACATCTGAGCTTTCTATTCCTCTTTGAGTTGAACTAATGTTCAATCTTTGTTGTGACATTGACTCAAAATTTTAAATTTCTACTCAATCTCTCTATAATGTCATAAAATTGCACCTTGTGCGATTTCACATACATTCTTGTATCCACTTTAATGTACACTCCATTGGAACTTGTGTAGGCTCATTTTATCCCTTGCATCAACCTTTTTCCCTTCTCAGGATGCTCGATAGCCCTTTTTAGTAGCCACCCTCACGCGTCAGCTGTGCATTAAACCTTGTGTTTTTCTAGTTCATGTTGTTTTGTAGCATGATGTGTCTAGACACTAGTGCCTCACACAGACATTTGTGCACCGCACTAGCATCCTGTGATGTTTCAACATTCAAATGACCACCTCTAAACATGTTTTCCACTTGCCAGCGAAATTTGTTGGTGGTAACGACTGGGGATGCCTTGTAACCACCCGGGAAGCTTATTTTCCCTCTTTAAAAGTCATCTTTTCAACTCATTTGACATGTAGCTTCACCTCTAGCTTCTTTCCAGCCTTGATTCTAGCACTTTCTCTTGTTATTTTGTTTGCATAGCTTCATATAGCTTGCTACAACAATCTTAAGCACTCTCAAGCTTTTACAATACTCTTTGTAAATCTCTTAGCTCTCATAGCTATCACTATCCCTCTTTGGCTTCTTTGGCTTGCTTAAACCTTGTAGTTGATATATCCTTCACTTCATGCTTGCAAGCATCCTGGGATTCCATATCCCCCATCTATTGCATCCTTTATGATATGGGTTCTTCTCCTCAAGCAGGGATTGCTTTTATCACTCATATTTTGTGATACGGGTTCTCCTCCTTGTGTGAGAATTGCTTTTATCTCATTGCATTTGCTTACTTCTCTCACTCTCTCTATCTTTTTGGCTATCTGTGGAGGTGGGAACACCAAAATAGGGGTTTGACTAAGGAAAACCCCTATACAACCCCAACATTTTCTCCAAATCTTACACATGTAGGTATTGAAGATATCTAGTACCTGGAGGCTTCATTACTTGGGTGGTTGTAATCACTTTCTTTCTTCTCCTTATCTTTGTCATTTCTACTTCACTCTATTTTAGTTTTTTATATTTTGTTACTTTCTCACATTCCAATATTTCTTAGCAATTAGAGTAGAAGTGGCCACTCTATCATTTTCCATGATAAACTCGCTTTATGGTTCATGCAGACTCCTACATACTAGAAAGATGCATACATGCCACGTTATCGTCCTAGACCTGCATTGACATCCTTTGGCCAAGAGCTTGTTAGTTTTCCCAAAGTATCTTCATGACCTACTCTTTCTGATTCTAGAACTCTCACATTTGTTCCTTAAGGTAGTTTAGGTTAGTTTACTCTATGAGTCTCTTTGAATGAAGAGAACTTGTGAGCCACGAATCCCCCTTCTCTACATTTTGGTGAACCTGACGGGAAGAATTTAATATCTTATTTTGTTAGTTCAATATCTGATTTTATTCAAAGTGTTGATCATGTCCCATTTCATGCATGTGATGATGACTTGGCTTTTCCTATGTCACTTGGCATCTTTGATCCTTCTCATGAAATTCCTCTTGCTTCGAAGGATATTTTGTTGGAAGAAGATGAAATTATTGATACCTTTCTTAACATTACTCTACCTTCTCTTCTTTATTCCAATGCACTCTCTTCTAGAGATGATGCATTAGCGAATAATGAACCTCCTTCCACATTTGATGCTCCCTAGATCGATGTTGAGAATGTTTCTTCGAATAATTATTCCACCAGTTATGATGAGTTTGTAAATGTAATCTATGTCTTTGCTGCCCCTCAAAGGCCTAAGAGACTGTTCATTTACCTAACTCCAGCTAATACTTCTCCTAAAAGGTTTGTTCTATTAATGGTGTTCCATTTGATAGTGACTCTGCTAATCTTTCTAAGGCTCCCTCTTATAAAGTGGTAGCCCATGCTTATGAGAATATAATGAATAAAAAACCAAGCCTTCTTCAAGCTCCTAAACATACAACTAAAGCACTCGGTGATTACAATCTTCTTGAGAAACTTCAAGTTACTCCAACTAAGATCTCACTATGAGGCTTGCTTCAATCTGCTCTAGTTTACCAAGGTATGCTTTAGGAAGCCTTGCAGAAGATCCTCTTGCCTACCTCTACTAGGCTGACATATGTTAATGCATTGATAGCTCATATTCGTGTGGATTCACCGAATATCATGTTCTATCTGGAAGAGCTCCTGTCTTTGGAAGTATAGAAGCAAGCAAACCCTTTAATGATTATAGTTAACATTAATAATGTTGACATTAGACGTACTCTCGTTGGTGCTAGTTAGGCACTCAATGTATGTAGCATTGATCTATTTCCTAAGATGAATATTGATTCATCTTCTCTTAATGCTTCTCCTATTGTCATTTGTGGGTTCAATAATGTCAATTAACAAGCCCTAGGCATGATAGTTTTTCCTTTGGGGTTGGGACCCATTACTGTACCCACCCTTCTATATGTTATGTTAGAAAAATTACCATATAACCTCCTTCTTGGTAGACCATAGATTCATGCTATGGGGGTAGTATCATCTATCTTGCATAAATCTATTAAGTTCATTTGTAATAATTGAGTAGTCACAGTCAAGGCTAACCCTGATGTTATGCACCTATGTGAGATGGTAGTTGCTGGTTAGGTTTGGGTTGTTCCTACTCTTATCCATTTAGTGTCTTTTGATGTGTTGATTTATGCTTCATTAGTACCTATCAAAAAGGATGCTCTCAAGATATATGTCCCTAGAGAAGGACCTTTTGAAGCAAGGAATCCTAAGTCTACATCTTCTTAAGAAAATGCATGTATTGGTGATGATTGGGGTTCTCTAGACTTTACATAATATTTCATTAGAGATAATAAAGTCACCCCGATCCACTTAAACCTTCTGATAGTGTCATCCACACATTCTATCAAAGATGATTATTCTTTTGTATCGTGGGATAATGTGAACGCAAATTGTAACGCTCTCTATGGAGATCCTCCTCCATTGTCTTCTATCTTTGTACCTTCTTCTTGTGAGTAGTCTAGCTTTTCTCCAAAAGAGAAAGGGTTGCTTCTTGCTCCTCATTCTTTGTCTGAGCAAGAGTGTATTTTGTTGAGGCTTCTCAAATCCCACTTGATTACTCTTTCTTCTCCTACATGTAAGAAATCTCATAAGCATGATAAAGAAAAACATTATTTTTGTGTATACCATCGAGTGCCTGACCATTCCACTAATGAGTGTAAGGCCTTGAATGATAAAATACTACAACTTCATGATTTAGGTGCCATCACTCATTTATTTTCTGATGCACCTTCCTCTTCTTCAAATGACAAGTGATATCGAGGTCTACCTCTATCATGAATGTCCTAAGTATCTTGCATGGTTCTCCTCCCTTGTATGTTCGGGGTAGTTATGACTTGTTCCAAAGATGTGCATCCTTCTTAAGGACCACATCTCTTCTATATGTCTTTCAAATGAAGCATCCCTTGAGTGGAGCCCATTTTCCTTTTGAAGGGTTCCCGAGGGACCCCCTTTGAATTTTTTTTCTCAAATGAATTATATGGCATCTAGCTTGGGAATATCTTGACTAGACCTAGCTTTTAAAACAAGGTTCCTTGAGTGGAACCCTCTTCTTTTGAAGGGTTCCTAAGATTCCCCTTTGAAATCCTTTTGATCTATTAATTGTCTACATGACTGTCTACTTGATTTCTTGTGTGGCCACCTTTTTTCAAACATGTTTTATCTATAGGTAAACATGTTGCTTCATAGGTGCGCCTGTGAAGCCACTATTTGACTCCAAAAAGTCTCCTTCTTTGGGTTTCCCCTCATGTGAGAGATCTTGGGGGATACCTGCTTACAGGTTCGCAAGCCTGTAAGGTGGTTACATCTTTGGGTTTACTCCATGTGAGAGATCTTGGGGGATGCCTCCTTGCAGGTCGGTGGGACTTTAAGGCACTTACTTCATTGGGATTCCCTCATGAGAGAGAACTTGGGGGATGCCTCCTTGCATATCTATTGGCCTATGAGGCACTTACTTTACTAGGTTTCCCTCATGAGAGAACTTTGGGGATGCCTCCTTGCAGGTCTATGGGACCTGTGAGGCACTTACTTCTCTGGGATTCCTTCATGAGAGAGAACTTTTGGGTTGCCTTCTTGCAGGTCTGTGGGCCTATAAGACACTTTCATCCTACAAGATATGTCCATCATTGGTTTGCAGGAATTTGGTGCACTTTGTTCAAACATCCTCACGAAAGAGTACTTGTGGAGCCATCTCTCTTGGAATTTTCATTCCTTTCTAGCTTCTCCCTCTTAAATTGTTTTCTCTCTTCTCTTCTCTTTTGTATATACCAGATCAAAGATCTGTATCTTCTTCATCCTAGATATTTTCCCTTCCTCTCTTAGTTTTATAATTCTTCTAAGTGTGTTATTTCTTAATTTGGGGATGACACAAGAGACTGAGACAACCTTTTACATTGAGGTCTCTTTCACTTTGTTGACTCAAATCCTTTAGTTTTTTATGCACTAACATTGTTGTCTAGTGTAGGTTTTTCTTATCTAATGCATTTGTTTTGTAGGTATTTAGCCTAGGGGCATGCTTCCTTGGTTTGAAGATTTTTCTGGTTCCTCTACAGTATCCTTTTGTCATTATGATGTTATTTATGTTTGGTAGATTTCCTTTAGCATGCATATTAGTGTAGATTCATATGTCTGCTAAAGTGAGGGAAAAATGTAATGTTGTAAAATTGCACCCCTTGCGATTTCACATACATTCTTGTATGCACTTTAATTTCCACTCCCTTAGAACTTTTGTAGGCTCATTTTAGCCCCTACATCATCCTTTTTCCCTTCTTAGGATGCTTAGGACCCCTTTTCAGTAGCTACCCTTGTGTGTCAGCTATGCGTTAAACCTTGTATTTTTTTCGTTTGTGTTGTTTTATAGTGTGATGTGTCTAGAAACTAGCACATCACATGAATTTATGCATGATGTGCTAGCGTACTACAATATTTCAACATTCAAATGACCGCCTCTGATCATGTTTTCCACTTGTTAGCTAACTTTGTTGGTGGTAACGACTGGGGACACTTTGTAATAGCTCAAGAAGCTTGTTTTCCCTCTTTAAAAGTCATCTTTTCAACTCATTTGATCTCTAGCTTCACCTCTAGGTTATTTCCAACCTTGATTCTAACACTCTCTTGTTATTTTGTTTGCATAGCTTCATATAGCTTGCTACAACAGCCTTAAGCACTCTCAAGCTCTTACAACACTCTTTGCAAGTCTCTTGGCTATCACAGCTATCACTTTCCCTCTTAGGCTTGCTTAAGCCCTTTAGCTGAAATCTCCTTCACTTCATGCTTGTGAGCATCCTAAGATTCCATATCCCCCATCTATTGCATCCTTACTTTGTGATACAGTTTATCCTCCTCGAGCGGGGATTGCTTTTATCACTCATATTTTGTGATATAGGTTCTTCTCCTTAAGTGGGGATTACTTTTATCACATTGCATCTACTTACTTCTCTCACTCTATCTATCTTTTTGGTTGTCTGTGGAGGTGAGAACACCAAAAAGGGGGTTTGACTAAGGAAAACCATTATACAACCCCAACATTTTCTCTAGATCTTACACATGCAGGTATTGAAGATATCTACTAGCTGGAGGCTTCATTACTTGGGTGGTTGTAAGCACTTTATTTCTTCTCCTTATCTTTGTCATTTCTACTTCAATCTATTTTAGTTATGTTATATTATCTTTCTTTCTCACATTCCAATATTTCTTAGCAATTAGAGTAGAAGTGGCCACTTTGTCATTTTTCATGATAAACTCACTTTCTAGTTTGTGTAGACTCCAAAATGCCATAGAGATGCCAATACACCACGCTATCATCCTAGACCTGCGTTGTTGTCCTTTGGACAAGAGCTTGTCAGTTTTCATGGAGAATCTTCGTGGCTTGCTCTTTTTGAATCTAGAACTCTCGCGTTTGTTCCTTGAGGTAGTTTAGGGAAGTTTTCTCCATGAGGCTCTCTGAATGAAGAGAACTCGTGAACCATGAATCTTGCTTCTCTACACTCTCAAGGGGGCAGGGTGTTGGCTTAATTCCTTCCATTGGGGCAATAGTGGGGCATCCAAAAGTTAGAAACTTTTAAATTTTTGATTTGAGCAACAGTTTTAATATAAAAAGCATTAGTCTTTGAACCAACGTAATAGGTACCTTGCTTCAAAGAGGGGAAAAATGTAGACACTTAAAATTGTCCTGAATGGTATTAGACACTTGAATTTGACCACTAACATCGTTTTAACCTAAAATTCATCCTCTTTTCTCCCATTTAATTAAATAAGCCTTGTTATTTAATTAAATGCATCATTTTCATCTATTAATCTAATTAACTTAACTGGGTTAATTCATCCCCTTTCACCTTCACCTCTCATCTTGTTTAATTGAATAAATAAAATTATTTAATTAAAACCCCCTAAGTCCTCTCATTTAATTAAATAATCCTAAATTATTTAATTAAATGTCATTTGCAACCCCTTTTTCATTAAATAAACTAATTATTTAATGGACATCCTCACATTCATTATCTTGCACATTCAAATTTATTTTTAATTACTAAATTGCTAATTTCCCCTCCCATCCACTTGCAAAGGGAATATTCCAAAGGAATATTCTCCTATTTGGCTCCAAAAAGGGAATGATTGTTTTTAAATAAACTTTGTGACAAAATTTCAAAGTTATTACAAAGTGTTTTTGTTGAAATCATTCTGAACCCTTGATTCTCATCCATTGATGAGAATCCTTGATCCATGTTTCACCATTCATTAATCATTGACCATTGATTAATCAAATTGATCTCATCCATTGATTTTAAATTTCCTTTCCTATAAATACATCACTATTTGGAGAGAAAAGGATCCATATTTTGCTAACAAATTTATGCTATTGAAATTCATATTCAATTGCATCCATATTGAGAATCATTTAAGATTTAAGATTACTATTCATCCATATTTAGCTTAAGCATCCATTAATGGCTTCCATGTTAGCTTATCTTGCATTCATTTTAGCATAGATTGCATCCATGGCTTACATATTTGAATTTTTTTCCATATAGCATAGGTTCCATCCATTTTATCATGCTAAAGTAGACATTTATCATGTTTCATTCATATCTCATTAGTTTCATTAGTTTTCTTCAATAAAATCAATGGAAACAAGCTCATATTATCTAAGTGATTGGGAAAGGGTCACCATTCCACATAAATGCAACACCACTCCCCTAATAGGATAATATTCGAGGTCTTAGAATAGATTTCCCTTACATTTTCATGTTGATTTATTGTTAGTTTAATTGGTTCTTGTTCTTTGAAATTTTGAATATCTTATTGGGATCATTGCTTAGGGGATTACATAGAGTTTAAATTCATTTGGATCTATCATATTTAGTTCACACTATGACTGATGCAAAGTGGCATGGAAGGAAAACACACAACCACAAATGGAAAAGACACTCTACACAATGCTTCACTCAAATACTCTTATGAGGAGTCCTAAACTCCACTATTCCTTCAAGGAATAAACATATCACACCTAAGGTTATAAAATAAGACCACCCAAGGGATTTAGAAACACTTGAAACTTGTGTACATAGACCAAATCAAGGTTCAACAACCCACCTTGCACCTAGGGAATAACAATTATTCTTCATTCCAATGACTTAGGCCTCTCTCACCTTGAAGGCTTTTAACTTCACTCAGTAGGAAAATCACTTTGAAATACACATGGAGGACTGTTATGAAACCAAACCACTGATATTGGGCTCCCAACATGGACTCCTAAAAATCCTTAAATCCACTCTTCTTGACTGTTAAAGCATAATCCACAATGGCCTATTTTATTGCTGCTCCAAGAGGCCTAATCCAAAGACCTACACCTGGGTCTTGACTATCTAGGCTCACCCCTACACCCCAAAGCCATAATTTAGACTCCTAAAAGTTATTTACACCTATAAACATCATCCCTAAGTGCCTCTTAAGCAGATTCTCCAAAATCAAGCAAAAACTCACTTTTTTGCTTATCAATTAGGCTTGCCACATAAAGATGTCAAGCCACAAATCTTACAACACTTCCTCCAATGAGCCTGCCATTTTCCAAGACCATGAGAACATGATGGTACACCCTTATATCTTCCATCCCACTGAGATTTAGCAATTTTACAACATGGGAATGGAAGAAATATGCATTTTTCACCCAAAACCCTAATTTTAAGGGTTTTCACAGGAGTAAAATTAAGATATCTCCCTTAATACTAAATAAAAACTCACCACTCCAAAAAAAAAGATAGCTTATTCAATCCTATTTCCAACCATTACAGGATTTCAGCATAAAACAAAACTTACAGATCATACCAAGCACGTGATCAACAAATTCTATAGGAAAAGCATGGGGTTTGAGACCACCCGGTAGTAAAATGGGGATAACTCACTCAATTCTCCATGAAATCATACCATTCCAATGCCAAAAGAAATTTTATTCAATTATCTATCCAACCATTATAGGCTGAGAGCATGGAACAACACATATAGGCTGTACAATGTACAAGATCAACAATTTCTTTATGAAAAACATAGAAAAACAACAAGTTCTTTTTAGAAACTCCTTCCAAACTTGTTCAACAGCCTTTCCTCGACCAAGAGAGGCATATTTGAAGCCTCCTAACTCCATCCAATGTCCTCCAACTTCCATTTGAATAAGATGGCTGTTGGAAACATAATTAGACTTCATTTTTACTCTTTAATGCCTAATTAAGGCAATTTAGACAATTTTCACCAACTTGCCTACAAAGATGCTTCCCAAATATGTGAAAGGCATCCAATCAAATTGAAATGATTAAGGTGACTCCCCTCAAGTTTCTAGTTACATCAAGGCATCCTTATTTCATTAATTTTCCAAAATGCACTAGACTTACAAAGGAGGATGGAGACCTTGTTTGTACAGAAAGTTGGTCATAATGACCAAAACTCCACCAAATCCCTAGGATACCTATTAAAAAGCAATGAAATGGTCCATTAGACCTTATTCCAACATTAGAAAAAGAAAAGAAAACATAATAAATGATTCTAGGTCCCTTAGACCCATGGGTGCTTCTACACCAATGACTTTGGTCACACTATTATATCCCACCGCTTTTGCTTGCATATTGCCACTTTTATCAGTATTTTGATGTGTTTGTCTAAGGGCATGTAATGATTTTTCCTAAATCAACAAACTTTATTGTTAAACTAGATCTTCCTAAACCTAAAATTTTTTGAGTATAAAATCTTCATAACTTGTTATCCCAGAACTAGAGGTGTTTGACACAATAGACCTTATATTCTTGCATAGTCCCTTTTCATCCACAAAACATCATATCACCTTTCATTTTGGGTTTCCTTAGGAAATGTCACCCTAAATTTTTTGGAATAACATCAACCAATCAAAATCCTTAAACAATTAGCATCCTCAAACAACATTAGTCTCAATGTCAAGTGAATCTTTAACACCCTTTGTCAAAAATCAACCCAATCTTTGGACATCAAGCTATTAATAAAACCATCATTTTGATAGCATCTCTTGATCATATCCATCCTTATCTTGTGAGCTTGTTAATTTACTGGATCTGTCTCCCCTCTAGGTTTGAAAAATCACCATCATCATCCCTTTTAATTTCACTTATTAGTCTAGTCCAAGTGAAAGTATCATCCAACCTTTTATCAACATCTTGAGATCTAGCATAATCTAATCAACCTAAAAATCATCCTTTTTTGTCCAAAAGGCTAAGTAACCTATCCTTTAAGTCCATATTGAAATCAAACCATATCAACATACACCTATCATCCCCAATATTTCCATCCTATAAGGTCAATTGTGATTTCATTTGTATCACTAGATCCTAACACAAGATCACGTAGTCAAATCCTAGTAGCTCTAACATTACCAACACTACAATTGCTGAAACTAAAACTAAATTGCCATGAGAATGCCCCCTAACTTTGTTCCTCTTGGATATACCACATAAAAACAAAAAAACAAACCTTCCCAAGAACAATATGGATGTTTAGAAGACAACCAATAATTTTGAGGAGTTCATTGAAGAAAGACTCTTATAAATGACTTAAGATCCTGTACTAGCTCAAGCACTTGATGCATTAATCTCCTTTGATCCAAAAAATTATTTCCTTAGGATTTACCAACATGGTGCTAAGCTACCAATAAATTTTATTGTTGAAACTCTTAGGGATCAAGCTACAACCAATGTCATTATACCTTGCATGTTCGATGAAGATACATCAATAGTTCAACGTATTAATCAACTCATAAGACAATTAGGAATCCTAGCTATCCTTACGCAACCAACAATATCCATAAATAACACACCTTATGGAAAACAATTTGTCAAACCATTGTATCAAAATCTACCTCAAACATACCAAATAGGTGCACTAGATCAAAACCAACCAAATCCTAATATCATTCCATCACAAAACCTCCCAAAACATTCAAAAAACTCTGTCACCACACTACAGGCAACCCATAATGTTCTAACCATAACTTGGAGACCAAACATATCAAGGATCCTATATGAAACCTCCTTATCACATGTTCCATCCATCAATGCACCTAAACAAGATTCAAAATCCAACAAGCAAAACGTGTCAAACCTTCCTCCTTGACCATCAAACTTCACACCTAATCCATCACTACACACAAATATTCAATCACAACAACAACATACAACTTCACCTTTCTACACTGTTCCTAATCCAACCAATACACCTCAAAATCCATATCATCAACAATGTACCTATTAATACTCACAAACCAATCCACCTGAACAATGACTTAACCCACATCAACAACAACCTACCTATCAATATTGAAAAGATAATCCACCTTAAAAATAACTTAACCCACATCAACAACAACCTACCTATTAATACACGTGAACCAATCCACCTCAACAAAAAATCACATTTAAAACAAATAGATATCCAAACCCCTCACTTAACACCCCTCAAGGTATGGTACAACAACAACATATTAAAAAACAACCTCCTCCTCAAAACCAAAACCAATCATATAAAACCCAATATCAACAAAAAGTTTTGAACTTCCAAAAACACTTCAATACCAATATAATCCTTCACACACAACAACAACAAATTATCTCTCAAAATACAAACATTCCTCCTCAACACCAACATATCATCCCTCAAAATCTAAACATACTGTCGCAACAATAACACATTATCCCTCAAATTCTGAACATACTGTCGCAATAATAACACATTATCCCTCAAAATACAAACATACCTCCTCAACACCAAAACATCATCCCTCAAAATCCAAACATACCTCCCCATCACCAAAACATTATCCCTGAAAATCCAAAAAAACCCTCTCAACATCAATAAAATATCCCACAAGGTTTGAACATTCCTTCAAACACTTATAACATTCTATAAGCACTGAATGTTCCTTCCAACACATACAACATCCCTCAAGGCCCAATGAAAAATAGAAACCCATCCTACAAGTCATATCGAAAATACATTCCACCTAATTGACCTCAAGACAATCAAGGTGATGAATTGGAATTACAAATCCAAAATCTAAATCAAAATATTATGGACATAAAACTTGGTAAAACTAAGAAGAGTTATGCCTTGGAAGATATTTGTCCCTATCCATAGAATTGAATAATTTTTATGATCCCCTTCCTTGAAAACTTTGAGATTCCTAAATTTGACAAGTATAAAGGAAGAGGTGACCCTATTGAACACATATGATAATATTTTGTAGCTTGCATGAAAGTAACCTATAATGAAACATACTTGATGAGACTTTTCTCCAAGAAGCCTTGGTGGGAAAGCTATAGAATGGTTTTCTCATTTATTTTCTAGAATCAAAACATTCAAAAAACTCATGGAAAATTTTGTGAATAAATTCTCATACAACATAGAACGATAGATTTTTGTAATTGATTTGTTCAAGATAAAAAAAGACAGGGTGAATCATTTGCTTCCTTGCAATGATGCTAACACAAAGAAAGAAAGTGCAAGTGGCCCATTCTCAAAAAACAACTTGTTGACATCTTCATACAAAATCTTAACACCGAATTGGGATTCTAGTTGACCATGCTATGTCCTAACATATTTGGAAAAATCATTGAAAAAGGAATAACTATTGAAAAATCCCTCACTACAAAAGGACTTGTTAAGATATACAATGATAAAAAAGATCAATCCTCAAGCTCAAATGACCAACCCCATTTATGGGTGAAGAAAAAAAACATTACCAATGACAAAATAGTGGATGCTAAATTCATACAAAACATACAACCTCCATTGAACAATCCACCAAAAACCCAACTAAACAATCAAAATCTAATCCCTAGAAGGGAACCACCAAGACCTACCAACAATAAATTCAATCAAACAAGATGAATGTACACTCCTTTGGGATAAACGATAGAAATGGTTTAACACATATTGATCTAAACCAACCTCATCAAACTACTAGATCTTCGAAACTATGAAGAATCTTAGTTCAGGCCTTCTTGGTATAATGATAATTACCATTATGAGTATCATAGAACTAAAGGAAACAAAACCTTAAATTACATGAAGCTCAATAATATCATACAAGACCCAATTGATAAGGGAGAGGTCGACATCAAACATCATTCTAGAAAATTTGGTAATAATGACTTGGGAATCTATAAGAATCCAATATTTGAGCACAACAAAGGAAATGACTAGGGTAAAGGATTGGATTACAATAAATTCATAAACTCATATGATAATATAGTGGGAATTGCTTATGAATCTAACCATCACATCACAATCGTAACCATATTTGGAAAAAATCATGAGTGTAGTGTTACTACACGACGAGGGAAGTTACAATCCAAGAAGCCCCACCACAATATAAAGCTTTATCTAACCTTCCAAAGTCTGAATATAACCTTATTGACCACTTGAAAAATACTCTCACATAGATTTCCATCCTCAAACTTCTCAAAATATCCCCAACCCAAAGAAGTTTTGGATAAATCCATCTTAGAGTCTTTTGTACCTACCAAAATTAATAGTGAATATTTTCAAGCCATGGCAAGACACATTTATTCTACCCATCATCTTGTATTCACTGAAAGATATCTTCCTATCCATATATACCATAATCAAGATTTATATCTAGAACTCTGCATCCATAAACATAAAATCAAGA
Organism: Sequoia sempervirens; assembly: GCA_007258455.2. NCBI lineage: Eukaryota > Viridiplantae > Streptophyta > Pinopsida > Cupressales > Cupressaceae > Sequoia > Sequoia sempervirens. The sequence goes on along the minus strand of VDFB02000007.1, from coordinate 139,048,812 downwards.
GTATTGATAGATGGCGGCGTAGGCTTAAACATTTGTACCTTGAAACTTGTAAAACAACTAGGATACTCTGATGAGGCTATTGAAAAGCATAAAAGCACAACCATTAGGGCATATTATGACAATGAGTAAGATTCATAAGGTACCATCAGATATCCCATTCAAGTGGGACCAACAATAGTAAAACCAAAATTTCAAGTTTTGGACCTTGAGTTGCCATACAATCTTCTCTTAGGATGTCCCTGGATCCATGCTATCCAAGGTGTTCCTTCTACCTATCACCAATGAATAATGTTTCCATATAATGAGACCAAAGTTACCATTTATGGTGATCGAGAACCTTTCCACTATTGTATTAGCATAGAAGAGAAATATAAAAAGATCTTCCAAGTTCCTAGAAATGACATATTTTCATGCATATTTTCCTACCTCAATCCATCATCCTCAACCTCATCATCTAAATCAAACTCACATAAACCTGAGCTCAAGATCCAATTATTTGACAATGGTTGTAAGGATTATCATATCAAACAATCCTACATTGGGAAACTTTTTCTATCTCCAAGAACATATGGAAAGCCACAAGATATTGATAAAGCTCATACCACAATCAAGTTCAAACCTAAAATCTTCTCTAAATGGGGAGAGTTGAACAAGGAAATAATAGATGAAGAAGAAGTCTCTACTTGGTTATACAAGGAAGAAGAAGAAGAAGAGCTACACCCTATCTCTTTTGATCATAATAACAAAGGTTTTCAACTTATCAAAAACATGGGATTCACAAGACAAGGTGGCCTTGGAATTCAAATATAGAAAAATGAGGTTCACAAAAATGAATCAAAATGTAGGGGGGTGATCAAAATGGAGTATAACGATACACCTATTTTTCCTATTTCATTTAAAATATGTATTACAAAGTGCAAGTGAGAAACAATAATCAAATCTAACCCAACTAATAGTCAAAAGGTAGATCTAGAAAGGGTCAAATGTTGTGTACCTATCACCAAAGATGCTTTTTTAGACCTCATTGAGGACTCATTCACCCTATGGCAAATGGGTCCTAGCTAGGGCTCCTAAAAATTGGTTTTTGGGTTCTATTTTTCTATGTTTGCACTCCTAGATTCAAGTTGTTCACTCTCAAAAATCCAAAAATAAAACTTGTAGCTCAGATTTTATGATTTGAAAAATTTTCTTGCAACTTTTACAACTTTGAAACTTTCTTCAATTTTTCTCTCCAATTGATCTTCAACCTAAAATTTGTGATCACACATCAAAGAGAGACAAATGTTGTTTTGTTAGGAATTAGGGGTTTTCCTTGGTCAAACCCCATTTTGGTAATTAAACCTTGAAATGAATAAAAGCATGAAAGGAATGATGAATGAACAAAAATATGTAACAACTCTCCAAACCTCAATTGAAACCTTAGAGTACAAATATACAAACTTGCATGAAGTGGCCTTAATGAATGTAGATCTTGATCATGACCCTTGATATGAAACAATGCCTTTGAATATGCTTGAATTGATCTTAAACACTACATCAACACATTAGCTCAAACAACATGCATGATGCAATACATCTTTGACATGACAATGGAATCTTGATTGATGCAATATTCTTCTATAAATCTACCCTTGAATTCCTTAGAAATTTCTCTTGAATGCTTTCTTGATCATAATTTTGCTAGAATGATTGGAGACTTGAAATTACTAGGTGAAACTAAGTGAAATATCCTTGTATTTATACATATCTTAACATTAATTCCCGAAATTCAAATATCACAAGCCGACATTGAATTATAGATTTGAAATCATTAAAATACCACCAAAAACATATTTCATAGAGGGGTCTTAGGTCTAAGTGAGGAACCATTCTCCATAGGGTGAATGGGTCCTAGGCCACTTACGTAGGACACACATCGGACAAGGTGAAATGTTATGCAAAATTAGGGTCCTTAGATTAAGTGAGAACCCATTTTCCTTATGGTGAATGGGTCTTAGGTTACCTACCTAGGACACATCTTCCAAAGTTAATCTGAGGACCCATTCGCCCTATGGTGAATGGGTCCTAGGTTACCTACCTAGGATACACATCTTCCAAAGTTAAGTGTTGAGCAATGGAATTTATGAATGTCAGGTTTTATCCCTCAGAATTTGTATTTAATTAGGCTTGGATTTGAATTAAAGGGGAAAATTAAGGAAAATTAACCTCAATTAATTAATAAAACCATAGATTAATGTGAAAGTGTAAAGGTACACTTTAAAACATCATAAATAAGGCACAATTAAGTATATTTTATTAAAAAGGGCCCTAAACTTAATGTGAATATGAAAAACATATTACAACACTAAATTAAGGCAACATTAGACTCATTTTATTGTTAATTATTCCCAAATTAAGTGTGAAAAAGGGATAATTTTTCCTACACTACAAGAATACATTAGCAAGGTATAAGGGAACCCATTATCTTGGAAAAATGAGATAAATATCAAGGAATATGGTATGGTTCACTGGATAATGTTACTCTAAACACTGGAAAAGTATCTTGTGAGGAAGGTCCATCCTCTCCTATGGTTAAGACATCTAATAATGATGATTTCATGAAAGATCCTTCCATGTACATGATATAATTATTCAAGAATTCTTTCATGAATACCATCACTAACCTTTCATTTTACCAATCATCCCAAAAGAATGAACTCTAGCTTGTCTATCCTTAATTAATTGATTGGGACCAACAATAAGCACTAGTTTTAGATATATTTCAAAATGACAAAGCTATTGGATAATGTTACTCTGAACATTGGAAAAGTATCTTGTGAGGAAGGTCCATCCTCTCCTATGGTTAAGACATCTAATAATGATGATTTCATGAAAGATCCTTCCATGTACATGATATAATTATTCAATAATTATTTCATGAATACCATCACTAACCTTTCATTTTACCAATCATCCCAAAAGAATGAACTCTAGCTTGTCTATCCTTAATTAATTGATTGGGACCAACAATAAGTACCAGTTTTAGATATATTCCAAAATGACAAAGCTATTGCTGAGTTTTGGGACTATGAGACAATATTACACTTGGAGATCATAGACAAGCTTTTACTTTGGGGAACAAATAGGGTCCTTCAATCGCAAAAGCAAAAATATAAAAAATAAAAAAGATATCCCCTAGTGAAAACCACAATGTGGCACTATCAGATTGTGAAAAATAAAATAAAGGATGTATCTGAGGGTGAAAACCTCTTTGAGGTGCCTGAAGATGAAGGATTCAATCTCCCAAGTATCACTAAACATCAAGAAATATCTATAGTGCTAGTAGAAGACTTAGAGGAGATAAATGTGGGAACATCTGATTCACCTAAGATCACCTACTATGCAAATTCTTTGGATCTTGAAGAGAAAAATAATTTCACATCCTTCTTGGAAGCCTATATGATCAACTTCACTTGGTCTTATGCTAATATTCCTGGACTAGAAACATCCTTGGTAGTACATCACTTGATAGTTTTTCTAGGAACAAAACCTGTAGAGAAAAAGCTTCATAAAATGCATCCACAAATAACACTTTTGGTCAAGGTAGAATTACAGAAACTTCTAGATGTTGGCTTCATCAAACCGACTGATTATCCTAAGTGGGTATCATATCTTGTACCTATGTCTAATCCCACTAGGGGCATAAGGATATGCACTGATTTCAAGGATTTCAACAAGGCTTGTCTAAAAGATGATTTTCCCTTACCAAACATAGACATCATAGTGGATCTAATAGTATGACACAAAATTCTCTCCCTCATGGATGGATTTTTAGGGTACAATCAAATTAAAATAGCTCAAGAAGACCTACATAAGACAACTTTCACTTTCTTGTGTGGAAATTATTGTTGGAATTTTATGCCATTTGGGCTTAAAAATGTTGGAGCTACTTATCAGAGAGTGATGACCATTATCTTTCATGATATGTTTCATGACATCATGGAGTATTATGTAGATGATATCCTAGCAAAATTCAAAATGAGACAAGATCACTTGGATGTCTTAGAATTTATATTTAACAATTTGGAACAATATAGAGTATGTCTCAATCAAGAGAAATGTTTTTTTCAGTGTCACATTAGGGAAACTAATAGGATACATTGTATCCCAAAGAGGTATAGAAGTGGATCCTACTAAGGGTAAATCCATCATGGAAATTACTTTGCCAAAGACCTTGAAAAAGCTTCGTAGTCTTCAAGGAAAACTTCAGTCCATCCAAAGGTTCATATCTTAGCTAGCTGATAGATGCCATCCTTTTACGCACTTGCTTCAAAAAGATGTTTCTTTTAAATGGGATGAGAAGTGTCAACACACTTCCCAAGAATTAAAGGATTATTTGGAATCACCTTTTATTTTGATGCCTCCTCTAATAGAAAAACTAATGATCCTCTACATATCAGCTACCTTAGCAGCTCTAGGCACCTTATTATCACAACATGATGAGACAAGCAAAGAAAGAGTGTTATACTACATCAACCATACACTGGTGGGCTATAAATTAAATTAAACACCAATTAATCAGGCTTGTTTAGGTATTATGCTCACATCACAAAAGCTTAAACATTACATAATTAATAGACAAGTCAAGATCATCTCCAAAGTAGACCTACTAAAATATATTTTATCAAAAGAAACTCTAGTTGGTAGAATGGAAAAATGGGTCATGAACCTCAGTGAATTTGACATAGAGTATGTTGATAGAAAAATAATAAAAGGACAAGTGATAGTGGATCAGTTGGTCGAGGCACCTATTGATGATCAATATCCTTTGATATCAAAACTTTTGGATGAGGGAATCCTTCTTGCAACTCAAACAAATTGATGGAAATAATACTTTGATGGATATCACACCCAACATGGATCAAGAGCCAACATTCTATTTGTTACTGAAACATATGAAAGTGGGATATGTTAGGTGAGATGGGTAGACCTAGAAATGAGGGACCTATGCCAAAAATCACAAAAGGGTTTTCCACCTAATCACAAGCCCACCTTTTCCTATTTCATTCGGAAGAAGGATAGTGCCACAAGAGATTAGAATTCACCCACAACCTTTAAGGTGAGTCAACTGCAAGTTTTGGGACACTATGTGATCTCTTCTTCCTTATGAGAAAAAAACTATAAAATATGATTGAAATGCACTTTGGGGAGATAAACTAAAATACTTAATGAGCTCAACTGTGCAATGTAAAAATTGGAATGCATATTTAAAGAATGATACCAACATAAAATAGAATTTGTAGGAAATTTTGGGGGTTACAAGATGATATCTATCAACTTAGAAAATCTTGTCCCAAAAATTGTATAAGGACACCTTAGCCAAAGTTGGACAACCCAATATATGGCTGAAATGCACTTTTAGGAGATGAATAAAAGTGCATTAATGATGTAATAACTAAGATCTATTGCTTGGAATGTAAAGTTCTATGATAATATTATAAGAAGCAATCATTAACTAGTAGATATGAGAAGGTTAAGATGTTATGTACTCGGCTCCAAAAGTGTCGCAAAGAATCCTATTTGGGTGAATGTGTCCTTGTATCCTTTTCTAGAAATTATTTTTGTAGTCCTCATACATTGGATCTAAGGCTTCAATTTCTCTAGGTTTTATTGTCAAAAGGCCGAAAATAAATCATGTAGATGAGTTTTTGTGTCTTGACAGCTTTGTTTACAAATTTGACAACTTTGACAACTTTGCACTGTTGATCCAATTTCACTCCACCTATAAACCTACAAACACACAAAGAGAAGAAATTTTTTAATATTTGGTGTATAAGGATTTTCCTTGGTCAAACCCTAGTTTGGTAAGTAAACCTTGAAATGAAATGAAATCATAAATGGAAGGAATGATGAGTAAACACTAGCTTGTTGCAACTCACCAAACCATTTAATGGCTACCCTTGGAGGACTGAAGTGTAACACATCACTCCAAAGATTAGACTTGCATGAAATGGCTTGATTGGATGCTTGAAAAATTGAAACCTACATCACAATATTAGCTCCAAAAACATGCATGAATGCAAATAACTTTGACATGATGATCTTGATCTTGATTGCTACAATAATTGACTAATAAATCTGTTGCAAGTATAAGTAGTTGGTGTTGTCATTGATGTCAACAAGATTTGTTGTTTTTATTGAAGTAAACTATATGAGGAGATTGTTGTAAGAGTGTGAGTAGTTGGCATTGTGTTGATGTTATCTCTAATGATTATTTAATTAGTTTGATTACGTTGTCATTAGTAAGTTATTGGTGTCAACCTCTAGTGTTTCTTTGATAAGATTTTTTCTATGGATGTATGGTTGATTCACTAGGTTGTAGTTGGATTGGTGGTAATGAGGAAGTGTTGAAGATATTGATGATATGTTTCTAGTGCTTGGTTTCAAAGTGCTTTTGAGAAAATTGAATAAAAAGAGGAAATAGTGTGTTGTAGAGTAGTGTTTTGGTTTGGCTCCACATTTCTTCTAGGTTGAAGATCTACTTATGTAGTTTGGATATGTTGGTAAAAGGTGTTCAGAGGTGTTGCATTCAAAATTTGGTGTCCTAGATCATTGTTCAGAGGAAGATGTGTTCACCAGTGTGTGAACTGTGTATTGTAGAGGTGTCTTAGAGATTTTTTTTTCTTTGCATTTATCTGTAGAGATGTTTTAGTTCTTATAGATCTAGAAGTATGATGATAGTGTTTGTATCTTTCTTCAGTTGAAGTTGTTCATGGTATGGTTCTTCAAAAGTTAGTTTCTTGAGTTACAGTGTATGGTAGAGATGTTTGAGTGTACTAGGTGTGTACATTCTTCAAGTGAAAGTTGTTGTGAAGGAACTTGTTAGATTTCTGGGTGTTTATGGAATATTCTAGATTGTGTTCAATTGTTATGTGGTTTCCATGATTCATCTTTGGATTTGAGGAAGCATGTACTTAAATGTTTGATGGTTTTGTTAAAGGTATGGGCTAATCTAGTGGTGTTGTCATTGATGTCAGCATTGTTCAATATGTTGCAGATTGTACATGTATAGTTGAGATGCTACTGAGATGCTATGAGTACATGGAGCTATCTTATATGGCTATAGAAGTATTTTGTTGATGAGTTTACAAGTTCTTTTGAGAAAATTAATAAAGAAGAGAAGTCAGAGTGATGAATGTGTTTAGATTGTGCTCTGGTATGTGCTCCGCATTTCTCATGTGTTGATCTTATTCCTATGCAGGTATGAAATTTTCATTACAGTGATCTAATGGTGATATATTTTGAGTTTTAGTTTCTGGTGAGATGGTACATGAAATTTGTGTCCACTGGTATGTGTGTTCTACTGATAGAGTTGATCTTTTGTGGACTAGGAGAAATACTTTTGCTCTGCAATCCTCCACTATTTCATTTTAGATCTTGTGGATCTAGGATATGTTTTTTGAAGTTATTTTCTATGCTCTAGAAAAGAAGGTTGAATTTTGGTAATCTGGAAGTCATGTTTCTATATTCCAGTATAGGTTTGTATAGTTTAGATGATTTGGTGAAAGGTATTCAGTGTATGAAGTATATTGCTTTACTGTGGACGTAGCTGAAGAAGTCTGAGGTGAAGTCTCATGAATAATGAAACGTGTTGAGGTGTCTACATGTCATCTTTGTGATAGGAAGCATGTGCATCATTGTTCTTTTTTGTTTTCATTAGGATTGGATGACATGGTGTTTACACTTCATTCAAAGAATAAAATTTAATTGAGGAAGCATGTAGAAGATTCAAGAAAATAATTTTATTGGTCCACTCTTATTCCTTTCCATAGTGGGAATTTTGAGTTGTCAACCTAATTTGAATTTATGAAATGGGTTATTTTGTGGCTGACCTTCGTAAATGCTTCTAAGGCTGAGAATGGTATAAAAGAAAGTTGAATTGTGAAGAGTTATATGGCAGTGTGATGCAAAGTGACGAAAGTGTGCCACAAATCATAAGAGCAGAAGTATGTGTGAGTGAGTTGTGATAATAGTTTTTCAGTGTGCTAAAGGCAGTGAGTTGAAGGTTTATGTAATCCTTCAGATGCACTTTAATTGCAGTGGTGGATCTTTCTTTCTCTTTTGTATCTATAGGCAGTGAGCCTCCTTGTTGGATAGTGAGACCTTTGTAGGAAGTGAGCCTTTGTATTTGGACAGTGAGTCCTTTGTAGGTAGTGAGCCTTTATATTTGGATAGTAAGTCCTCTTTGGGCATTGAGCCTTTGTATTCAGTTTTATAATCTTTATATTGTGAGTTAACCCTCACCGTGGTTTTTCCACGTAAAAATCTGGTGTTCATTGTGTTGATTTACTTTCTATTATTTGTGTTTCATGCTCATATTTAATAACATAATAATGTGGTTGAAGAATTGATAAGTGATAAAGTTTTCAAGTTTGAACTTGTGTGACAATTGATTCAACCCCCCTCTTAGTTGTCCCTCACCTATTTAACAATTGGTATTAGAGCTTTTGGTTCCTTGTGTAGAGCTTAACTGCTTAAGGAAGATTTGATGGCACACAAGTTGGTGATCCCTATGTTTGATGGAACTGACTACAATGAGTGGAAGGGACAAGTGACAGGATATATTATCTCTCTTGGTTTCAAGACCTGTAAGGCTATTGAGAATATGTATACACTTCTGTTAGGTGTTGTTAATTTCCCAGATGAGATCTCTACTTATGAAGAAAATGAGAAGGCGAAGTATGTGATTTGCAGTGGTTCATCTAAAAATGAGCGACTTAAGGTTAATTCTCTAGATATTGCATATGAATTCTAGAAGAAGTTGGAAAACATGCATGAAGGAAATGAAAACATCGAATTGACAAAGAGGCTAGTGACAAAGCGTAGATTTTTGAACCTGAAGATGGAAGATGGGAAGAATTTACAAGTTTCTTTCAGAGAGTTGAACTTGTTAGTGTAATTAATTAATTAATTAATTATTAAACTAGCATAAGTTAACTTAGGTCATGCATCATTTAGTCCTAGGTTAGATTTTAATAAATCATTTAATAAATGGGGTAATATTCCCTTCCATGTTTGTAGGGATAAGATTCCTTCTAGAAGATGAGTTGTCCTTCTAGAACTTATCTCAACATTTAATAATTTCCTAGATAGGGTTCACATGTTGTCACATGTTGTTGGATCATGACACATGACATCTCTTGCATCTTAGGTTTTCTCTTTTTCCTATTTAATCAGGCATTTCATTCATTTGTAACATATCATCATATCATATCATATCAATATAGAATCTTTATTCAGTATTCCATTGTTGCAACACTTTCCTTTGTGGTTGATTATCTTTCATGGAAAAGGTCCTTTATTGAAGATTTTGGAGCTTCAGGGACTGTGCATCCATAATCTCAACATGGTATCAGAGCTTGTCCAGTGAAACATCAACCCTTGATCAAGGAAGTTGGAGTGCAAGATTCTTGCAGGCTTGGTGTTTATGTTGCAGGCTAGTTGGTTCTACTCGGGAGCCAAGCTGATTTTTGGTGCACATCAGGCTCTCTCCGACCTCTCCATTGCATCCAAAAGGCCTCAAAACCCAAAGATCGCCTGCTCATTTGTCAAAATTAGAGTTATATCATTCAGGAACCTTTGAGGTACAATCTAGGGTTTTCATTTTTTGTACTATTCATACACATCTGTAGGAAAAAATCTCCCCTCTCAGTCCTCTTCAAAGGAATTTTTTTTAGAAAAATAAAAAAAATTGGCTATTTTTGGGCATTTTTTTCCTATTGTTCTGGCAAAAATTTCATTTTCTGGGTGATTGGCATTTTAATACAGAGTCAGCATACATATTATTTTCTATGGCTATAGTATTGGGGTTAATTTTCTATCGCCGACATATAAAATATTTTTTGAAGAATATATCTATCAATTTTTTTTTAAAAAAATTGAATTTTATTTTACAATATTGATTTTTTTTTTGAGTCGTCGGTCTACAGACTTGTCACATCAATTGCCAACCTCCCGGCATTATCCTTCCGTCACCAGGGCCCCCTCTGACTTCATCAACCATCTGTTCAAGCCCCCCACTAGAGTCTTCTTCCTAACGACTGTCCAACCACCATCCACCAGCGTGCATTCATTGACCAACATCGATTGCTATAGACTCCACTCCAGCCCCGATCCCATCAGTAATTGGGGTCTCTGCTACTCCAAGCGATGCAATCACCCCACCGACCACGCCACTCATCCCTTCACCATCTAGTTAGGCATTTGTTTTTTGCATCAGCAGCACCTGCAGTCATATCAGTGACCAAGGGCTGAGAGTTTTTAATCCCCCGGGTGCTTGAATTTTTCACCTTGTTAGCCAGTACAATTCAATGCAAGCAGTGATTTTCCAGAGGGCATAACTTTCACATACAATATCAAAAATATACAAACAATATATCATTGGAAAGCTCTCCGAGTCTACTTTCTAGAGGTGTGCTCTATTTTTCTAGATTTTGATTCTATCCAAAAATATTCTTAGTTGAAGTGGAAACCCTAATTTTTGGTTTACAGGTGATTTCTAGTCTTTCAGTTTTTTTCAAAGGTTTCACTTCAATTGATTGTTGATCAGTTATCTGCTTTCAACATTTTTTGTTAGAAATATTTTGTCTTGGATTGTTGTTCTCCTCTAATGGATGATAGAGGATTCGATATTCTTACTCCTCATAACTATCACACATGGAAGGTCAGTATGCAGATACTTCTCTAGTCCAAGGGACTCTGGTCCACTTTGAATGAAAATCAACTCATCTAACCAAAGAATATGAAAAATTCTAGCATTAGATTAAGTGTGAAGAGGCTATGGGGCTCATTTCTCTACATGTCTCCAACTCTTTATTCTTCCATATTGAGGGGTGCAAGACTCCCAAGGAGGTTTGGGACAAGCTCAAGGATCTCTTTGGTTTTGTTAGTGATGTACGAGCTTTGCAATTGGAGGCTAAACTTGCTTCACTTACCATTGATCAATTTCTTTCCATCGAAGACTACTTGGTAAGATTCAAGTCTTTAAGGACTCAACTTTCTGGGTGTGGAAAAGATAAATTTGACAAAGAGTGTATATTCATGATCCTATCTAAGATAAGAGGTTCCTTCTCCTACTTTTCTACCTCTTTCTATTCCACCATGCATGGTCTTGGTGATAGCTTTGTTATGCCATCATTTGACACATTTTGTGAATGACTAACTCAAAAAAAATCCAAGCTCAATCAAGTTGATACATCCAAAAAATCCCATGCATTGGTGGTAGGACCATCCAAAGGAAAGGGAAAGCACAAGGGAAAATCAAAGGTAGGAGCTTCTTCTGAATCATCATGACTGCCTAAGGAAGAAAAGCCGAAGAGGGAGAGGCCCAAGTGCAACTTTTGTAATGGGCTTGGTCACATTGAGGATACATGTTTTAAGAGAGAGATACATGAGCTAAGGAAGATACTCAAAGATCACAACATCTCTCTCCCTCCCACAATAGTCAAATCTCCTCACTCCCCCTCTCATGAAGAGTCATCATCAGGTATTGCTGGAATTGCCATTGTTGAAAATCTTGGTAAGGGGAATGCTTTGATAACTACTTTGGTTGATAACAGGGAAGGATGGGTACTTGACTCTGGTGCTTCTCGACATGTCACTTCTTCTCAACAACATATTTTGTGGGATACTCTGAGGCCTATCAACTTTGACAAAATTTTTACCTCAAATGCAGATATTGTCTATGTTGTTGGTGAAAGGAAACTATGCAGCCATGTAATAAAAATTTCCACATAACCCAAATCTAAAACCATGCAAGTAAAATACTCAACATCAACATGCAAGAGAATATACAACATACCCATAGAAAGATGACACAAGATATACCCTGGGCAAACCCTTAAGAGGGAAAAACCCAGCCTCCAAAAGCATCCACACTCCATGTATTATTCAGCAATGAAAAACCCATTACAATACATCTGTAGAGACTCCATGAACACTTCTGAAGCACAAGCTATCCATGCATTCCATGTGACCAAGCATGAATCCACACATCCCATGCCATGCTTAAAACCCTCACACATGCACAAGCTCAACCTGCTAACCTACAACAAACTGTCCAACCCTAAAAAACTACCCTTGTGGTTGCTTTTATAGAAACAAGCTCCCACAAAACAACCAAGTGGTATTACATAAACCATGTGCCCAAAAATACTACATCATGTGACCCCAAATTTAATATTGGGTACTTTATTATTTTATTATTCCCCAATATTAAATAATTACATTTGACAATTATGTCCCAATGTTACATACAACAAAGAGGCCCCAACATTATAACTCCTTGTGATGCACATTCACCTAGAAAACCTGTAGGTGCACCACACACATAATATATAAATAAAACATTACAAACATTATGCAAGGTGTACAACACCTAATCCTAACAATCTCCCACTTGTTGTATACATTGCATAAGGGGGTAACAAGTAAGCTCAAACATCAAGATAACAAACTCCATAGGCAACATGTACCATCCTGTAATCCAAGTGCTCCATGTGCTCCATCAAGATACCTATAACAAGAACCAAGGTGACCACCACCTCATCCATGAATGCTCACATCCTCCACCATGCCAACTGCACTAAGATAAGAACACATCCAAAGAGATGTCACACTAACTGTCACAAAGAAGCATAAACCTACCTCAACTTGATATCTCAAAAACACAAACACTAAATCCAATATGCACTAGTAGCTGTCAAGAATAAATCACCATAGCTGAAATGACACCCATAGCAAGTGCCAACACATCCAACTATCCATACCTCCAAAGTATATATATCATAGTAAACTTATGCCAACAACATATCCACCCATAAACCACAATAACAAACTCCATGTGCAAACCTGTCAAAGCATGACATACACATCTAGGAGCTCCCACTGCATGGGCAATGTCAAGATGAATGTAAACCTGGAATGAGCACATTCAACGCATCACTTTGTTAACATCCCAAAAAAAAGGAACCATCACAAAGGCATACCAAGTCTACTACCAACATCTCATAGAAGTAAACATGTAGTACCAAGGAACATCCACAATGATAAGAAAAACCTGCAAACTAAACACCTGTAGCATGTCCTCCTACACACACACCTCTAAATGCCAATTGTGTCAAGTATGATCTCCTCCATAACACCCCAAAACAAAATCCATAAGCACATCCAACCATCCAATCACCAAGATCAAACATAGCATATGCAACTAACATGGATGTAAGCATCTCAAAACAAGAAGATCAAACTCACTGTAACCATTCCCAAACCAAGGAAATTAGCCCAATAAACCATCTCCTAAACCCAACATGTACAAGGAGATAAACATGCCAACACTCCTCAAATGAACCCTCTAGAACCAAATACCCATGGCTCAAGATCAATATCCATGAGAAGACAAAGCATAAACATAATGCACCTGAAAGAAAAATGGGCAATACCTCTCAAGTGAACCACTGAGTAGACCAAGAGTGGGGAATGAGAATGCTCCTCCAGGATATCCAAGTCATCATGACTCAACCAAGAACACTCTCCTCATTGGTCCATGTTGAACTCACGTCCAACCAAGGTGTAGGATCCCTCAGACTTCCTACTGAAACCTTATCAAGAGTAACCATCTCAAGCAAATGTCTCTAATCACAAGAGAACACCAAGCCTCACCTAAGTCTCCAAGTATCCATGAGCACCTGTAACTGATCAATCCATGCTAAACACCAAGCAAATGATCAATGTACTCAAATACAAAGAGAACCAACCAAGATCAAAGTCATAGCTCCAACTGTAGAATCAAGAACATAAACATGACACCATGATCTAACATCCTCTCAAAAGAAGATCACATGAATAAATCATCATAACATGCACTATGCCACTACTCTAAACTAGTAATCAAGAGTATACCATGACATAATAACAAAACCATCCTACAACCAAGGATCACCTGTAAAAACCAAAAAGTCATAAATAATACCTCAACATCTCCAACACCTGATGTCAAAGAACTCTTACTGTAGCACACAGAATCCAAGAGCTCCTCCATGACACCAAAGATCACCTACTGAGGATAACCATCCATAATCAACAATGGATCCACATCATTGCCAAATGCTCCCACTGAACCGTGATACCGAGCAATCCCATAGTACAATGATGCACAAAACCAACACTGTCATAAGCTCACACAAAAACCTATGAATCCAAGCTCTCAATGACAACATGATAACCATCCTCTAAAGTAAGAAGATACACCACCAAACCATCACTGTCACAAGCTCCCACTGAATCGTGTAACCAAGCTATCCATGACATCGTGATACCAATCTCCTAAACCCATGAAGATACACCGCCATAACCTAAATCAGGATCCAATCCAACACCACCAACAATGCACCTGCATAAAACCATCATAACATGCCAAAGTCTCTAGTGCACAAGAAACATCCATGACATCATGATCACCACCAAATGTACCAACAAATCAACCCAACCGTGTCCACATATCTACATAATCATAGTCAACTGCATATATCTCATATCATGACTGTACTTGGTAATACCATCTCATCTCCTTAACATGACAACAAAACCAACAAACCAAGTGACTAAACCAAGCCACCAAAACTAAACATGCATCAACACTGAAATATCAATGGGCAAAGACAACCCATATCCAAGTCATAAATGCAACATGTAAGTATAGACCGCCTACAACATTGCACAACTTGTAGATATAACAATGCAACATAAAAATCCAACCATGTACTGATAACCATGTCAAAAATAGAATAATCTAAGATGTACAACTGAGCATACAATGAATCCAACATCAAATCTCCAAGATCCGATCATCCATAAACTCACAATATCACCATAGTCAAAGAAACTCATAAACAGCTTAGATAAAGAAAATAGCAAATAAACCATGCCAAAATATCTCCAAACCTAATCCACTGTGTAGTTCTCTGAACAAGCTTTCCGTTGACTATTCAAAGTCCAAAATCTGACTCCATATGCACCCGATATGCCCTCTCAAAGCTCAAAATAAACATCTGACTTCAACCAAGAAAAACACTATCAAAAATGAAAAATAATGGAACAAAACATGTACCAATATGTAGTTCTTGGAACTAGCTTTCCAACAACTATAAGAAGTCAAAAAACTGACACTCTGGGCAAAAGTTACATGCATTTGAAAAAAACTGCTATAAAAAGCCCTCCTGGTGGCTCTGTGGTGGTGCCCAGGTGGCGCTCTAGTGGTGGGAGGGTGGTGGATTTAAAAATCCATTTAAATTTAATTTAATTTTTCATTTTTAAAAGAAATTTCTTCCCCTCCTCTTCTGGACCCGACACCATTATAAAATATGGCTTGTAAAAAGTTTGAATTCCGGCGGATTTTGTGAACTGGTGGATTTTTGAAAATTTTCAAATTTTATTTTTTCTTTGTTTAAAGCCCGCATGGGTTGTGGCAGGCCCAACAGTCCCCGGCCGGACGGAGGCCACCAGCCGGCATACCTCCGTCGGCAAGGGAGCTGATAGTGGTACTGTCGGCTTCTGTCGGTAGTACCTTGTCGGCCTTTGTCGACAGCTGCAGACGGGGTACGGGTGGGGTCGCCAACCCCCCCTCCCCATAAATTTTATTTAATTTAATTTTTTTTTTTGGATTTTTGTTTTTTTAATTTTTCTAACTTTTTGTTTTTTTCATTTTGCAAGTACAAAAAATACTTTATGATGGGATTTTTTTAATTTTCGGACGACTGTACTGTTGACGTGCGTACAGCTGAATAGGGGTTGTATATATATATATATATTTTCTATAATCAAAATAGGGCATATTATATGTCAAAATTTCTCTCTCGGCCACCTTGAATCCAATCATGAGGTCCATTTTGTCCCAGGAGGTCATCTACAATTTCACCCCCTCAAAACCCTCATTTAAATGCATAACCAATAAACCCTATTTTGCCAAAATTTTCTCACACCCCAAATCTGCAAACAACCCATCATAACAGCAAACCCAAAACCATCAGATCTGCAATAAAACACCTACAAAACCCTCATATCTTGCCATTTCCTTTCATTCTCTCATGCAACCTAGGGTTATCCAATCCAATAACCAAAGCTCTGATACCACTTGAAAGGAAACTATGCAGCCATGTAATGACAATTTCCACATAACCCAAATCTAAAAAAATGCAAGTAAAATACTCAACATCAACATGCAAGAGAATAGACAACATACCCATCAAAGATGACACAAGATATACCCTGGGAAAACCCTCAAGAGGGAAAAACCCAGCCTCCAAAAGCATCCACACTCCATGTATTATTCAGCAATGAAAAACCCATTACAATACATCTGCAGAGACTCCATGAACACTTCTGAAGCACAAGCTATCCATGCATTCCATGTGACCAAGCATGAATCCACACATCCCATGCCATGCTTCAAACCCTCACACATGCACAAGCTCAACCTGCTAACCTGCAACAAACTGTCCAACCCTAAACAACTACCCTTGTGGTTGCTTTTATAGAAACAAGCTCCCACAAAACCAAGTGGTATTACATAAACCAAGTGCCCAAAAATACTACATCATGTGACCCCACATTTAATATTGGGTACTTTATTATTTTATTATTCCCCAACATTAAATAATTAAATTTGACAATTATGTCCCAATGTTACATACAACAAAGTGGCCCCAACATTATAACTCCTTGTGATGCACATTCACCTAGAAAACCCCTAGGTGCACCACACATAATAAATAAATAAAACATTACAAACATTATGCAAGGTGTACAACACGTAATCCTAACAGCTGGTATCTGTGATGTTGCTCTTGATGGAAAGAGGTTGGAAGATGTTGTCTACATTCCTTAGATTGCTCATAATTTGTTGTCTATCTATCAACTTGCTTAGGAGGGATTGAGCATTGAGCTCACTTTAGAACTTGCCATCATCAGGGATAGGTTTGATGTTCTTGTTGCCTATGGTCAAGCTAATCATCACTCCAAGGTATACAAGTTTATCAAATTATGGGATCGAGATCAACCTGCTCCTGACTCTCCAAACTCAAGGGTAGGAAGCACATCATCACCCCCTCCTTGCCAGGGTTGTGGAGGCTAGATTGACTTGGATCTTTGCATGGCACCATCTTCTTCCTTAGACACCTCTCAGTTGATATTTGCTTCAAAAGGGATGGATACATTCACTTCTTCAGACTTGTGGTACATGGATGGGTTCTCTTAAGGTCTATCCAACTTGGCTTCTAATTTCATCACTGGTCTTGAAGACATTCTAGAGGGGACTACTCTCCTTTATGGGGGGAATATCTAGTCCACATAATTTTTGGTTCTTTTTGTATATATGTGATGGTTGTAGTCCTTAGGGGGGATAATGTTGAGTCCTCCAAACATCACTCTTCCATCTTTTTTGCTTTTATATCATCTTTTTGGAGAGGGGTTTTGTTCCCACTAGGTTTTCCCCTTTTCTTCAATTGTGGGAGATTTTTTGCATCTTTATGTACATGGGTACCTAACATGGCCTCGTAGCCGGGACCCATCTTCTTGCATAATCATTGCATTTTTTTCTCCCTAAGTTGAACTTATTGGGGGGTGTTAGTGTAATTAATTAATTAATTATTACACTAGCATAAGTTAACTTAGGTCATCCATCATTTAGTCCTAGGTTAGATTTTAATAAATCATTTAATAAATGGGGTAATATTCCCTTCCATGTTTGTAGGGATAAGATTCCTTCTAGAAGATGAGTTGTCCTTCTAGAACTTATCTCAAAATTTAATAATTTCCTAGATAGGGTTCACATGTTGTCACATGTTGTTGGATCATGACACATGACAACATCTCTTGCATCTTAGGTTTTCTCTTTTTCCTATTTAATCAGGCATTTTGTTCATTTGTAACATATCATCATATCATATCAAATCAATATAGAATATTTATTCAACATTCCATTGTTGCAACACTTTCCTTTGTGGTTGATTATCTTTCATGGAAAAGGTCCTTTATTGAAGATTCTGGAGCTTTAGGGACTGTGCATCCATAATCTTATCAAAACTGGTAGCAAATGAAGTTAGAAGTCAAGGAGGAAAACTATCAGATGAAGATATAATCGAGAAGATCCTGATCACTTTACCAAAATGTTACAATGATAAGATCTTTGTTATTGAAGAAATGTATGATACTAAGAAGTACACTCTAGAAGAGTTGTTTGGCACCTTGCAAGCATTTGAGATAAGGAAAATTTGGAAAGATGGAAAGACATAAGAGAAGACAAAAATGACATTTAAGGCTTTGAATATTGAAGAATTGGATAGCGATGATGAAGAGTTGGAAGCAAACTTCACCAGGAAATTGAAGAAAGGTACCAAAAAATATAAAGGTATGTTACCCTTTAAATGTTTCGGTTGTGGTAACATTGGTCATTATGATTTGAGATGTCTAAATAGGGCTATACATAAAAAGAAAAAGGATTAAAAGGATAAGGATGGGAAGGATAAGAAGTATAAGAAGTTGTACTATGTTAAGGAAGAGACAGGTATTTCTAATGATGAATCTAAAAATGAGGTTGATGATAGTGAATGCTTATTCTTACCTTTGGAAAATAAATCTGTATCTACCAACTCTAGAAAATGTGTAAGCAAGAAGGCTCCAAAGGTTAAGAAGAATAGGATGGAAGGTACTTTGGTTACCATTTTTTCATGCAAGATAGGATGAAGACTACTGGGTAATTGACAGTGGATGTTCAAATCACATGACCAAAGATAAGAGTAAGTTCGCTAAACTTGAAAAATATAATAATGGTTTAGTCATGTTTGGTGATGATTCAGGAGCTAATATCTATGGTAAAGGTTTAATTATTTTTGATGGAGTGCATAATACTGATGATGTATACTATGCGAAGGGTTTGAGGCATAAACTTCTAAATGTTGTGTTATGCCTTGCATAACCACACCATTTTAAACTTGATTAAAATGGGTCCCCCCCTTTTCTGTTTTGTTTTCCTTTGGTTTTGTGTTTTGTGCCTTGGGATTTTTCTTTCTTCCTTGCGCCAATTTTTCTTTGTTGTTCTGGTGGACGTGGAATGCAAATCAAAACTGAACTTTGGAATTTGTTACAAGTTCCAGTATTGTTTCTTGTTCTAGTTCCGGTTCTATCCGTTGCATTTTTTTTCCTTTTATCCTTGTGTTTGGTCGTGGGGTGTTTTCTTCCCTTCTTTTTCTTTCTCTTGTCTCTTTCCTCATCATCTATTTGTGTGTTGTCAGAGGCAGAGTTGGGATGGAAACTGAACCTATAACTTGGAAAAGTTTTAGGGTCAGGTTTTTGTTCTGCTTCCGCCCCCGTTGGGGTTCGGTTCCGATCCCGCTTGTGTTTGTTTTTGTTTGTTGCTTGTGTTTGGTCTCTTTTGTGGGGCCGAGTTCGGAAAGGATTTAAGATTTGGAGTTTTTGCAAAGTTCTGTTTCCTCATTCGGTTTTGACTCTGCCCCTTGCCTTGCTGCGAGTCCTGAGGTTTCTTTGGTTTTTGCAGATGCGGAATCAGAATGTGGGTTGAACTTGGAAATGTTGGTCCTTTCTAAGTTTAGTTTTCATTCCAGCTCCGGTTCTAGATCTGATCGCTTGGTCGATTGGTAGAGTTTTGGTTTTCGCATACTTGCTTTCTTGCAGGGTCAGAGCCAAAATGGTGCAAAGAATTTAAAGTTAACGAATAGTCTTGTGTTTTGTCCCCGTTCTGACTTCGGTCTCGGTTTCAATTTCATTTTGGTTCCGCCTCTGCTAGAGTTGAGTTTTTGCTGAGTATGAGAAAGGGGAAGGTATGAAAGGTAAGACAAGGAATGGTATTTTCTATGCTTTTAGAGGACTGATGAGGGCATTGTTTTGTAGGGTTAAAACATGTCACGAACGTCGGATGCTACTTCTCAAGGGAGTCAACCTGTAGAAAGTTCTAGGTAGAGAGGAAAACCTAAGAGGAAGAAGTCATGAGTCTTAATGGTGGATGAGACGTCTATTGGAAAAATTAGATCGACATTAATGACAATGCTTCAGAACATTCAAGGAAACTCTGCAAGGGAGTCTCGAGGTCAAGGACGAGGGCATCTAAGTTAGTGGCTCATTACGTTTGTGGTTGAATATGTTAAACTAGGGTTGTGTTTAGGGTTCGAGGATTCTCAATGCTTACTTCGTATTTCACCCTAGTTCATTTGGTCAAAATGTCCAACTGTATCACATGTCAGCGAGACACTAAAATCATGTCTCCCCAATGCCAAGGTGTCTGATTGAAGCTCCATCAGTGAGACATCCACCGTCGCCATGAGATATAGGTTTCATTATGACAAACCAAAGGTCATGCCGATCTCTGAGATTTTGCCTAACTTCAGGACTTTCCTTTCTGGTCAAATTTTCCTAGATTCCTTCAATCTCCTGGAAATGTGTTGGTGTTCAGAGTTTTGCATCCTTCACATAATTCTGGTCTAGTTGGATTTTCCCAATTTCTCCTTCTTCCCTTTGTTTTCTCGAAATTCATGTAGTGTTGTCATCTTCGCGAAATTCTGGTCCATCGAGATTTTTCAAGATTTTCTAGAAGGCATTGTGGAACAAGAAAATTTGGTGAAATGGATGGTTCTAATGATAAATTATTATTTTTCCATGCTTTAATTTGGTAAATTGCGTAGTGATTTATGCATTCTTTTGTTCATTTTGATGATCCATTGTTGACATTGGTGCTTAATCAGGAGAATTTGCCTGGTTTAGAATTTTCTGAAATTCCTTCCAGGCTAGTTTTCCCGGGTTTGCTTGAAATCCTGAACTTCTCAGTGTTGATGCTTAAGGGTTGATTTAATGGTTTTATCATGATTTTGAGCTAACACTTTGATGAAATTTTGTCAACACTTGAATTCTAACATTGGTGTTTGATGAATGCAGGCCGAGTCTAGAAAGGCAGTGACTGGAATGGCTAATAGAGGCACAAAGGGATCATCCATCTCTGAAATAGGAAAAAGGAATCAAGTTGTACGTGAAGAGTAGGATTCCTGAGAGCAAGAAAGACTAGGACAATAAAATGGGACAGTTGGAGAATGATATTAATGCTATTGAATGGTGAACTAGGGTTTTTCCTATGCCATGTGCAGATGGCTTGTAGAGGACATTATTGATGACGAAGGCCATAATGGAGCAAGGTATGGGTGACGTGGAGGAAGCAATTAATGAAAACCTGCGTCGAAAGTTGTGCTTCCTCATCATTTTGCTTTACCTCTTCTTCATGCATTTTGGTTTGAGTTATGAGGCAGATCTTGGGACTATCTGGTCGGTGCCCTTGAATTTAATGCATGTTGACTTTGTTTTGAACTCTTCTAGGGATGACTCCTTTTGGTACCGAATTATTTTGTAAACCCTAAATTGGGCCGACGCATTTGATGCATTTTATAAATATGGTATTTCACCTCTTTTGTAAGGGTTAGAAATTTGTTAGAAGAGCTAGAAGAGTTAGAGAGTAGTTAGATAGGTTAGAGGAAAGTTAAGAAGGGTGAAGAAGATTTAGAAGGTAGTAGAACAAAGGTAAAAAAAAGTGAATTTAGTAGTAAAGCAAGTTAGGATTTTCCAATAAGTTAGACATTTTTTTGTAGTTCAACAGGAAGAGGAGGTGATGTATCTTCTTGATTTTCTTAGCATAGATGTAGATAATTCGAAGACATGGGTTTTCTGTACACTGGTGATCTTGCCATATTTGTAAATTTTGCTTATTTGTTTCATTGAAGTAGGAGTAGCCAAATTTAAACCTACTTTATATTATGCTCTAGAATGGTATTCATTTTTGGTTAATCATTTGATTTGAAAAGCTTTCAAGGAATGAAATTTTATCTTATGTTTTTTTTGAATGATGATTTGCAATCTATTGTTAAAGTTTGCACTGTGAATGAATGAAACTTTGTATCAATTACAAGTTAATTTTATTTTGCTGTTCTAGTTTAGGAATTCCTTGGAAGGTAACAAGTTTGATTAGTTGAATGAATCAACATTATTTTCAGTTTGAAAACCTTGCTCTATATTTTTCTATTTCTTTAAAACCCTTGGTTAAAGTAGGTTTAGATAGATGTTTGATCTTGCAACAATCTAGAAGCTCAAAACTAGCAAGCCCCTTGAACATTATAGACATATTGACCACTTCGTGAAATAGCGACATTGTGAACCGACATCAAAGACCTTGGGAGGTGATTAGTTTGGTTACTGATTATCTCTTTCAAGAATGGTGAGATATTTTTACTTTTATCTTACCTACATGTTGTGGGTCAATTTGGCACATCAACATGTTGGTCAAATGTGTAGCAATGGTTTTAAACTTTTGTTTCAAAATAATACCTGTGAAATCATAAAAGGATCCAAAAATGAAGATATGATTGTTGTTGGAAGAAGAACTCATGGAAATATCTATTAGCTGAAGGGAGTTGATGGTCATTTCCTTGTATCTAAAATTAGTGAAATTTGGTTATGGAACCGGAGATTGGGACATGTGAACTTCAATAACCTAGTCAAGATTAGTTCTAAGGAGATTGATCAAGGATTTCCTAGAATCACAAGACCTACTAATGTTATTTGTAGAAGTTACCAATTGGGAAAACATATAAGATGTAGCTTTAAGGGAAAAGAACATTCTACTACCAGAATGCTAGAGTTAGTACACACTGATCTTTGTGGTCCACCAAAGACTGGAAGCCTGAATGGTGACATATATTTTATGTTGCTTATTGATGATTACACTCAAATGACACAGGTTTCTTTTCTCAAAGAAACAAATTAGGCCTTGGATAGGTTTAAGGTATTCAAAGAAAGAGTGGAAAATGAAGTAAATATGAAAATTAAGTGTTTGAGATCTGATAGAGGTGGTGAATTCACTTCTGGTGAATTTAATGCATTTTGTGGGAAGCATGGCATAAAAAGATAGTTTTCTACTCTGAGAAACCCATAACAGAATAAAGTAGTTGAAAGGAAAAATAGGACAGTACAGGAAGCTTCTAGAACTATGATGAAAGAGTCCAATGTACTGGATGTATATTGGAGAGAAGTGATACGTACTGATGTTTATGTTCTTAATAGAGTTTAGATCAGACACAACAACACAAAGACAACTTTTGAGTTATGGACTACTAAGACTCCTACTATGAAATATTTTAAGGTATTTGGAAACATATGTTATATTAAAAGAGATGATGAAAATATTGGAAAGTTTGATGCTAGATGTGATGAAGGAATATTTATTGGATACTCTACTACTAGCAAGGCATACCGATGTTTTAACAAAAGATTGAGAAAGATTATTGAAACTGCTAATGTGAAAGTTGATGAAGACATACGCAGACCTATTGAGATAAGTGAAGTTGAACCTGATGATCCTATCTATAGACATTTACCTGAAGAAAATAAGGAGAAGGAATAAGAAGAGAAAGAAGAAGAAAAAGTGGAAGAAGAATAAGAAGAGAATGAACCAGAACCTACTACTAGGACTCCTAAATATGTAAAGAAGAATCATCTGGAAGATCTGATAATTGGAGACAAGAGTAAAGGTGTAAAGACAAGAAGTAGAGTTTCAATTGAGGTAAATTTGTGTTTACTTTCTAAAATAGAACCTAAATCTATAAAAGAAGCATGTGAATATGAAAGTTGGATGAGAGCTATGAAATAGGAATTGCAACAAATAGAAAAGAATCAGACATGGGAAATAGTCCCTAAGCCTGTGAACAAAAATGTGATTAGCTCAAAATGGGTGTTTTGGAATAAGTTGAATGAAAATGGAGTAGTAAGGAATAAGGAGATAGTGGTATGCAAATTATATTTGCAAGTTGAAGGTATAGATCTTGAAGAAAAATTTTCCCCTATGGCCATAATGGAAGCTATCAGAATTTTTTTGGCATTTTCCGCCCACAAGGACTTCAAGGTATATTAGATGGATGTTAAGTCAACTTTTCTAAATGGTGAGTTGGAGGAAGAAGTGTACATGGAGAAACCTAAAGGGTTTTAGTTGTATGACAAGCCAAACATGGTTTGTAAATTGAAGAAAGCATTGTATGGATTGAAGAAAGCTCCTAGAGCTTGGTATGCAAGACTGGACAAATACCTGTCAAAGAAAGGATTCAAAAAAGGTTATGCTAATAGAAACCTCTACTTCAAAGTGCAAGGTAATAAGATGTTGATTGCAGTTATTTATGTTGATATCATTTTTGGTGGAAATGATGGCATGTGTAAAAGGTGTATTGAAGAAATGCAGAAAGAATTTGAGATGTCTATGATTGGTGAATTGAATTTCTTCCTTGGTCTACAAGTGAATCAAACTGATAAAGGGATATTCATCTCACAATATAAGTATGTAAAAGAGTTGTTCAAGAATTTTGGGATGAAAGATTCTAAACCAGTTTGTAACCCTATGGTAACCAGATGTAAACTAAACAAAGATGATGAATCTACTAAGACTGATTAGAGCAAATATAGATCCATGATTGGTGGACTGTTGTACCTCACTACTACCAGACCAGATATTATTCATCCAACATGTTTAGTTGCTAGATTTCAATTAGATCCTAGAGAAGCACATCTTATAGCTATAAAAAGGATATTTAGATATCCTAAAGGCACACCGAATTATGGACTATGGTACCCTACGAGTAATGATTTCACTTTGAGTGCTCATATAGATGCTAATTGGGTTGGTTGTGTAGATGACCAAAAGAATACTAGTGGTGGTGCTTTCTTTCTTGGCAAAATATTAGTTTCATGGTTGAGTAAAAAGAAAGACTCGATTTCTTTATCCACTATAGATACAAAATACATTGTTGCAGCATCCTATTGCACACAAGTTTTGTGGATGAAGCAAACTTTGAAAGACATTGGTGTGGTATGTGATGAGCCTATTTCCATTTTCTATGATAATACAAGTGCAATAAAAATTTCAAAGAACCTGGTTATGCATTCAAGAACAAAGAAAATATCTATCAAGTATCATTTTCTGAGAGAAAAAGTGCTAGAGAATGAGGTCAAACTAGAGTATGTGACAACAAAGGAACAAATTGCAAACATATTTACTAAGGCTCTTCTGAAGGATACTTTTGAGCATCTTAGGGAGAGGTTGGGGGTCATTGGCCCTCCTAACTAAGTGCACATGAAGGTGCATTAGTCTAGTGAATTCATAAATTCTTCATTTATCTGGACTGATAGATGGGTCTACTTCGCAGGGGGAGTAGAAAAGGTTTCCATTGTTGTAGGATAAGTTTACTCCTAAGGGGGAGTAATGAGAGCAGTTGTTCTTTGCTATTGATGTCAAAGGGGGAGAAAAAGTCATGTGAAAAACAATTTCAGAAGAAGAGAAGGTGTTCTCTTGGGGTATTGTGCAAAAATTTTGTTTTTGATGGTTTTTCACATCATGTGTTCCCATCAATGACAAACGGGGGAGATTGTTGCAAGTATGGGCTAGTTTATTGATGTTTTCATTGATGTCAACATTTTTCAATATGTTGCATATTGTACATGTATAGTTGAGATGTTGCTAAGATGATGTGAGTACATGGAGCTATCTTATATGGCTATAGATGCGTTGTTTTGATGAGTTTCCAAGTGCTTTTGAGAAAATTAATAAATAAGAGAAGTTAGAGTGATGAATGAGTTTAGATTGTGATCTAGTATGTGCTTTGTGTTTCTTCTGTGTTGACCTGTGCCTGTGCAGTTATGAATTTTTCATTATGGTGATCTAATGGTGATATATTATGAGTTTTAGTTTCTGGTGAGATGGTATGTGAAAGTTGTGTCCACCAGTATGTGTGTTCTTACGACAGAGTTGATCTTCTGTGGACTGGAAGAAATAATTTTGCTCCACAATCTTCAAATGTTTCATTTAAGATCTTGCCAATCTGGGATATGTTTTGCGAAGGTATTTTCTATACTTTGGTGAAGAAGGTTGAAGTTTGGTAATTTGGAAGTCATGTTTCTATATTCCAATACAAGTTTGCATAGTTCGAATGATCTGGTGAAAGGTATTCAGTGTATGAAGTATATTTTTGTTGTTGTGGATGTATCTAAAGAAGTCTAAGATGAAGTCTTGTGAATAATGAAGTGTGTTGAGGTGTTTGTGTGTCATCTTCATCTTGGGAAGTGTGTGCATCATTGTTATTTTATGTTTTCATTAGGTTTGGTTGGCCTAGTGTTTACACTTCATTTGAAGGATAAAATTTAATTGAGCAATAGTGTAGAACATTCAAAAAAATAATTTTATTGGTCCACTCTTATTCCTTTCCACTGCGGGAACTTTCAGTTGTAGACCTAATTTGAATTTATGAAATGGGTTATTTTGTGGTCGACCTTGGTAAATACTTCTAAGGTTGAGAATGGTATAAAAGCAAGTTGAATTGTGAAGATTTGTATGAAAGTGTGATGCAAAGTGATGAATGTGTGCCACAAATAATAAGAGCAGAAGTGTGTGTGAGTGAGTTGTGATAGTAGCTTTTCAGTGTGCTAAAGGCAGTGAGCTTAAGGTTTTTGTAATCTTGCAAATGTGCTTTAATTGCAGTGGTGGATCTTTTTTTCTCTTTTGTATATGTAAGCAGTGAGCCTCCTTGTTGGACAATGAGTCCTTTGTAGGTAGTGAGCCTTTGTATTTGGACAGTCAGTCCTTTGTAGGTAGTGAGCCTTTGTATTTGGACAGTGAGTCCTCTTTTTGGTAGTAAGCCTTTGTATTCAGTTTTATAGTCTTTATATTGTGAGTTAACCCTCACCATGGTTTTTCCACATAAAAATTTGGTGTTCATTGTGTTGATTTACTTTCTATTATTTGTGTTTCATGCTCATATTTAATAATAGAATGGTGTGGTTGATGAATTGATAAGTGATAAAATTTTCAAGTTTGAACTTGTGTGACAACTGATTCACCCCCCCTCTTGGTTATTCTGCACCTGTTTAGTAGTGTTAACAGAGGTTCGGATAACCTTCTGTGTTTAAACTACTTGCAAAGTTGGTTTGTTATTTGTAGAAGCATGCCATGGCATGTATGAGTGGATTTAGGTCCTAGCTAAAGTGTGTTATCACTAATTCATTTGACTACAAAATACAACAAAACTTTATGACAAAAGATGTACAATTAGATGAATTTTTGGGTACCTGTGTATTTAATGTGAAATTTTCAATTTTTTTAAAAATTGTGCCTGATGTTCATCAAAATTTTGACGCTCCATGATTTTCCTCACTTTTTCGACGAATGTCAAGCATAAATTTTAATAAATCAAAGTGATTTTGACAATTTATCTATACTTGCGACAATGTTTTCATTCTATACTTGTGAATTTTCCCTACTTGCAAATTTGCTATACTTGTGACAATTTGTAGAGGTTATAGGCCAAATTTTTTTAGTATAAAATATCAAAATTATTAGATTTTGTTACTTGTCTATGATTAAAAATTATTGGAGTGTGAGTTTGATATTTTTTGAAGATCTAAATACTCAAGCTTGGTAAAGAAAAATCATGTCAAATAATATTAGTGTAGAACAAAATGAAGAGACACTTGCTAGATTGTGGGCTAGATTGAAAAAAAAGGGTGATGGGAAATGTTATTGTCCTTGCAATAATTGCAAGGGCTTAAAGATGAGAACACTTTTAATTGCAATAGCTGAGAAAAATTGTAGGAAACATGGTCACGTTGAAGGGGGGCATGATTATAGTCCATTGTAAGTTGTTCATTATATGTGTTTATATTGATTGAATTTGTAAATGTTTATATCATTTTAACATTATATATATATATATAATCACTTGATCATGATCATGGTTTATTTGTGTCGATCATTATTATAAAGGTGGGGCACCCTAGGGCACATGATATGGATTATCATGACTCAGAGAATGTGGTTTTGCAAGTAGAGGAACATGGAGCTATGAATATCAAAGATGAAGTTAATGATCCTATGGAAGAAGATGATCATGCACTAGAAAACATAATTGAAGATGATGGTACAAATATATTGATCCATAACACATTTAGTGGCGCAACTGATCATGATGATCAAGATGACTTTGATGATGTTCATGATTTACCTATACTTGAGAAGGCATACAAGCCCCTTTATGAAGGCTCCCAAACAACTTTTCTCTTTGTTGTATTGTTGCTAGTGAACTTGAAGGTTATGAATGGTTTATCCAACATAGAAATCTCATGGATGTTAAGGCATGTCATATATGCCATCTTTTTTCATCTATTTTTGTTGTTAGTTCATCACTAGTAAATAAAGGATGAAGTATGTACCATTAATATTCTTTATATTAACAAATTATTTTTTTGTTGAAGATTGATAAGTGATTTTTTGTTACCACCATAAAATATTTTACCTCGTTCATACTGAGATTTATTTGCCATTATGAAAGATATTGGAATGGAGTATCAAGCAATAGATGCATGTCCCAATGATCATATTATATGTCATAAATAACATGAATTTGCAACAGAATTCCCATAATGTCATATTAGTAGATATCGAACAAATCAACTAACAAAAAAGGTGCCTCGCAAGGTTCTTCATTATATTCCCATTATTCCACGTATGCAACGATTATTTAGGTGTGAAAGCTTAGCGCAATTTATGGATTACCATACACATAATAGAAGTGGACATGACATTCTTCGAATGCCTACATATGGTTCTGCATTTAGGGACATGGAGGGAAAATGGCCACACTTTAAAGAACCTTGTAATCTCAAGCTTTCATTGGT
Organism: Sequoia sempervirens; assembly: GCA_007258455.2. Lineage (NCBI taxonomy): Eukaryota > Viridiplantae > Streptophyta > Pinopsida > Cupressales > Cupressaceae > Sequoia > Sequoia sempervirens. The sequence continues at coordinate 139,020,015 of VDFB02000007.1, read as the reverse complement.
AGCGGACAGTGTCAATCTATTTGGAGAGTTGAGATTTATTTACTCAATTTGGCCTATTTTTGTTATCAACAATAACATTCCTCCATGGATGTAAATAAAGAGGGAGCACATAATGTTGGAAATGATTGTTCCAGGTATTTGTTTACATCAATTTTCTTTATCATAGTAGCATCTCATTTTTCTTATTTGTTGCATAATGAATTATTGTTAGCACTTGGATTTTGCACCCTGTTGAATGTGAAATTCAACAATCCAATGTAACATGGGAAGACCTCTAAAGCTATGGGTTCCTCATAAACAGAGGTCAACCTCCAGAGAAGGCCAGCTTCCTTTGTGTTATCACCTAATTGCTGATCTTTGTAAGGAAAAGGGAGAAGAAGTGCATGAAAAAGAAAACTAAACCCTATGGTGATACACTGAGCTAACAAAAATCATGAAATGAAAAAAAGATGAACATACATTGGAAAACTAATGATAGAAAATTCGTTTACTCAACATAAAATTTGTGAACTTATGCATCATCCTTGAAAAGGCTTAATCTGCATATATATTTTAAGAAGGAAAGATGAATTTCACAACTTTAAAGTTCAAATGCAGACTTAGGAAAAGCACAGTTCAAAACTTGCATAATCTAAAAGACAAAAATGAAAGTAGTATTAATACTAACACTGGTTTCCAAGGTAATCTCTATATTTCATATTCCAAAATCCAAATGAGCTACAAAGCATACATCAGCTGAGAAAGGATTTAAGACAAATCACTAACTCTCTAGAATTCATAATCCGAACTCCTTTACAAAGAAGAAAAAAAGCCATATATACAAAAGTCCCAGCCACTTAAGGCTTACTAAAATATTAGCCTCCAGAAAGATCTTCCCCTAGATCTTTTTTTTTTAATGAAGTTAATGCTGCCCTCAAGTGTATCCCTGCTATCCATGTCGGTGAAGGGTCACTCTAGGAATGGCCTCCTTGATCTTTTGCAACAATCACATTAAATTCATGGTCCCCGTGTCCACCTTCAAACTTCCACCAGGGATACTTTGAATGTTTCTAAGTGCTATCATAAATGTCACTCCAATCCTACCAGTCAACATCCCAATTGTCCTTGTGGTCTCATCCTTTCTATTCTTCTCCTATTCTAGACCCTTCCGCAAGTTGACCTCTTCTGGAAACAACATCGGATTTTCCCATTAGATCTCCACACTATTGCTTCCCCAAGCTGCTCCATCGCTTTTGATCTCAGAGCATATCTATGCCACTTACATTTTGTTGATCTTCTTTTCAGGGGTAGTCACAATAGTCAAACTGCCCATGGTCCATATTTAGCTCCTTCTGATTGGTTGAACTCGTGCCCCATAGATTTCCAAATGGTCAAAGGTCGCTTCATCAGAATTGCATGTCAGTGAGACAATAGCCGTGTCTCCCCGATGTGATTGTGCCCTTCAATAGTTATCAGCATAGCTCACAACCATCGGCAAGAGTTCATAGGGAGCTCAAAATTCATATTGACATCCCTAAAACCATCAGCAAGAGCTCTCGCCGAAGTCTGCAACAGACCCATCACTATTGGCAAGACACCACTAGGTCAGCGGGACTTCATAGTGAAATCCTCCATTCTCCCCAAGCTCACCTCATTTCGGCAAGAAAGTATTGAGTCGGCAAGACTTCTCATCGAAGCTACCCTATTTTGGCAAGAGCTTATTTCAGTCGGGGATACTTTTCTCGGTTAGCGAGATCTTTCGCTGAGCTCCCTTCCTTCGCCGAGACCTCCTTTCTTGTCAGGGAGACATCACTAGGTTGGCGAGACCTTTCACCAGGCTCAAATATTTCCTCAACACCATTTCACTTTGACAAGAGTTCATCCTGTAGGTGAGACTTTACCCCTTCACTAGCCCCTGTCATAGAGACCTCAACAATTGGCAAGACATTATGCCAAACCATGAACCCTCGGCGAGACTTTTCCTCTTCAGCTAGACCTTTTACCGAAGGCAATATTTTTTCCTCCTCGCCAACGGCCTTGTGAACAACTATCGGTGAGAATTTCATCTGTCGGTAGGACCTTTCATTGAAGCCACCACATTACACCCAGACCTTACCCTTTCGGCGAGACTTCACCGGGTTGGCAAGACATCACGCTGAAAGCACCAACCTTCCCTGAGACTTCCATCTTTTGGTAGGACTTCTCCCTGACACCAACCATTTCGGTGAGACTTTTGTCTACTGGCAAGACTTCATGCCGAAGCCTTCATCTCTCGGTGAGCTCAGACCCTCATTTGGGGATACCACCACTTGTTGGTGAGACATCTCAGTGAGCCCCAAACCTTTCAGTGAGAGCTCCATCTTTTGGTAGGACCTTCTGCCGATGCCAATATTACACAGAGAGTTCCATTCTTTCGGTGAGACTGTAGTTGATCAACAAGACCTCATGCCGAACACAGATGTCTTGGTGACCTGAGGGAAAATTCAATTCATCTGCCCCCTTGAATACTTGAAAAATATACCTCTGCCTGATTTAGCCCATAGGTGAAAATTGGGCAACATTTCTAACATCCTTTGCTGGATGTTTGCCTGCTAAACCTGGAAACCAGTAGCCAAAACTTGTCCATTGGGCTTAGAGTCACTTAGTAAAAACCTCAAAATAGACCAAGAGCAGCTTGTACATGGTTGCAACTCACTCGAGACTCATGAAGTAGATCAGGACACTGGAAACTCGTTAAAACAAAGAAACTTAAATGAAATTATTTACTATGCTGGAATAGCACTTAGGGAATGAAACAACAACTAAACTAAAGTGCAGAAGCACTTATTAAAAGCATAAAACCTATCCTAATATGTACAATAATAAATCATGCCTCAAAATAATGTTTGAGGTGAATCCCATTAACTGGGATTGGTAACCTTTCCTTATCCAAGTTTGATAACTAGAATGCATTATGCTCTTTACATTCAGTAACAACAAAAGGGCCTGCCCAGAAATGGTCAAATTTTGTATGTTTTCCTGGACCACTCTTTAGCACATCCCACTTGAGAACAATATCCCCTTCTTTGTAAACTTTGGCTATAGCTTTCTTATCAAATGTTTTCTTCGTTTGGAGCTGATGATACTCCAAAGTTTTCATTTCTTTGTCTCTTGATTCTTCAAGCTCCATGAGCTTTGAATATCTCACAGCCATTGGGTCCTGCTCTTCATACATCTCCAACTGGTGAACAATGTCTAGAGCTGGAAGCTCTACAAATAGAGGTAATCTAGCCTCTTTACCATAAACGATGACATATGGAGAATTACCAACTAATCTCTTGGGGGTTATTCTATCTGCCCAAAGTGCAGATTTTAATGTGGCATGCCAAATTATTTGATTCTCCTCCATAGTCCTCTTAATGATTCTGATCAAGTTTTTATTTGTACTTTCAGCTAATCGATTACCCTATAGGTAATAATTGGAGGAAGTATTCAGGTGAATTTCGTGTTTAATAGCCCAATCTGTGACTCTTAACCCAACAAATGCAAGAGCATTAGCTAAAATGATGGAGTCAGGAACTCCAAATCTGGTGATTATATCTTCATAAAAACTCAAAATAGAAGATTCATTTGCTTCTTTCAAAGCTGCTACCTCTGTCTATCGTGTGAAATAGTCTGTAGCAGTAATCACCCACTTGTGACCAGCACTAGATGGTGGATTAATTGGCCCAATAAAGTCAATGCCCCATTTCATGAAGGGCTGCTCTACCTGAATTGGATGTAGAGGCATAGTAGGCAGCTTTTCCTTTCCTACAAACAAAGCACATTTCATACACTTCCTTGACCATGCATATGCATCTTTAAACAAGTTGGGCCAGTAGTAACCAGCTCTCATAATTTTCCAAGTAGTTTTCCTTGGAGCAAAGTTCTCTCCTGAAGCTCCATCATGAAACTCATGTAGTACCTTTTCTATTTGATCAGTATCAATACAACTTAACAAGACACCATTTAGATCTTTCCTGAAAAGGATTTTATCAATAAGGAGATAAGGAATTGACTAAAATCTGAAGTATCTTTATTTTTCTCTGTCCAGAGTTGGTGGGAATTCACCGATATGAAAAAAGTGGGTCATTTCTTAAACCCAACTTGCAACTAATGCAGGTGCATCGGCTTGAACATTTTGAGACTCATCTGTATTAGTTAAAACAACACCAGTTTCTAATTTTTGTACATCTTCAGGGGTTGAGGCAAGCTGCTCACAAAGTCCTCTACCTCTGACAAATTTTGTGATGTTGATGTTGACATCAAATTCCATTACTTTTGTGATCCACCCTACTCTTTTCTCACTCAGATCTTTGTTCAACAAAAACTCCTTCACACTTAGGTGTGCAACCAAAATATGAATTTTATTGCTCGAAACTAGAGGCTTAAACTTCTTTAGGATTCTAATCACAACGAGAACATGTTTCTCCACAAATGTATATTTCTCTTCATAATCAACAAGTAATTGACCAAAGAAAGCTATTGGCTACTCTAAATTATCACTGTTTTTCTAAACCAGCATAGCAGAAATTGAACTAACGCTGCCAAAGGCATACAAAAAGAAGTCTTTAGAGAAATTTGGATTTACTAGTGTTGGAGCTGATGCTAAAGCTTCTTTGATTTCTTCAAAACTATGTTTTTCCTCTCTCGTCCAACTGAAAACTGCATTCTTTTTGAGCATGGTAGTCAAGGGTTGTAGTAAATTTGCAACATCAAGAATGAATCTTCTTAAAAGGTTGATTCTCCGTAAAAAGATCTACAATCCTTTCTTGTGATTAGGCAATGGCAGTTCAAGTATAGCCTTAACTCTTTCATGATCAATGGTAACTCCATCTTTTGATACTATGTGACCTAATAGTTTACCTTCATGGAATGCAAAAATACTCTTTTTTTGATTGAGAGATATTATATATTCTCTACATTTTTCAAAAACTTGCTTTAGATGTGTCAAGTGTTCATCTACATTCTTTAAATATATGGTTATGTCTTCTAAGTAAACCAACAAAAATTTTTGGATTAAACTTTGAAATGCCATATCCATGGCATGCTGAAAGGTGGCACCAACATTAGATAAACCAAAAGGAATTCTCTTGTAGGCCATAGTGCCCCATTTTGTTGTAAATGTTGTTTTATACTGATCCTCCTCTTTGACTATAATCTGGTTATAACCAGAATATCCATCTAGAAGAGTAAATCTTTCTGAATCAGCAACAACTTGGAGAATTTGTTCTATAGACGGTAAGGGATAATGATCTTTCAGAGACACTCTATTAAGGCCTCTAAAATCCACACATAATCTTATCTCACCATTCTTTTTTCTAACCGAAAAAAGGTTAGAAACCCAGGGTGTGTGTTTAATTGGAAATACAATACCCCCCTCAACTAACTTGGTCAACTCTTTGATCATTAAATGTTCAAGCTTGGAGTTCAATGGTCTCTATTTTTGTCTAACAGGCTTGGCATCAAGTTCTAACTCAATTGTATGTTGTGCAATATGAGGATCAAACCCTCTTAAATCAAAATATTACCAAGCAAAAACATCATGATACTCTTGGCATAAAACAATGAAAGCTCTCTTATCATCAACTGAACATATTTTGCCTAATTTGAGAAGCTTACCTTTAAAGATTTCCACTTCTTCATAATGATCTTCTTTCACTTGAATGCCGACTTTGTTCTTCTTAAGCTGGTCATCAGAATTGAATATGGATTCCAAGGTAACCAACCCTTTGGGAAGTTTATTTGTCTTCAGTTGTATCACTTGATCATCATACTACTGTTTAATCTTTTCTTGGTTTGCTACAAAAAATTGATCTTCTTGGAGCAGAAAGGTTAAGATCTTCTCATCACTTTCAAATACCTGCCAGTTAATGTTTTTATTAGAAATTGATGGCCTAATAACCACCTTGACATACAGCTGTTTTTTATCCTCTTTAATACCGCCTGGGATATCAAACTGTGCTCCAATTTCTGCAAGTCTATCAGCATGCTTATTCTGATTTTGTGGAATAGAAATCAGATTGAAGGCATAAATTCTTCAATTATATTCCATACTCTATTTCTATAAGACTTCAAAGCATCATTCTTGGCAACATTTAGCCCTCTAACCTGATTAAATATCAATTCATTGTCTCCATAGACTTTTAACAGTCGATTCCTCTCTTCCTTGCCTATTCAAGGCCTTGAATGAGTCCTTCATACTCAGCACTATTGTTAGAACATGCAAAAGAAAAATGAAATGCTGAAAAATACTTATCACCCTATGGAGAAACCAACATTGTACCTCCACCTGCTCCATTCTTGCTTCTAGAACCAACAAAAAAGATTTCCCAGAGTTCACCTTGTTGTTGCAACAACTGATCTATCCCCTTCTCAAGGTTTAGAACCTCTGCATCATATTCAAGCATCACATAATTACCCATACTGACATCTTGAATAAGGTCTTCAGGATTGTCTGGCACATTTTTAGCTGCCCATTCATGTAGCAGCACATCAGGAAGAGCCTTTGCTTGAAGTTCTTGAGCATCAGCCAGTTCACTGTCAGTAAAAATGACACAATTTGTGTCTGCAACAGTAGGAACAACATTGATAGGACTTGGGTTATATGGATCAATATGATCTTTAGCCAACCTTTCAAATTTAATGGTAACCTTAGTTCTGTATCTTGTTCTAAACAACATATGTGACCAATCAGCTGGCACATAACTACCTACTTAGTTGTAAAGTCTCTTGGGAGACACAAAGGAAAAAAAGGTGGGAGATCTATGACACATATGTCCTGAGGAACTAAAAAATTAGGACAAGCATGAAGGGTAAGATTCAAATCTTTGATAACACCCAATGTATTAACAGAAGTACCATCCAATTGAATCACTCCTTTCTCTAAAGGTTGATACTTTAGTCCAAGCTTGTCAGCAATTTTCTTTGGCATTACTGAGCTACTAGCTCCACTATCTACCATACAATTATGAACTAACTTATCACCTATGATTACAGACACGTAAAATGGAGGTGGTTTGACTTCTTTTCTTGCCTCTTTGCTGGGATGTTTTTTCTTTTCTTGGGGATTATTTGTTAACATAGTTCTGAATTGACCTATTGGAGACTCAGATTCATCAGACACTTTAAAATTTGACAAAGCTGAGTGTAACATATCTTTTTGACCTAGGATAGCTAATGAATCCCACATAGACATCGTTACATTCATCTTTTTCATACTATCAAGAATATTATAGGGCATAGTTGGGTTCACTTTATGATGTACCTTTATGCCAACATGATCAGCTTGCAAGTGTGGTTGCTCCTTAACTTGGAGTTGCTGATTTCTTTCCAAACCATGAGTTACTTGGGATGTAGATGGTTCTTCAGCTGCTGCTTTTCCTTTATTAGCTGCTTGATCCAACTCAAAAGCTCTTTTCTTCACCCTTGTGTTAGCTGCAACTGGAGAATTATCTATATTAAGTCCATAGAATTCTTCACCTTGCCAGTTAAGTAGGGTAGTTTCATTGGTATGTTGGTCTTGGTGTTGTGGAGATGCATCATTGAATTCATTTTGCTGTGAACTCGAGGCATTTTGTACCATAAGTGCTTGATTAATGAGTCCATTTGAGCAAGTGACCTAATTCTAAGGTTGGTTACAAGGGTAGCACCACTCATAATCTGCTGCTAAGTTGTTTTGAATAGGGACAAGATCCTTAACTACACTAACAGGTGTTGAAGCATAAGCCTGAAAAAGGTCTTGTGTTTACAATCTGTCTTGGGCCCTGGTAGTTGCCTTCAAAAGCCTGTCTATTACCTTGATATTGTTGTTACTGATCTAAATTTTGCTGTTGATAAGGCTTGTTATATGCTTGTTGCTTTTTCAAGCTCACAAGCTTATTACCAAAAGTTTGTAATAAACTTTTGATCTCTTGTAACTCATTTGAAGATCTTGAAACAACATTTTCTTGTGTTACAATAGTTGACACTATTGGAACAGGTGGAAAATGTGCAAAAGGTGGTATCTATAAAGGGATATTTGAATGAATATCTAGAAATATAGGCATTGGTGGCCTAGGAGAAAGTTTACTAGCTTGTATTAGGCTATTTTCAACTCTGATTGCTACTTCAAATGCATCTAGTAGAGAAACACCTCCCATTGATTGTATCATAACAACTATATCACTATTAAGGGCATCCAAAAAGTACAAAAATGCATATTCTAGAGGTGGTCTCACTGTTGTAGGAATTCTATCCTAGGTTCTTTAAAACCTGAAATTGAAATCATTCATTTGCTCTTGAGAAACCCTTTTAAGTGTAGTTAATTGCTCCAACAAAGATAGATTATCAGACCTGTCCTGAAACTACCTGTGTAATTTATCACCCAATTCATCTCAAGTGGCAACTGAACCCTCTCCAAGACTCCTGAACCACTATAATGCTCTTCCTTTGAATAATGCTGCAAGTAGTCTTACAACTACATCTTTTTGTGTGATATGATGCACACCACATAAGGAAGCAACATCTCGTATATGTTCAATCAGGTTAGTCTAATCTTCCCTGGTGAAAATTGGCAAGCTTTTCAAAGCTGCCATTGGAATGTCACTGTGTTGTGCCAAATTTAATGGAATACCTCCATTAAATGGCACAAAAGGATGATTTCTAGGAGCAGCCATTAGAGGTGGATTTGAAATTGTAAAAATTGTAGTGGATTTGAAATTCCAAAGCTAGGTGAGGCTAAACGATTCTCAATTTGTTTTTTAGACAGTCTTCCTCTCCTTGATGGTGAAAACACACTTTCTGGTCTAACACCAGGTGGTGTAAACTGTAATCTCTTAGAAGGAGGTGCCCTTTTCATTGCTTTGCCTTGTCTTTTGGGTGGTGAAAGCTACAAATATTCAAAAGGAACTGAGCTACTCCTTGTCTGAACTCTTCTCATAAATTGTAAAAGCACCAATTTTGAAGTTCTTTCTCTTTAGGGAGTTGCCAAGTATGCAAAAGAAATGACTTTTGTAAAGTCTAAAAATTGTTGGTTGCATACCAAACTAGCAATATAGTGTGGAACTGGTCACACCGGGCATGCCAGAACTATTAGCACTTGGATTTTGCACCTTGTTGAATGTGAAATTCAACAATCCAGTGTAACATGGGAATACCTCTAAAGCTATGGGTTCCTTGTAAACAAAGGTCAACCTCTGGAGAAGGCTGACTTCCTTTGTGTTATCACCTAACTACTGATCTTTGTAAGGAAAAAGGGAGAAGGAGTGCATGAAAATGAAAACTAAACCCTATGGTGATACATCGAGCTAACATAAATCATGAAATGAAAACAAGATGAACATACACTGGAAAACTAATGATAACAATTTCATTTAATCAACATAAAATTTGTGAACTTATGCATCATCCTTGAAAAGGCTTAATTTGCATATATATTTTAAGAAGGAAAGATGAATTTCACAACTTTAAAGTTCAAATGAAGACTTAGGAAAAGCACAGTTCAAAACTTGCATAATCTAAAAGACAAAAATGAAAGTAGTATGAATACTAACACTGGTTTCCAAGGTAATCTCTATATTTCATATTCCAAAATCCAAATGAGCTACAAAGCATACATCAGCTGAGAAAGGATTTAAGATAAATCACTAACTCTCTAGAATGCATAATCTGAACTCCTTTACAAAGAGAAAAAAAACCATATATACAAAAATCACAGCCACTTAAGGCTTACTAAAATATTAGCATCCAGAAAGATCCGCCCCTAGAACTTTTTTTTAATGAAGTTAATGCTAAGTGTATCCTTGCTGTCCATGTCGGTGAAGGGTTGCTCTAGGAATGGCTTCCTTGATCTTTTGCAACAATCACATTAACTTCATGGCCCCCGTGTCCACCTTCAAACTTCCATGAGGGCTGCTTTGAATGTTTCTGAGTGCTATCATAAATGTCACTCCACTCCTGCCAGTCGACATCCCAGCTGTCCTTGTGGTCTCATCCTTTTTGTTCTTCTCCTGCTCTAGACCCTTCCACAAGTTGACCTCTTCTAGAAATAGCATTGGATTTTCCCATTAGATCTCCACATCATTGCTTCCCTGAGTTGCTCCATCACTTTTGATCTAAGAGAATATCCATGCTGCTTACATTTTGTTGATCTTCTTTTCAAGGGTAGTCACAATAGTAAAACTTCCCATGGTTCATATTTAGCTCCTTTTGATTGGTTGAACTCATGCCCTATAGATTTCCAAATAGTCAAAGGTTGCTTCATCATAATCACATGTCCGTGAGACACTAGCCATGTCTCCTCGATGTGATTGTGCCCTTCAACAGTTATCGACATAGCTAACAACCATCGACAAGAGTTCATAGGGAGCCCAAAAGTCATATCAACATCCATAAAACCATTGGAAATACTATCTCCTTCGGCAAGAGCTCTTGTTGAAGTCTGCAATAGACCCATTGCTATCGGCAAGACACCACCAGGCTGGCGGGACTTCATAGTGAAATCCTCCATTCTCCCTGAGCTCACCTCATTTTGGCAAGACCCTATCAGGTTAGCAAGAATTCTCATCAAAGCTACCCTATTTTGGTGAGAGATTATTTCAGTTAGGGAGACTTTTCTCAGTCGGTGAGACCTTTCACTGAGCTCCCTTCCTTCGCCGAGACCTCCTTTCTTGTCAAGGAGACATCGCTAGGTTGGCGAGACCTTTCGCCAGGCTCAAATCTTTCCCTAACACCATTTCACTTTGGCAAGAGTTCATCCTGTTAGTGAGACTTTACCCATTCACTAGCCCCTGTCGCCAAGACCTCAGCAATTGGCAAGACATTACGACAAACCATGAACCCTCGGTGAGACTTTTCCTTTTTGGCTAGACCTTTTGCCAAAGGCAATATTTTTTCCTCCCCACCGACGGCCTTGTGAACAACTGTTGGCGAGACTTTCGTCTATTGGTAGGACCTTTCATCGAAGCCAACACATTACACTGAGACCTTACTCTTTTGGTGAGACCTCATCTGGTTGGCAAGACATCACGCCGAAAGCACCAACCTTTTTCGAGACCTCCATCTTTCGGCAAGACTTCTCCTTGACGTCGGCTGTTTCGGTGAGACTTTCATCTACCGGCAATACTTCACGTTGAAGCCTTCATCTCTTGGTGAGCTTGGACCCGCTTTCATGGAGACCACCACTTGTTGGCAAGACATCTTGGCGAGCCCAAAACCTTTTGGCCAGAGCTCCATCTTTCAGCAGGACCTCCTGCCGATGCCAATATTACGTTGAGAGTTCCATTCTTTCAGTGAGACTGCGGTTGATCGGCAAGACCTCACACCGAACACAGATGTCTTGGCGACCTGAGGCAAAATTCAATTCATCTGGCCCCCTTGAATACTTGAAAAATATACCCCTTCCTGATTTAGCCCGTAGGTGGAAATTGGGCAACACTTATATTCTTTTCATTTAATAGTCATGTACAATAATTAATAAATATTGTAGTAAAATGGTTATAATAATTATGTAATGTTTATGTTCATTCAACTAGGTAAGTACCAAGTTAAAGATATGAATGTATATATCAAGACTCTTATTGACAAGTTACTAAAGTTATGGAATGGCATCACTATGTATGACGTCTCTAGACCAATAGGACAAAGACAATTTCAATTCCATGCAATGTTTGTATGGAAAATTCATGATGCCCCAGGGCTAACACATTTTTGTGGTATATTATAACATTAGACTGCACTTTAACAATATTTAATTTTATGAAGTAGATATCATGCATGTTTTTAAAATAATCTATTCATTATATATAATTATAAAAAATTGACATATTTAATCCAATTATTATATATGATCTTGCAGGTCTTCAGAAAAATGAAAAATTTGCGTGTCTAGTTTGTGGTCTAAAGATGAAATATCATCGTTCAACAAGTTTAGGAAAGTAGGTGTTTGATGAGTATAGGAACTTCCTCCACAAAAATCATAAGTATCAAACTACTGAAAAACATCTTTTCAATGGGAAATAAGAGACTACATCAAAGCCACGAAGAATGACACCTCACCTATGGAAGTTGGAATATAATAGAATTAATCGTCAAGGTTATACATCAGATCAAATTGTTTATCTATCATATATGATATATTTGGAATTTATATTTTATATTGTGTTTTATTTACTCATGTTGTAATTGACAATGATTTTTGTTGTTAATTTGTTTAACTTATATGCTTCATGAAGGTCGTCAAGGAATTAATGGCCGGCTTCCACAGGGACTGAAAAGTTATCCCAGAAAATTTAGTAGGTTTCCCTACTATGAGAAGCTACAAATTGTGCATTTGTTTGATACAATGCATATCAGAAAGAATATAATAGAAACGTTATGGAAAATATTGGATGGAGGGCATGCCAAAGAAAAAAATGTCAAAATTTGTAGTGGTATTCAGGAAGCCAATCATTCAGTGAAAAATGTCATTCAATTAAATAGTGATGGAGACCAAATTAATATAAGTGCCCTTCCTTGGTTATTAACGAAGCATCAAAGCAATGCTATAAAAGAAGTCATACGAAAAAATTGATTTCCCACAGGATTTGCTGTGAACATAAAAAATACCATAACAAAGAAAGGTGAATTTGGGTTAGGGATGAAAACACATGATTGGACCTTCATTAAGCTAATTATTCTAGTATATTTTATATATATTTGTATACTGCATGTACTTTTCAGTGTATTATGTTTACTAGTTTTGGAAAAATAATGAAAAGATCATTTTATAATTGTTGCAGTATGTTCTACCTCTATCTCTCCTAGACAAATTCAAAAATAATGTCAAACAAGTTATATATGATATTGGAAAATACATGAGGTAAGTAGTGATATTTTTTCAATTCGTTGTATAGATCTTATATTTGTCATTTGTTTTACTTGTTTTACTTGTTATGTAATATATTGTATATTTTTGTTAAATCTCATTAATATATTTGTGCCTTGAATCACTTGTGGATGGATGTAATATAAAGAAATCCATAAACAATATATAAATTATTGGAGGAGAAAAATTCCTTGTCTAATGTGTGAAATGCAAAAGCGTCTACCTTTGAATTTTTCAATGTGTAAGAACACTACCTCATACACCAAGTTGAGGAGATTGAATTGTGTGGACCTATACAAACAAGGTCAATGTGGATGGTTGAGAGGCACTTGAAATTTTTGAAGGATTTGGTTAGAAAAAGAGCACATCCTAGGGGTTCTATGGTGGAGGGACATATGGTATACCAGACCATGGTGTACATTACTGAATAACTTCTTAAGTTTGCAGAAAAGATCCATGTAGATTGTATTTGGGATCCCAACTCCATTAACAAATTCAAAGGGGAGTACCTGATGGGGAAAGGTAGATTGAGGAAAGTGAGAGGTAATTATAAGATGGTCATGGAGATTAATTAGAATACATTTTACATTGTCTTCAATTGCTTGAAAAGAAACAATATAGAACTAGTCCAAATGAAAGAATATTCCACACACTAATAGAAAAGTACTGGTATTGTATTACTCCAAAAAATAAGTCGTATACTATGGTAATTAACTAATTATATGCCATTTGTGAATTTCAATTTGTTTTGATACAATTGGTCGAGAGTGGGATGCACTACATTTGTACGTCACAAACAATCTTGATTGGATGATAGTATGGATTGAACGATGTCAACAATCTGGTCATGCATTAACATGGGAAGGTGTGGCTTCATTGGTTAAAGAAGCTCATCGTAATGGAGATTCCAATGTTACACCAAGGGAAATTGATTTAGCATATGGTTTAAGAGATAAACAGGTACGTATAAATATATCAATCACCCATATTATTTAATTATTTTTAATTATATTGATGTATATATACGTTGAGTTTTTTTTTCTTTGCATACATTTGGCCAAGAATAAATATGCTTATGAACTAATGATGCAATAATTTTTACATGTTTGACATATTGCAAGTGAAACACCACAAGGCTATGTGGTGCAATGGCTATAAATTTCGAATCAAAAAGTTGGATGACACAAAGAAAACTTGTGATTCTGGGATAACTGTAGTCTTTTAGGTGACTAATGTTTCATCTAGAAGCAACATACATCCAAAAGTCTCAAAAAATCAATACTATGGGATTTTGAATGATATACTTGAGTGTGACTTTAAGTCCTTCAAATTAGTTTTGTTTGTCATCTAATGGTACAAGCTACGATTGAATGAAAATGATCTTGAGAGAACTGTTATTGAACATGATAATGGATTTACCATGGTTAATACAAGGTCGATTGAGTGAGCTGAAAATGAGCCCTATGTTCTTCCAAGCCAATGTAAGCCGGTATTTTACTCAGAGGTTCCAAATAAACTAGGTTGGTCATTTGTTGTTAGACATGGTCCAAGAGGAAGGTCGGTAAAGTATAATGCGGTGGAAGAAGATACCGAAGAACTAGAAGATGATGTAGATGATGATCATGATCAACAGATAGTTGATGATGTGCCTAACAAAGATGTTGAAGAAGAGGAACTAGATCATGATGATGTAGGAGTTAATGTTCATGAAGATGATATCTGTGTGGATGATGAAATTATTGAAACTGATATCAATGACGATGATGATGATATGACCAATCCTTACAATGTTGAATTTTGATTGGATGATACAGACAAAGAGTTGGATGAAGAAGAAGATCAATGACATTGAAATGTATGAGTTATGTGATTATATTATCTATTCGATATTGATTTCTTGATAGAATTATATTTGACTTATATGGTTACATAATTAATTCATGATGTACTTTTTAATGTTGCTAATTCATGATGTTACAACTATTAATGATTATATATTCTTTGATCATGTCTTTGGTTATTTCATTCCCAAAAAATTAGTGTTCCCTCGTGTTGACCCCACATAGTGACATGTGAATGGGGCCAACATTGATTTTTTTTCAATTTGTACTTGTATGGACTGAAACTTGACATGGTTAGCCTAGACACATGCATTGCCAATATGGGAGGGTTTTGAGACTCAAACATGTTGTCATGCTATATAAAGGAATATTTTCCTTCCTAATAATACAAGTTTCCTTATTCTTCATCTCTTTCATATATTGTTCCTAATTATCAAATGGTGGTAAGTGATTATTCCCTTATATATCATTGTATAATTAATTTTTTCTATATTAATTTATAAATTTTTATTATATTATGTGGAGCTCCAAAAAGTTAGAGAGGAGTTCAAGTTAGTAGGTTCAAAATAAAAAATCATCACTTGCCTCTCTATCTACTCAATAATCAAAATGCCATCAACTCTTTCATCCTAGTTGAGAGGACTAATTATATTATGATTTTTTTATGTTCCTATATAGCTTTCTTGTACATGTATTTTGTATTACTAACATGTGACATTGTATTCAGATATTGCTTTCTTGTATATATTATAGTTTTACCAACATATACTATTGTATGCTTGCATGGCTTCTTAGTTAATATATATTTTTTTATTATTAATCTTTTTGATATTTTCTATAAGTTATTATTAGATGATACGCATTGGATTCCTTTTGATTTTTTATATTTGAAGATACATAACTAATTACAAGGATAATATAAAGAAGATATATCTATATATGTATCATTTATGAGTTTCTAAAATATTTTACTTCCATGTCAACCTCTTTCTTTACTTCAATTGAGAAACATAATACCTCTATAATCTTGAGTTTATCAAGTGTCAATAAAATAAAATTGAAGTACTTAGCTATCAATTTTCTATTGATTTATCTAGTAATAATATACTATCCAACTAATACTCATCCAATGATATCATCTTGCATTGATTTGTGTTACTTGACCTTCACATAATTAAACCAAGTACCACTTTAGAAATACCACATACATAGTCTTCTCTTTCTACAAACCCCCTATTGTATTCATAAAAATTTTATTGTAGGTACCATAAAATACTATACCCTAATCATGTAACAAGTAGATAAGTCATCTTTACTAAGATCAAACAAGGTTGTTTTATTACAAAATACAATAGTTTTTAGTTTTAAGTGTTAGATTTATGTTTTGATTATAAGGTTTATCTTGTAGGTTTAAGGTATGAATTTAAGGTTCTTACAATGAATTTTCAACCAATGGTATTGTTCTATCCTATCTCTACCATTCTATATCTAAAATAAAACATAAAAATAAAACTTAACTAGAAATAACACCTTAGTGTGCAATGGGTACGCCGAAAAAGGAGGAATTTCAATTAGGATAAATTTTGGTCTAGTTTTTGCATAAATTTATGCAGTAAATGAATTCAATTGGTAGGACATTTAGAAAATGATGTTTGTGCAACAAAGGTCTCAATGGAGAAATCATAGCTTCAAATAAATTATGCATCCACTTACATGGATCCAAACATGATTGAAATAAGACCTCTGAATTAGGAAAAATGATCAAGCTCCATTACCAATAGGCTCATGTTATGCTTTCAATAAGGTTATAGGGAGAGAGAGAGAGATGGAGAGGTAGCGATAGAAAGAGGGAGAGATAGAGTGGGAAAGATTGAGAGATAGAGGGGTAAGGAGATAGAGATAGAGATGGAGATGTAGGAGATGGATATGGAGAGGAGGAGAGGAGAGAAGGATAGGGAGAGATAAAGAGAGAGAGGAGAGAGGTATAGATAGATAAGGAATAGATAAATATATAAAGAGGGATAGAGAGGGAGATAGATGGATGGATAGAGAGAGGGAGAAATGTATAGAGATAAAGGGGGAGAAAGGAAAATAGACATAGAGATGAAGATAGAGAGATATAGAGGGAGAGGGAGATGAAGAGATAAAGAGATATAGATGGTGAGATAGAGTGATAGAGAGATAGAGATATAAAGAGATATAGAGAGAGGAGAGGAAGAGAGAGAGAGACAAAGAGATAGACAAACAAAAAGAATTAGATATAAGTGTATAGAGATGGAGAGAGGGAGAGAGAAATAAGGAGAGATAGAGAATAGAGAAAGGGAGAAACGAGTATGGGGAGATAGAGATAGATGGGGAGAGAAAGAGAGAGCTAGAGATATATGGGAAGAGAAAGAGAGATGGATATATATTGGAAGAGAAAGGAAGAGAGGTGGAGATAGAGATAGATGGGGAGAGAAAGAGAGAGCTAGAGATATATGGGAAGAGAAAGAGAGATGGATATATATTGGAAGAGAAAGGAAGAGAGGTGGAGATAGAGAGATGGATAGGGGGGATAGGGAGGGAGAGATGGGGAGAGATAGAGAGGGCGAGATAGAGAGGGGGAGGGAGAGAAAGGGATATAGATAGGTAGAGGAGGAGGGATAGAGAAGAGGGGGAGAGAGGGAGAGATAGGTTGAAGAGGAAGAGAGAGAAGAGAGGGATAGATAGGTAGAAAAGGAGAGAAAGAAGAGGGGAGAGGGAGATATGTAGAGAGAGAAGAAGATAGGGGAGAGAGGGAGAGATAGCTCAATATATATAGAGGGAGAGGGAGAGACATAGAAAGGGGGTGATATAGAGAGATAGAGGGGGATGGTGAAATAGATAGAGAGATTATGATAGAGGTAGAGAAAGATATGGATAGAAAGAGATAGAGAGAGGAGTGAGAGGGAGATAAAAAAGAGAAATAGAGATAGAGATATAGAGTAGGAGAGATGGAGTGAATGAGAGAGAAAGGGGGGAGAGGGAGAGATATCTCATATCTCTCTCTCCCTATCTATCTAAGTTCATCTCTTTCTCTCATTCTCTATCTTTTTAGTTTCTCTCTTTGTATTAGCTAATAGCTTGAAACAAATCTCATGCCTGGAAACCACTATTGTGTCGTTGGAAAAGAAGTTTCAGCTGCCATTTAATGGTAAACCAGTTGTAGTGTAATGGTAATTTAATCTAATATTACTATTATATTAAATATATATTATATTAATTATATTTTTTATTATATAAAAATATACTTATTATTGATTATTAATTATAATAATTTTATATGTATTTAATGATTTTGTTAAAGAAGATAATATATAATAATAATAAGTAGAATAATTATATTACTTATTATGTAAAATATAGCTACCATATACTTAACTATATATGTAGAATATTAAAACCTAAATGGCCATAATTTTTATTTTAATTAACATACTCCGAAACCTTCATCAAAACCTTATTTCTAGGTTGTAGCTCGTCAAATTGGAGAATTGAAAGGTCAATACCAGTGAGGAAGATTTTGGACGAGTGAAAACCCTGCATATTAATTTTAATTTCACATGTTATTTTTATTTTTGGCCCCGCGCGCATAGGAGCACAACATAGCTTAGTGCACCGAGACCCTAACTAGAAAAATAGGGTAGGAAGAAAGCCAAAGCGATGAGATTGAGGGCACTCAGAAAGGGAAAATCGATGACCAAGGGATACTGAGTACTGTAAGTGATTTATATCTTTTATATTGGTACCCCCATTCTATTTGGCTTGCAATTTTCATGCCTTTCCAAAGATCTTCTCGTACATTGGCATCCCCATTCTCTTTAACCTACAATTTTTGTGCCTTTCCAAAGATCTTGTCATATATTTGTTGTGATTCGATGACTAAGAGCATCTGCCATAATGACAAATAGTAGAGTTGTGGGGTAGGTCATTGCTTGATAAAATATCTCTATTCCTCCCTTCCAAGCATTTATTAGAGGTAATAGTTGTCCACTTCTTCTCTTTATTAAGGAGTTCTCTGTGCAATTTTAGCATTAATAGCTAGATTAAAATCATTGATTAGCCTTAACCCCAACCCTCTCTTATTCTTAGGTTTAAAAACAAACTCGAAAGCCAACGTAGGAATACATTTTTTTATCTTCCACTTTTGACCAAAAGCATTATTTGCCACATTGTCAATAATTTTCATAGGCATATGCAACGAACTTGTATTGTATGCTCAGAGATTTTGAAGAGTAGCCTTAATAAGTTGAAGCTTGTTAGCTTGACTTAAGAGAGATTTTCCATCATGCAAGTTTGTGTTGGAATCAATCCAACAGGCTATTCAAAAAAGTATTTGGGATTGGGCCCTTTAAGAGTTGCATCCCAAGTTAGAAGGATAGGATAGATCCTATTTTACATGCAAGAATGTTGGCAATTTTTAGTTGTCTCGTAGGAGGAGCATTGAAAAAAAAAGATGGTACTTTTAGGAAGGTTGATTTGTTGCCTCGAATAATTATCATATTTACATAAAACTCATGTTTATTTCTTTTGCTTCCATAATTGAGGCTTCAACAACCACAATAGTATTGTTCACAAATTGATAATGGGAAATGGGGGCACTAGATGAAGTGGGTTTCTCACCTTAACTTGCCTTGAATAATCACTTATTGAAGGATTCTTCCCAAATATTCCACTAGAATAATAAATGAGAAGGGGGATACAAGGTTCTCTTGTTAGATTCTAAGTCCCTAAACACTATCTCAACCAATTCCACAAGGTTATTTTACAACATTCATGTGTTTCATTAGTCTGTCCTACCAAAAAGGCTACATAATTACCCTTGTTTTACAAATGAAGGCCTTTCCAATTACTTGGTTTTGTTCCAAAAGCTATTGAAAGAGATTTTTTATGACATAAAACATTAGATTTCACCATTTTTGGGCTAAGCCATGCCCCTTTTGTCACTGTTCTACAAAACCCTCCATTTTCCCTCAATACACTAGGGTTTTAGAGAAACACCATATACCTGATCTCCCTAACTCAACTATTGTCTTCAAAACATTAAAATAATCTTATAATAGGACCAAAAAGCTTCATTCATACTGTTCCATCCATCAAATTGACAAACCCTGACTTAACAACCACAAACTCACAAGAAAATTGCCCTTGTCAGCCCTAGGGAATCACTTCAATGCCAAGATTCTTTCTTTAACAGACCCCTAAATGCAATGAACCTCTATCCTACCATGTTTCACACCAATCCACCAAGTTATAGTTCCAAGAAAGTGTGTGGATTGGTGGATCTCATTTTTTTTTAGCCTTTCAACCCTTACACAGGCAAAATAGGGCAATCCCTGTATTTGATTGTTTTCTCCCACAAAACAATGATTTAGTTCTTCAAAAAAAAGAAGATTAAAGGAAACACATATATTTATCTACACTAATTATCTCAAAGAATTTCAATCTTGTACGGATCTGTACAACACAAAACAACTCTAGAAATATAGTAAAAACACAAAAAATTGCTTCAAGAATGTGGTATTTGATATGAAATTTTGGTATCAACTCCTCCAACAACATTTTATCAGGACTTGGAATGATTTTTAAATCATCTCAGACCCCAAATACATTCAACCAATGTCCATAACTGACTTGCAAACACTTAACAACCCATTATTTTGCAAAATTGCAATTTTGACAACTTTTAATGTCAACAATTGCAACTTTTTACATTATCAACTAGATGATTTCCAAGCACCCTAAACACATTGAAAATGGTCTTGTTAGACCTTATTAACCTTGAATACATGAATCCATACAAGAAAACCTATTCTACCTACTTTGACAATGCTTGACCATCATTGACAATTTCTTCACATATTTGATCTTGTTTACAATATGGATCAATGAAACAATTATAAATGATCTTTTAGACCTTATTAAAACATCAAAAAACTTTTCAAACCTCCCTAGACACTTCTATGATCAACCTCTAATGCTCAAGTTGTGAACATAAGGTGTGGGTGCTCCTACACCAGAGACTCCCCAATGAGCTATGCCTGTATCACATGTACCGTCTTCCATTGATTGTAGAACATATTATTGACCCCCATTCACAAAAAAATAATATGGTTGCTTGGGAAAAAAAGTGGAGAAACTCAAAGATAGGGTCTTAAAAAAATTTAAAATTTAAATTTCATTCTTCCTTTCTTATCATGCAAACTTGTGACTCAACAAAACAAGTATGCAAGGCCGACAACTTCAAAGCTAAGAATAGCAGATTGCTAAATGTTAAACCTTTTTGCTTTGTAATGGGATGGAAATACAATATGATAGAAGTGGGATAAGAAATGCATCATTTGAATTATCAAACCAATATGCAATTATGAAAGAAAGTGCTAACTCCTTAAACTAAAAAAGTTTCTTTTAACTTTAAGTTTGTTGGGTAGCCAATTCTTTTAAGTTATCAAATCCTACCATCATACATAATCAAAATGTTGTTGTTTCAAATGACTATGAGCACTAACTTTCACTATTTGAAGATGTTGAAACCTTGTCATAGAGAACTAGAACACTGATGCAACCACTCATCCTACCCTAAAACATACCAAAAGTATCCTAGCAATTAGACATAGGAAGACTTAAGATGACTTTAACAATTTTTATTGCCAAAGCATAAACTTATGATGACTTAATGAAGCCTAGTACACACTCCCTCCCTATTAACCACTTAGACATTGGAGTTTATCAGTGGAGAATTGAACCACCTCACACGTGCACCTGAATTATGTCTATTAATGTTCTAATTCATATTTTTCAAGACAACTTAAACCAAAATATTATGTATGGTGAAACCATTCTTCTACACACTACATAAAATTTCAATAGAAATTTGCATCAAATGTAAACTTGTTGCTATTTTTAGTTATGTAGGTGTCTAATAAACCACTTGGTGGTGTTTCCCTTCAAGTTTATTTACTTGAATGAAGAGAAAAATTCCTTTGATTACAATTAGAGAATACATTTGAGGCCTTGGTTGTGTAACTGGTGGACCATAGTCACATTTAACATTTGTTACAAAGTTTGGGAGTTAAAAGGTTAAGTATAAGTCTAGTAAATCAAATAACTTGGATTAAGACTGTGAGACTGTGAGACTGATAATGACTATCATTCATTACCTTTTCCCCTCAATTGTCATGTAAAAATCCTTGGAACATTGCCATACATTTTTCATGTAGGAAAATTCATCACTAAGTCTAGGTTTTTTAGGCTTCCATAGCCTCAGCTACTGTGAACTACATCCCCCAAACTCCATGTTTGTGTTAGGTTGTAAAATAATGACATTTTAAAGTCATTAATTGCAAGGGACAATATCCTTCATACATTGATTTGATTTGTGATGGACACATTTGGACAGTAGTAACAATAACTTGCAAACTATCAAGACTTGATTACCTTATAACCTGTCAAATTCTAGCAATGAAATGATAAATTAATCATAATGTCACCTTGGGATCACATCACCATGACAGAACTTCATCCAACATCCTTATGAGTGCAAGTACCACCAAATATGTATTTTTCAGATCTGTCTTCCTCGAGTGAGGGAAACTCAAGAAGAGAGGAGGAAAGTGAGACATGTAGTAGGTCTAAAAGAGGAAGATCAACTGGAGGTCAAAAGATTAGAAGAAAATTTTGTAAATGCATGAAATTTTTTCTTGCTGAAGGGGGGTCATGTTCTTATGATGATGAGAGCATAGGCGACATCGAGGCACCCTTGAGGTACAAAAATATATGGAAACAATGGGTACCTAAGGAACTTCCTCCAATAAACACTGATTTTTGTGTCAACAAGAGGATATATCACATAGCACCATCGTCATTACATGGTTTGAGCCTATTTTGCATGGATGGCATAAAGGTCTATTATGAAAAAGTTATTGAATTGATGGAGTATGTTGGACCCTATTATAGTTAAAAAGAAAAGATGCTGCTGGTTCGATATACACAAAGTATGTGTAGGTATGCACTGTCAACAAATTATATACAACTAAAAGATAAGGATCAAAATAAAGGAGTGGTTGTGTACATTGGCAGAAGGCCAAAAGCATCGGGGAATATTATAGGGTTTATAAATAGTACATGACCTAGGTCAACAAATACGCAACCAATTGCATATTCAAGATGTGTGAGGGAAACGGTGTATTCATATGTGCAATAAAATCAATAACTGCAGGGGAAGAGTTGCTAATCGATTACAATTTGAATCGCATAGACATAAACATAGTTACTATGGGGTGGTACATACTATATACCATTTTATCCAACCTCAATTAATGACTCCAATATACCATTTTATTATTATGTTTTTTTTGTAAGTCTATTGGTTTCATTTCGATAATGTTTTTTTATATTTAATTTTTGTCATAGCGAGACATTGATCATATAAGGAAGGCTCAAGCCCAAAGCATAGATAGTGATGCATCTTCAGGTGCTTCTACCCAATAGTTTTACCTCATTGTAATTGTACAAATTAGATACAAGCAAAATATTTTATTATTATGTTTTTTTCATAAGTTTATTGGGTTAATTTTGATAATGTTTTTAATATTCTTGTCATAACTGATTGGGGAAAGACATTAGCAGTAGAGGAGAGCATCCATAGGGAGGTGTAGTCACTATTATGTGATGATGACATCACATATTTCACAAAACCTCTAGCTATGATAAGGAAGACCCAAAAAAAATGCAATGAAGAAATCCTTTAGTTGTTATTCATAGCCCCTCAAATAGATGAGATAAGAGAAAGGGTTAAAATATTGACCGAGAGTGCATGAAACTTGCAAGTAAGTTGTCATGAGGTCTTTAATTATAACATAAGTTCATTTATAGTTTTATATTTTGTACTGTTATGTCATGAACTAAAATATATGTTGTGTTTATAGGATTTTTTGCATCCTTCTAATGCTACTGACCATGATCAAGGTACTGCAGGTGCTACCTAGGGAGTAGGGGTTGGTAGAAGTGTCGATCCTAATCTTCCTGTGCATACATAACATCATCTGACCCCATCATTCATGCCTATATTGTCAATTGAAATGTTGGAAACACATAGCATACAGACATCAGGTAGTGCACCCTTTGGTAGCGAACACATGCCAAAATATGTGTCAGGACATGTACCTAGGGATGCAAAGGCCACTAGTACTGGTGATGTTTTAGCAACATTTCCTGGATATTCCTATATTACTAGTATGGGAACATTTTCGGTCACATTTGTGGTGACTGAGGATTTTGTTCCCATAAAAATAGAGAAGGTCCCAAGTACTTTAAAATGTTTTAATTATTATTATATATAATCCAATTGAAATTTACTTATTGATCACTCTTTTTAGACTAATGATCCCATGACCATTTTGTAGGAAATGATGTTTTTTATAAACATCTAAATGATATTACATTGAGATATTTGGGTCCACCATATGTACATGGTGGAATTCCCAAAATCAAGATTTAAAAGATGAGCTCATTAACTATTTAGTTGTGTTGTTCAATAATAACACATTCAACTAAACCAAGGTCCTTAAGAAAGCCGGTACCTATCTAAAGTATGTGAGGGACCAATATAGGTCACATTTAGAGAAGAACAAAAAGTACGAGTGTGCCCCCATGATTCCGAAGAGGGAGTGGAAGGACCTTGTGTTAGATGGGAAGGAGAAGTATAAAAAGAAAAAAGGAAAGACACCACCAGGCCAAGGAAGGTATGTGATACTATCAACAATGTAATTATATACTGATTACTCTTTCTTTTTACATAATCTAACATATTTCAAACTTTTCATAGGCTTCCTGACACATCAAAGTCAACAAAGGCAAGACTAGAAAAACAAGGGCAGCACAAACTTGGCTTTGGTGGTTATATGAAATTAGTTGCATGAATTGTAAGTATCAATAAATGAAATATTGCATCCAAATAATAAATTGCAAACAATTTTGGTTTTATCACACCATAGAAGCAAAATTCATGATCTTATGCAAAAATGCAGGGCTCTGAATTCAACAGAGTGCCCATAGAAGAGGACCTGAAGATTTCCTTCCAACAAGGCTATGGAGTCGTGGTTGAACGCCTAAGACTTTTGACTGGGAAAACACAAGCTTCCACTACATCTGACACGTAGGTAAATAAACTCAATGAAGTTTATTTAAAATTGAATACTTGTGCAATCTATTCAATATTAATTTCCACCATAAAGTAATTATGTTCCTATTTTTTTTAAATAGGAAAACAATGATAATACTACACATGACATTGGAATGCAACCTGGTGAGGGTGGAGCACAACCTGCAAATGAAGGTCATGGTGTGCATCCCGATACTGGATGTATTCATGTGCTATACAAAATAGAGTATGGATTAATATAATTAAACATCTTTAATTGCAATTGGTGTATTAATTAATGTAACCTTTCATGTTTCAACTTTAGAGCATGTAGAGCATTATCAACATGTTGAGCATGATCAGGCTTGACAAGATCAGTAACATGATGTGGCCCCATCAGGTAACGAGGACCACCGTAATGTTCTTTTAAACATATTTAATTGTAATTGGTGTATTAATTAATGTGAATTTAATGTTTCAACTCTAGATCATGATTTAGAGGGTGTTCAACATGTTGAGCATGAGGTTATAAGACAAGATCAGGAACATGATGTGGCCCCATCAGGTAAAGAGAACCACTCTAATGTTCTTTTAATTAATGAAATACTTGTAACAATAATAATAAAACATATCAATTTAACATTTCTTTGTTATTGCAGCATACCCCCCCTTGTAGTAGCCTCCACGTCATGAGTACATGACTAGGAATACATTAAGATCATGAGCAGAGCACAGAACAACTAAAGGGGGGAAAATGATTTAGAAAATAATACTCCACTTCTTTTTTAGCTACAAAAAAAAAGTGATTGTAATCATATTATGACAACCATATTTTTGATAATATGTAAAAATTGAAAGAATGAATGTTATAGGTTAATGAATGAATGCTATATTTTATTAATACAAGATGAATGAATGAATGTTATATGTTATTAATAGATGAATGAATGATTAATGTCATATGATCGGGTATGGGGAATTGAGAGTGATGTGAGGGGGGGGGGGTTAGGGGCCAAATGAGCTTCCATTGTCATGTGGTTGACCCTATTAATTAGAGAATATTAAACTATTCTCAAAACAAAGAATCTCAATAAGTAAATGTACTTTTCAATATAAGAAATGCATTGTTTGAAGCATCAAACCAATATGAAAAGATGAAAGAAAGTGCTAAATTTTCACTATGGTGGCAGAAAAATGATTCTTTATACCCTGATGCCTTCATTTTCCAAGCCAATTTCTCCTACTTTGCATAGCTCTGCCATGTTTGTAGATGTGATATGTCTCCTACACAAAAAACATGTACCGATTTATGACAACCTTCAATCCAACTACATCCAAGTATCTTTTTAATTCCTTTGTCTTTCATCAATCTCTTTACTATTTGAACCTCGTACAGATGTTTTATATGAAGAACCCATTATTATGAAATGTGCCTCCAGTTGAGTAAAGTAAATCCATGCTTTGCATCATAATTTGAAGTCGTTTCCATTCAAATGTTCTAAGTTTAGTTTGTTTGTATGGCTTTGTATGAATACTACATTGTGTTGTGTGTGGATTTGGTTTCAAAGCTATGTTTCTTTTGTTTTTAGTAGTGACATAACTCTAAAATTTGACTTTTGTGCATAATAGGTTAGTGGAAGAATTGTTAGCTCTAAAGGGTTTAGAGGCTCGATTGAGATATATACATGGATATTTGGATCTTGTTGTTGATGGGAGGCTTCCACTTAACCATGAAATTTTGTACCATTTGCAAGTATGCAAAAATTTCTCTACTTACATTCATTCAAGAGGCGAGATCGCTTATATTTTGTCATATGGTTGGATTAATGTGGCATACAATGTTAATGTGGGCTATAGTTTTTTTAATATGTTCAAGTTATGCATTGTTTACAATGAATAGAGGGTGAAAAGGGGCGTGTAAGTTAAAAAAACCATCATTAACAATCATTCTTTATACTATGTTATATTTATTCATTATTCCTTAAATTCTTAAATATGCAGACTAGGAAGAGAACTCTATTCAATACATGAGTATGTACTACATATATTGTTGTATCCAAGTTGTATCTAAGGGTTATTTTCTCTAAGGTTATATTATCAAATATTAAAGCATAGAAACCCAAAGAACTACGAAGTACATTGAAAACTAAAAGAAGAAATGATTATACCAATCAATCCCTGAAGCTCCCATGATTCATCTTTGTAGCACAGGTTCTAACTTGCTGATTGTTACCCTCAAATCAAACATACGAGCAACTTGATAACAAAGACTATGCCAAAGTCCTAAACAAGCTTTGAAGGATTTGAATGACCAAATGAAATCTAAATTCCTATGAAAAAATGAGTATAATGTCTATGACTAGAATTAAGTATGCCAAAATCACTAACAAAAATACAAGTATATGAGTATGAGCGTGAGTCACTGAAAATGTGAGAAAAATTGTCATTTTATAGAAAATACAATTTTAGATGGACGAACGAGATTAAAAACTAGTGCAAGCCTAAAATCAGAGGTCCAAATTTCATGTGACAATCCCTAATCAAGGTTAGGGAAAAATCATTAAATGAGTGGTCAAGATGTCATCTAAGAAGATTGAATCGGCGGTCGAAAATAAATGAGATAATTAATCCAAAAGATAAAGATTTTTGAAAATCAAGAAGATAAAGACTGCTTGATTTGTGAGATTCGAAAAATCAATAAGATAAGAGCTGAACTAAAAGGTAGATTTGGAAAATCAAGAATTTTCTCAATTGCTTAATTTTTGGAAGAATATTACCATTTTGAATTAAATTAATTCAAAATATGGATTTTGTGTGATAATAAATAATCAATTTTTAGATTATTTACTAAAATGAACTGGCAGTCAAGAATGTGAGATCATTTTAAATTATTTCATTTATTTAAAATGAGGGAAATATTAAATTTGGTAATTAAATAATTAAAAATAATTATTTAATTTAGAGGATATGATTAATAATTAAATAAATTAATAAATTTATTTAATTGTAAGAAGATAATAGGCCCTTAGTGACGTATTAAATAAATACATATAATTTATTTATTTAATAATCATGGAGAATAAAAGAGATATGAATCAATTAAATAATTATAAATTATTTAATTAATAGTCAAATGTGGACCAAGGACATAATTAAATGTCATAATTATGCTAGGACAAAAGTGGTAAAAATAGAGTTTGCAGGCCTAGGTCATTTTTATGTGTCTACACAAGCCTTATGATCTTGGATATATCTAGGAAGGCCCAAGAAAGGAGTTGCATATATATAAGTAGTTGATTGGATGTCTGAGAAGTTTTGGAAAAATAACAATACAGAACTTGTACCTGTAACAATAAATAACAATGCACTAGTTTCACTAAGAGTTGCATGGACATGGATATAGACACATATGCAATTTTTTTTCAATGCTCCCCCTTCTGTTGTTATGGTATTGATCTTATTACAGGTCCTCTCTACATTGCTAGCATTGTATTGAACACTACCTCTAAAACAAAAGCAACATTTTGTCTACTCTCGTACAATTGTTATTTTTGTAATTCCAATTATTTTCCTATACTACAACTTTTGGAATATTTTTTAAAAGTGAATTTACAATTTAGTATGAAAATTCATCCATGTTTCATAACTTGCAACCTCAAGATGGATAAATACTATCTCACAAACCCCTTCCACTAGCACACAACAATACAATACCTACCTGTGAATATTGAAATAATTAATCAATTTGCATTCTCACATCACTAATAGGAGCTCGCTCAAATGAATGAAAGGATAAATAATGTAATATAATAATATAAAAAATAGATTTATGGTTTCAATAATGTAATATTATGAATAGCTTTTCCTTTCTCTCCTATCTTGTTCCCCCATGATAAAGACATAGAAATTAAAACACCAAAAAAATATGAATATTGTTGTTCCATATTCTCTTCTTCTCTTATTGTCACATATTTAAACTCTTCACTTAATGAAAAGAATTGGTATAGCACAATATCACCCATTGTTGAATTCAAGTGCTCATTATAAGTAGCCATTGTCCCATGAGTGATGTAGTAATAACTAGCTATTTGTCCTAGATCATTAACCTAGAAATATTCACTTTTCCAATCATATTTCACCAAATTACTTTTGTCCAAGATAGTTGCAATTGAATGTATTTGTTAATATTAAGAGTTCAATTATCAGAAGCACTAACAAGTACCATTAAAGTAAAATGCAAGGGTCGTAGTTGTTTAACAATACCATAGTAAAGTTACTATGTAATAAATTGAAAATCACAACTATGCTTACCAAGTCTTCCCTTCTCTCTTCTAAGGTATTGTATTTATGTAAAGCATTAGCAGAAAGACCATATAGAATTGGGTTTCATAGCATGTGAATGTAAAGATAAGTGTATCCCAACCATGTGCATTCCTCCCTTACATTTTGAATTGTACCTAGGACAATTTCTCTATTTAAATGATTTGCTAATTTTGAGATAAACTGGCTCTCAATTGGTAATTGTTGATTCATAAGGGACTGATAATATTGCAGCTCACTATGACCTGTTAATATTATTCCTTCTCCATTGGAATCATACTATGGCCTTCCATATATTGATCTACCAAAAAGGTCTCTATTGTTAGCATGGGCATCTCCAACATGGAGCCTTTTTCAAAGGGATGCTGAGGTGTATGATCCTTATTGGGATAGAGGTGCAACAAGTATGTGTTAAGGTCCCTATTTGGCAATGGACATTATGGCTACTTGGCACAATCTAGTGTATTGTAGCATATTATTAGATCAAGCTACCAATCTCCTCAACCATCTATTGAAGGTGTCAATCTTGAGAGGAGAAAATTGTGGCCATTGATGGAAAGTAGGAGGCTAGGTGCATATATGATATGTCCACGTGGCATGAACTAGTGGATTTCAACAATGTTTGCACTTCAATGAATAAAACAACTCAACACTTTGGCCACCCACCAATTGGTCGTAAACACTAATCTTTGGGGGAAGTTGATCTACACTTTCAATGTTGATTGATGTTTTAGTAAAGCCTATAGATATCAAGTAGTTTTATCAAATGGTTTTGGTGAAACCATGTGGTGTGATCTAATAAACTTTGGTGGATGTAGGTACTTTGATAAATCATACCATTCAACACTTTAGTAGTCTACTGATTTTCTCAAGTTGTTGATCTTCAAGGTGAATCAAAGGGTATATAGTCAAGTGCAAAAACATGAGTTTATATGACATGTCTTGGTTGACTTTTGAAGTCAAATATGTTCAAGTAATTTTGGGCTGAAGAGAAGATCTCCCTTGACCATTAATATTGATGTAAAATTGATCTAGACGATTAACTGAGTAGGGTTGAAGTGCATTATAAGGGATGATCAATTAGATTTTGCAGAACCATGTGGTGTCATCTAGTAGATTTTGGTAGATTGGTCCACCTTCCACCTTGGTAGTTCATTTATCCATTGATATCATTTATCATCAAAGCCAAAGCATCTCAATTGTTAATCTTGTCTTTTGTTTAGGAAATTAAGGTGGTGGATCCAAGTAATGAATAAGAAACATTTGAAGGACACTTGGAATAGTAAGATTAACTCTTATTGTTCAAGTAGTTTTCTTGTAAGGCTATAGTTTCAGAGGTAGACCATGATTTGGATGCCAAGTTGCTGCTTGGGAAGATGGTAGCTGAGAGTTGATTTTTTCCCATAGTGTTCATGGAAATTGAGGAGATTGACTCCCTAAGTTATGGGCTATATTCTAGCCATTTAATTGGCATTAGAAATCAACAAATTTAGGTCTCTCCAGGAATTATGCGCTTGCATTTGAGGAATATTTTTCCTTGTTCTACAGAAAATATGATCCAATGGAATGTCCTATAGTGCATGAGGTGTGGGCATCATGATATTGAGCCCTCCAAGTATTAAATTTCTCCTTTGAGATGTAGTGTGGTAATCATAACATACTTGAATGTTCTTAACAACTCTAATAGTTGTACCAAGGGCCATGTTTAACAAACCAAATGCAATTGCTAACTTTTCATTGTAGTAGAAGCATACGACTACCTCAATGCTTGAACCAACAATAATACATTTTTTTTCATTTGAGCACAATATCTTTTTAGATATGCTCCAACATTCAAAAATTTGTTATTTCCATTAGAAGGCTTGTCCTTTAACCTCTTAAAAAGTGAAATTATTTATGAGATGGACTTTGAATAAGATCTAACAAAATAACTCCATGGGACAATTTGCATTAAACTTGAATTCTCTTTTCTAGTATTCAATGTGATATATATTTTGTTTTATAGAAAAAACCACCCATGCTTGACATTAGGGAAGAATGAAAGCACTACAACAATACCAATAAAGTCCATGTGCAACAATCTTGGAGATGAAATTAGATGTAGAGTGGAAATTGAAACATACTTGAAGGTTCTTAACAACTCTAATAGTTGTACCAGGGGCCATGTTTAACAAACCAAATGCAATTGCTAACTTTTCACTATGGTGGCAGATAGATATTTAAAAAAAAAAACTGCAGCATTTCATCACAATTTTGTTGAACATAGTCTGACGAATGACAAAAAAGTGCTACGAGGTTGCTATACAAGAGACGGAGTTTTTGTCATAATGGAAACTCCACCTCATCAGAATAAGGATAGATGTTTGGTGTTTTTTAGACAATTTCAAATTGGGGCTCTACAATGTTTTGTGTTTTTTTTCATCAATAGATGGATGAAGTTATGCCGATTTTGTGATGAACACCACCAACATTTTCCGTGGTGCTAACTGACGATGCGGGGTCATGGTTTCGATGAATAAAAGTTGGTCGTTAAAGCGACAAAATTCCAGCAAAAAAATTTAAAACAATATGGTATTGGTAATTTGACAATATTTTGTCGATATGTCACCAAACATTCATCAAAATTTGTAGTCAAATATAGTAGTGTGTGGTCCACCTTCAATCCTTTCCATCACAAGAATGTTTTGGCTCTGACCTAATATGAATTTGCATGGTTGAGCTATATAACCAACCTTCGAGAATGTTCTAAGGTTGAAGATGGTATAAATATGAGTTGATTTTTTGAGGGATGATAAGATAGATGTGAGAGATGTGAATGATGTGAAGTGCAAAGTTGTAGGGTAAACATGAGAAGTGCAGTGTGAGCTTTCATGTGTTAGATTATTGAATGTAGTGAGAAGAAGGTGTCTACAATTCTTTAGAAATATTATGAAGGTGTTGGTGATAATATGGTTGATTCTTCCATTATATTGAGATGGTTTTCTCATTGTAACACTCTTCTCTATCTTCTTTTCTATTCTGGCAGTGAGCCTTTGGTAGTGAGCCTTTCTTTCTTTTGGGTAGTGAGCCCTGTTGTATTTAGTGTTGATATTACTTTATATTGTGAGTTAATTATCACCATGGTGTTTTCCTTCTTGGATTTTCCATGTAAATCTAGTGTTTCTTTGTGTATGGTGTTGATTTGGTTCTATTGCTATTATTTTCTTTCATGATAAATCATTATAATAGATTAACGGTTAATTAGATTAATGTGGGTTTGAATGTTTGTGAGGGTTTTGAAGTTTTAAGTACAACTGATTCACCCCCCCTCTCAGTTTTCTTGCACATTCAAAAAAATATGCTCTTGAATGCTCTTTCTAATAATCTTTTCTCCTAGGATTGATCTCTTGAAATCTTAAATTTCTTAATATTTGAATTTGATAAAAAGACCTTGTATTTATAGGTAATTTTCTAATTTCCCAACAATTAAACATAAAAAGTCAAAAATTGCAATTTGAATTTAGATCATAAAAATTCTGCCAAAAATATATTAAAAATGGGATCCTAAAATTAAGGAGGACCTATTTTCCCTTGGGTGAATGTGTCTTAAGCCCTAAACCTAGGACACATTTTCCAAGATGTGTAATTTGATGTTTGTAATTGTTTAATGTAGGTTCCCCTTTTGGAAAATGAAACTAATTAGGATTTTAAATGCATAATTGGGTCAATTAGAGGCTTAATTAAGTGAAATTAACTAAAGGGATGCAAACATAATGTGAAAATGTAAAGGAGTACATTTTCTAACACTACATTTAGCCCCAAATTTAGTGAGAGGATGAACTTGTGCTCAAACTCACACTAAAGTAGAAAAATAAGTCAAGAGAGGTCCAAGTGAAAAAATGTTTATGAGATAGGATGAAAAAGATAAAGGAGGTTGCACAAGCCCCCAAGATCAAGATCACATAGAAAACCAACATAAGTACAAGGGACACATGCTTGTAGTAGCAACACAAGATGCACAATCATGTAATGTAAAAATTAATGTGAAAAGAAAAGAAAGAGATGGACTAGCTATGGTTGCGTTGTTATCCATAAAAAAATGTTCACAAGTGAAAACCTATTGTCCACTATGCAAACAAAATTACTCACGAGGGCTAGTGAAACTAGTGTCCGCTAGGTGAGCCCCAAAAAGGTAGATGATGGTAAATTCATGATAGGTTTATAGGAACCCATATGCCAACCATACCAAAAGTTATACTCTCTAATAAATTTGATAAGGTGCCACACAAAAAGGTTCCACAAGTGTAGCAAGTTGTGTTATGCTAGACACTTATGAAAAGCAAAAAAGGCTCCATTGGCAAGCAAGTTGTGTTATGCTTGGTGGCCATGATAATGCAATAGGACATAGGATAGTCAAAGGGATTTTTCTTAGTTCATGAAAAGTTATCACCTTAGGGAACATCGTGCTTAATGTCACCAAGAGAGATCTAGTCGTGGATAAAATATTCACACCTTAGGGAATGAAAGCAATATCATTACCACAAAGAGGAATGCCATATGCCAAGAAAATTCATGCTCTTGAAGGACATCAAACCCAATGTCACCACTAAGAAGACACATCACATAAAGTAATAAGAAAAAAATTAAAAAAAAACAATGAGCGGGGACGTGTATGCTGCCACTTTAAAAAATTGCTAGACACCATAAATGAAGTAGAATACAATAAATGCTAATACATGAAAGCTTTATTTAGAAAGCCCTATGTAAAACATATGTTTCCAAAATAGATCTATGTCATGGAAAGGATGGTTTCCCCCACATGCAATCCTAAGATAACACATAAGGGGTCCATGGATTTGGGGTTAGTGTTATGTCTTTGCTACAGTGATATAATCAAGCTTGGAATTATCATAATTCCCCAAATGACTCATGGAACAACGAGCACAAAGGAAGAATGATGTGCATAATGAGCGAAAACAAAGAAAATATTTTGGGTTAGCATGGAAGAGACCTAAATTTCTCAATGCTTTGTGTCATACCCAAAAGGAAAACACAAGACAAGAGAAAAGGTAAAGGTTTATGATAGATAGAAGAATGAAGATACAAATAGAATAATTTCATGGCAGGTTTACTTTCATTGTATCCTTGCACCAATAGAGTGACAAGGGTCATTTAAATTAGGCTCACAAACATATAAAGACATGCCAATTAGTACAATACAAGGGATCACATTACACACATGAAATCATAAAGAACATGCAAAGAAGATAAAGAAAAGACTAGTATGACACATGTGAGTCAACCTATAGTAGGTCATCTGCATCCCAATATTGTTCATCATATGTGAAAGGCAAAAAACTAGCCAAAGGGATAGTGACAATGATATACTAGGAGCATCACCAAGTTCAACACATGGTGAGTGACTCTTATTAGGAGGATCATCACAGTTGTTATCATATAGGCTCATGGAAGAGGATTTTTTTTTTTTTAGCTCATTATGCACTTCCTCATCAATCTTAGAAATCTCATTATCATCATCATCCAATTTAATAATAACAAGAGACCTAAAGATGATTTCCATTGAAGTTTCATGTTGTTGTGGCAAAGGTGAAGAATCATTAAGATTTTTCTGAATTGGCATTTGATCTTGATTTTTTGTTTTGTTCTTCTCTTCTAACTGGTGAGCAATAGCATGCCATATACAACTATGCTCTTTAGTATTTCTATTTCTTCTTGCATGATTTTCAAGTTGTGATTGTGTAGGAGTGGGTTTATAAACCATTGGTTTCTTTTCTTCCTGCAAGGGAGGAACAAAAGGAACCATGGAAGGTTGTTCAACCACTTTCTCTTTAGCTTTGTTTGATGAGACTTTTATGGTAATCTCTTGGTCTCTTATAGGAAATAGGTGGATGATTTTTCATGTATTGTTAGTGGTTACTTGGAAGGGATTTTCATTCAATCATGGTTTCATCAATTGTAGGAGGCTCAATCATGGGTTGAGGCATGTTGCTAAGGGATAATTCTACTGTGTGCTTTACCTTGAAATTTTGATAAGATTTGAAAAATAAGTCCTCGCGAGGCTTAATAGGTTCCATAGGTTTGGGCCAAAATAAATCCAATGAGAAATTCCCATGGGAAGACACAATATTAAAGCCACTATCATGTATAATTAAGATATCATTGCCAAATGGAAATTTTAAGCATTTATGCACCATCGATTGGATGAAATTCATAGAGAATAGCCATGGATAACCAAGGTTCACAGGAAATTGGTCTGATGAAAAGATGATCGAGAATTATACATTCAATTGTTTTAATCCAAGTTTTAAGGGAAAAATGATCAAACCTAACATAGGGAAAGCAAAACCATTATGTGTTTTGATCCATGCTTTCAATTGTTTAGGAGAATCTTGATAAAGTTCATGCACACATAAGAATTCCTTGGTGATCACATTCTCTACATGCACAAGATCAATTAATATCCCATTGGTAGGCTTGCCATTAATTCTTCCAATGATGTAAAGAGAACCATTGGGTGCGTGTTTGATTATGTCATTTTGTGAGAAAGCAATGTCAAAAGAAATTTTGGTTTGGCCCTTACGAGGTTAAACATCAATTAAGGTGACTAGAGTATCATATCCATCACTCATGGTATCATCAGTCATGTCAACATTCATCACATCATTCTTGGCATCTTTATCTTTCACAAAAGAAATTTTATGATTTGGCATGAGATTAGTAATTAAATTTGTAAATTTTGGTTGGGTGGGGAAACAAGAATTATTTTCCTTAATCATTAACACCACCAATCTAGATGTGATTAGAATCAATGAGGTCTTACACAATGTGTTTAAGATTCATACAATGTTCCATATCATGTCCATTTTGTCGGTGAAACTGGAAAAATGAATTGGCATTATAGTTTGGAGGTAAAGGCTTAGGTGTATCAAGGGCTCTAATGGGAGGTAAGGTAATTAGGTTCTCACCCAAAATCTATAAAATTTTAGAATAAAGGGTATCAAGTAATAGGGTAAATTATGTATTATGTTGTCTGAATTGATATGGATTTGTTGTTTTTATGGCGACCACTTGAGACTCAATACGTTGACATTTTTGGGGTGGATTTATCTATAAAATTATTTTATTTTGTTTCTTGAATGGTTGGAATTGTTATGTGGCACAAATTCAGATTTCTTAGGGTGGTTAGAAGGAGTTTTTACTTCACGATGACTAACTAAATTCTGATAGTCGTGAAGAGTTGTGCACAAATATGTAAAGGAAGGAAATTTCATCATCCCAAGTTTGTATTGAATTTTATTTTGTAAATTTTCAATGAAAATTATTTTAAGATCAATATAAAAAATCTTAATGTTGATTTGTGAGTAAAGTAATTGGTATCGTGCTATAAAATAAGGATCTTTTCATCATCCTTTCTTTTACACTTCATTAAATCAGCTAAGGTCATATTGGGACCAGTGTGCACTTAGAATTAGTTGAGAAATGAATCAACAAGATCATTGAATGAACTAATTGAGTTATTCAATAAAGAGAAAAACCATTCCAAGGTTGTATCTTTCAAAGACCTAGGGACAAGCTTAGACAAGAGCTTATCTTCAAAAATGAAGTCACTACATAAGGTTGTGTATACTGAAACATGGTTACTAGGATCTCCTTACCACCATATTTCTCAAATCTAGGAATATCTATGCCTTATGGCATTTGTGCTCTCAATATCTCCAAGGATAATAGGTTTCTTTTGACATGTTGTGAAGGTTGGACATTTTGATTTTGGATCAATGTGAAAATTTACTATTGAAGGGATGAAACATTTTGAAAAAGTTGGTTAAGGATGGATTCATTAGTTGTGTTGTGAGATGGAGGTGTATATGTATTTTGAGGACAAGTGAATTGTAAGTTTGTGAGGGGAGATGGATTAGGAGATATAAGATTTGAATGCACAAAGCTAAAGGGATTCCTAATGGAAATACCTAAGGTTGTATTGACATTACTAGTGGGTTACCTTATTGTAGTAACAGTTGGATGAGTGTATGTAGGAATAGAGGCCATAGTTGTAGAAGGATGAATTTTATTTCCACCTTGACTTTGAGTGTATCCCAAAGTTTGAGCACAACAAGCCATTGGAGGAACATGATTGTAAATTATATGAGCTAGGATACACATAATTTCTATTCCTTGTCAATTATCAAGCATTTTCCTCATGTTATCTATGATAGGAACTACAATACCAACAATGTATTCAACAATCACAAAGTTTTACAATTTTTCTAATGCTTCAACCATTTGTTTTAGCTTGTATTGAGGGACATTATAAACCATCGTGACAACATCAATCATATTGGTTATGGGTAAAGTGGTCATGGGAAATGTGGTATCCAAGCTATGGTCCATAATGGGTTGACTAGTATCAACACTATGAGTGAAAGAGTTGGAAATATCAAGATCCACGACGGATGTAGTAGTGTGGGATGGCATGAGTCTTGAACTATTTCTCACTAAATTATTCGTAATAGGACACCAGGTTGTGAAGCTCATACAAGTTTCACCAAACCTAAGTGCACCCAAAATGGAGAAAGGGTACTATTAAAATGCAATAAACACCCAAAAGTATGAATCACAATGCAAGTGTGTAAAAAGGTTTTACAATTTTTAGATTTGAAACAAGATAATTTACTAATTATGCTATGAAAAAACCTAAAAATGATGTCTTTTTAATTCCAATTTTGATTTCAAATAATGCACTTAATTTGACCAATTGAACCTAATGAAAGAAAGTACAAGATTTTCAATTTTTTGAAATTGAAACTCAGATATGACAACATAATAGAATGAAGCAAACAAAGACAAAATAATGCCCAAAAATTTGAAACAAAACCTATACAAGGACAAGTTTTCCCAAGGGAAAATGAGTCCTTGAATAGGGGTTGTAAAAATTCAAGTTTGTGTTTCTGGTTTAATGCTTGAACTTTCTATTTCAAGTTCCAAACAGTGAATTTTATGACATATTTTCCTAGATTAAGATGTCTTAATACAAGTGAAAATAGTGATAAAAAGTGAGAATAATAAAAAGTTTTGGAATGCAATTTTGAACTAAAATTGAATTTGAATGATTGAAAGATACTCCACAATGCAATATCTATGCAAAATGAACACAATTTTTTTTTTTTTTTTAATGAATTTGAATGATGCAAACATGCAAAACCAAACCCTAAATTCAATACAAATCACACTATTGTAAACCTAGATCTAGGGTTTTGAATTTCTCCAATTTAGAATTTAAGATGTACAAACTCAAGTTCACCAAAATGAAAAATATGAAAGTGGGATATGTTAGGTGAGATGGACAGACCTAGAAATGAGGGACCTATGCCAAAAATCGCAAAAAAGGGTGTCCACATAATCAAAAACCCACCTTTTCCTATTTTATTAGGAAGAAGGATAGTGCCAAAATAGATTATAATTGACATACAACCCTTAAGGTGAGTCAACTCCAAGTTTTGGGACACTATGTGATCTCTTCCTTATGAATTTTTTTTATAAAATATGACTGAAATGCACTTTAGGGAGATAAATTAAACATACTTAATGAGCTCAATTATGTAATGTAAAACTTGGAATGCATATTTAAAGCATAATAATAAAATAAAATACAATTTATAGGAAGATTTGGGGGTTATAGGATGATATCTATCAACCTAGAAAATCTTGTCTTGAAAATTGTATGACACCTTAGCCAAAGCTAGACACCCCAATATATGACTAAAAGGAACTTTTAGGAGATGAATAAAAGTGCATTAATGATTTAATAACTGAGATCTACCACTTGGAATGTAAAGTGCTATGATAATACTATAAAAACAATCATTAACTAGCAGATTTGAGAAGGTTAAGATGTTATGTACTTGGCTCCAAAAGCATCGTAAAGTGTCTTGTTCAGGGAAATGTGTCCTTGTATCCTTTTCTGAAAATTATTTTTGCAGTCCTCTGATGTTGAAGCTAATTCTCTAATTTCTCTAATTTTTATTGTCAAAAGGTCAAAAATAAATTTTGTAGATGAGTTTCTATGTCTTGACAACTTTGGTGACAACTTTGATAACTTTGGACTTTTGATCCAATTTCACTCCACCTATAAATCTGCAAACACAAAGAGAAGATTATTTTTGTTTTGGTGTATAAAGGTTTTCCTTGGTTAAACCATAGTTTGGTAATTAAACCTTGAAATGAAATGAAATCATAAATGAAAAGAATGATAAATGAACACTAGCTTGTTGCAACTCACCAAACCCTTTAATGGTTGCCATTGGAGGATTGGAGTCTAACACATCACTCCAAATATTAGATCTTGTATGAAATGAATTGATTGGATGCTTGATTTGACACTTGATTTGATTCTTGAAAACCTGAAACCTACATCACAATGTGAGCTCCAAAAACATGCATGAATGCAAATAACTTTGACATGATGATCTTGATCTTAATTGCTGCAATAATTGACTTATAAATATGCTCTTGAATGCTCTTCACAATAATATTTGCTCTTAGGATTTGAATTTGATAAAAAGACCTTGTATTTATAGGTAATTTTCTAATTTCCTTACAATTAAACATCAAAAGCTGACAATTGCAATTTGAATTTGGATCATAAAAATTCCACCAAAAACATATTAAAAATGGGATTCTAAACTTAAGGAGGACCCATTATCCCTTGGGCAAATGGGTCCTAGGCCCTAAACTTGGGAAACACATTTTCCAAGATGTATAATTTGATGTTTGCAATTGTTTAATGTAGGTTCCCCTTTGAGAAAGCAAAATTAATTAGGATTTTAAATGCATAATTGTTTCAATTAGAGGCTTAATTAATTCCAATTAATTAAGGGGATGCAAACATAATGTAAAAATTTAAAGGAGTACATTTTCCAACACTATAGTTACAACTCCAAGAGATCATATACCCAAATCATACAAGATAGCCTTTCCTTGTACCAATAACATATCAGAGTACAAAACATTGATTATAGGACTAAGAATGGAAATTCAATGGAAAATCAAGGAATTGCAAGTCTATGATGACTCACAACTAGTAATCAAACAAGTCAATGATGAGTACCAAACTAAGGATGATCAATTGCTTCCTTATAAAAGGATGGTAGACAACATCAAGTAGTATTTCCCAGTCATCCTCTTTGAACAAATACCAAGGATCAATTAAAATTTTGATGCCATGGAAACCATTGGATCTCTTCTCAACATGCCACAAAACAATCATAAATGTGAATTTCTTATGGAATAGTTGCTAATACTTGCATTTGATGGCTAGAATTTAAATTCATGTGTGAAATTGTTGGTCTTG
The DNA here is from genome assembly GCA_007258455.2 of Sequoia sempervirens. Lineage (NCBI taxonomy): Eukaryota > Viridiplantae > Streptophyta > Pinopsida > Cupressales > Cupressaceae > Sequoia > Sequoia sempervirens. Next base: position 138,979,507 of record VDFB02000007.1, on the reverse strand, counting down.
AATCACCTTGGTATCAAGAAATTTATGCCTATATTCAACATGGAATCATACCTTCTAACGTCACTAGCACTCAAAAGAAAAAAATTATCCAATGATCCTCCCATTTTACTATCATTGGTGATACTTTAAACTGATTAAGTCTTGATGGAACATTACTTATATGTATTAAACTTGAAGAGGCAGTGACCAACTTATAGGATGTACAACATGGTGTTTTTGGGGTGTATTCTAGCAAACCTAACCTAGTCAAGAAGGTACTAAGGACCAGATACTACTGGCCTATGATGGGACATGAAGCTAATCAATTTTCTAAGAAATTTCTTTGATGCCAAAATCATAATGACCTTATTCATCCCCAAACACAATAATTACATCCAACCACTACATCATGGCCCTTTTCACAATGGGAAATCAACCTCATAAGCATGATATCTTCCATATCATCTAATGACCATAAATTCATTATTACCACCATCGAGTGCTTCATGAAGTGAATAGAATCCATACCATTAACCTACATCACAAGAAAAAAAATAGCTAAGTTCATTCTAAATTATTTGATTTGTCGGTATGGTATACCTCAAACCATAATCACTAACAATAGAACACCTTTCAAAAATCAAGATGTTTGAGACCTTTGCACTAAGTTCCATATCCAACACCCCTTTTCCACCCCTTACTACCCCTAGGGAAATGGTTAGGTGGAAGCATCCAATAAAACCATCCTAAAGATACTAAAAAAGATAGTTAATGATTCCAGTCATGATTGGAACCTTCAACTAAATCTAGCTTTGTGGGCCTATTGAACAAGCATCTAAAAGCCCACTAGTGCTACTCCATTCTCCCTAGTCTATGGTATCGAATCCATCTTTCCTATTGAGGTTGAAATTCCTTCTTTAAGGGTATCTTTGCAAAACCTTGTTGACAATGAAGAGTATCAAGTATCCAGACTACAAGAGCTTGAATTGTTAGATGAAAGATGTTTGAGTACTCTCAATCACCATTAAGCATATTAGAACCATCTTTGACATAGCTATAATAAGAAAATAAAGAACAAGAGATTCCAATTGGGTGAATTAGTACTAAATGAAAATCAAAAGAATCAACTTAACTAAGAGGGTAAAGGAAAATTTGAGTTGAATTGGTCGGGACCCTTTGTGATCATTGCAAGCTATGGCTCAAGGGAATATCAATTGGCTACCCCTGAAGGAGAACCTTTAAGAAATCCCATCAACAACCATCCTAAGAATTTATACACCTAGCTTATCAAAATATATTAGAAATTTTATTTTTTATAAAAAGTAAAAAGAAAAATTAGCACAATAGTAAAGAGAAATAAATCTACCTATAAGTGAAAACCGCTTTGGTGGTGCTTCTAGGAAAGGTATCATGGTAAAAACATGACCTAAACATGTGCCATGTATGAATAAGCTCCACCTCATCATCTATAAAAATCTCTTTTCCACCCATCATTTCCATCCATCACATATCAAGACCTTTTCACCTATCCATTCATCCACTCCACAATAAAATATGCATCCAACCATGGATTGATCACTTGTTAAGTGTTTAACCTTCACCACACCATCATTAGCATTCGTTCATATCATTCCACCTATCCATAATAATTTAATCCTATGCCTAAATAGGAACATTCTTCTGAGCTTGGTAGTCATATTGGATTCTTGTTGCCCTCTCAAGCTTCACTATATCTCAAAAATGCAAAAAATCCTAAAAAAATTCAAATATCCTCAAAAAATATACAAATATACAAATATCATGAAAGTCCAAAAACATCCAAATATCTTGAATATATAAAAACATCATATCTTGAAAAATATAAAAAAAATCCAAATATTCCAAAATGAAAACATCTAAATATTCTAGAAATACCAAAAACAAACACAAAAACTTCAAAAATTCCTCAAAATAGCCTCAAATAACTTTTAGAAGCACAAGAACATTCATTTTAAAAAAAAAAACCATCACCATCACCACCCATCCATAATAAACTATCCATCCATAATAAAATTATTGTCACCCTCACCTTTAACAGAGCAATCAAAACAAACATAGCAATTGTCAAAATTTAGAACATTCATGTAAAAAAATCATGAAGACTTGATCATTATTAGACAAAAGAATGCCTACATATCAATTTCCTACCATCATCATTAACATCAACATCCAAGCATATGCCTTAAGGGATATATCATTTCTACAATAAGCATCATCATTGAATAACATCTCTAAACAAAAATCTTGGGCAAGTGATATGACAACTCTATTAATCTATTTTGGTCTTTTCTTTTGATTTATCCTATTGTCCTATTTTGATTATCTCTCAAGGATGTCTAAAACATGACTTAGAGAGAAAGGAATGGGGCACAGTTATTTCTTTCATATTCCTTGTTTGTTGGATATTCTTGTAATATGACCATGGAAAATAATTTCCTTGTGTGTGTGGAAGTTGTCTCAGACAACATAAAATTACCCTTGCATGTTATGTTTTTCATACCTCTCTAAGCATTCGTATAACAAGCTCTGAGCTTCTAATCCATATACTCATAACAAGGTTTATGTATGTTTGGTATGATCAGGAATACTCCTCTTGTTTGCAAAGCCAAATTCCATACAATAGATACAAATCCACCCTAGTACTTCATGCCTTGGTTCATCATGTCTATTTTCTATATTAATAAGTATTGCTATGATTAAATTACTTAGTATACCCACAAGCAAAAACATACTCATCAAAATTTCAACATCATCAATCATTATCCATATCCACAATCATAATAAATGGATTTTCAACAAATTAGATCAAAATCATTTATTCTTCTATCAAAATATCTACTTATCCATCCATCCATGCTACTAATATTTCTATCCAAGTATCATGAAATACACCAAAACAAATATCAATCGTATCATGCATCCATAATATCATCAATATCACATGCATCCTACATCCATAACAACATTGTTACCATATGTATCCTACATCCACAAAATCATTACCTATGCATCCACCAATCATACATCATATCATATATCATTTGAATCATACATCCATAATCATGCATAACATAAAAATAACAAAAAAATACAAAAAAGAATCATATTCACATATCATGATATCATATCATACATCTTGCATCAACAAATCATTAGCATCATCATCATCATCATAATCATGCATCATCATATCATAAATGGACATCACCACATCATAATATCACCATCACCATATCATAAATGCACATGGATAACATCATAAAAAAATCATACGCATCTCATAGCCGCATCAAAAAATATCATCTCATCTCATATATCATCAAAAATGAATGTCATGATACACCACCATCTCATCAAGTGTGTGATACAATCTATACATCAAAAAAATATACATGTGCATGAGGCTCTCAAAAGCCAATGAATGTATATACATCACAATATGTCTACATCAAAATCTTTGTACATCAAGCTACCCAGAGCTCCCTTGATCCTCTCTATCAGGAGAAGGCTGAGGAGGTGGTGGGCCCATAACCTACCATTGTTGGTAAATTTGTTCCTAGGACCTCTATGGATATTACTATCCATATATTTGTTGTGAGGGCCTATCCACAGATCCACCATCAGATCTCCTAGATATACCTACAGTACTGCTCCTACTAGAAAAATTGGGTTGTCTATTCTCTTGAGGGATGACTGCCTAATATAGGGTATGGTAGTTTGTGGCCTCCTAAATAAATGATCTCATTTCCTACATGTGTTGTGCCATGTTGATCATACTACCCTATCTAATCTCTAACTAAGTCCTCCTAGCCCACTCTATAGCTCTCTCAGTTATAAGTTGAGCAACTTGTGCCTCCTTCTGCTATCAATGAGTGATCTCAAAGTCTCTCTCAGTAGTCCACTGGTCTCTCTCTACCATCTACTGATCTCTCTTTATGAGGGATTGATCCGTCTCCATTGTCTTCTAAATGAGTTGAGTGAGTAGACCATCTTGCTCTTCGTGAACCTAGTCTCTCTCTGATAATGCAAGAGCTAATCGAACATCCTAATCCTCACAACCCCTATCCTCCTATTGTTGTGGGGCTACTTTTGGTACATCCTGAGGCTATTATACACCTTATGTGGTATATCTTGGAGGGGTACATCCTGTTTTGTAGCTTGTTGTTGCTAATCTCCCCTTTGAGCATCAATCTCCACTCTTTGTTGCTGGCATTACTCATGCCTAGAATCTATCTCTCTCCTCCTATGCACAACCATGGAACTAGCTACACCATTAGGATATGTAAATCCTAAGAGTTTTCCCTATACCCTCTATACGTCATAATCCTACGTAGCCCCTACATCCTCTAGATCACCTGCTCATCCCCATGCCAAGGGATACATATGTCTAAACTCGATCAATGCAACCCATGGGACTACCATCCCATCCCCCTTAGGGATCCCCCACACTATGTGAGAAAATAATGTGTGGTAATCATTGGATGACACATAATGTCTCTCTCTGAACTGCCTATGCACCCTATCTAGCAAATACATCTTCAAGATGTGGAGAGTGCACCTACTCAACCATCATGCCTAGCATATGTATGAAATATGAAAATTATATTTTTTCCAAACCTTCCACCATAGCCATGGAATCCAAATAAACCAATTCAAGTCATTGAACACACCTCTCCAAAAATTTAAATCTCCTAGTCATCGGTGTGTTAGCATTGGGGCATATTGATAAACAAAAGTATCCCCAAACTCTTTCTCAAACTCTCCAATGGGTCAGGTAACTGCCATGTGATCCCATGCCCAAATGTGGAGTGGTTTCACTCTTTATAATAAGCCAGTAGTTTCTCTGTATGCTACCTAGTGCATGTCATGATACAAATGCACAAGGATGCAAGGTCCCTAGGTGAAAGTAATCCCCTCCTTGATCATGCCCTCAATCACAAATCCCTATCCAACCAAGAAACCTCTATACCATCAGTTAGGAATGATCTAACCCATGATCAATCCTACTAGAACCAATATTATGTCATCCACTACACTAATATAAGATCGTAAGTCAATCTGGACATCCTCGATCTCAAGATCTTCATCTCCAAGAAGTCTCTCTAGGGACTATGCACCTCTTTCCATGTCATAAACCACCCGAACACCCTTAATGGGGACCCTCATGATGTGCCAAACATCCTCTAAAGTGGTAGTACACTCTCTTGTAGGTAGCTGGAATGTCGCGAACTTTGAATGCCATTTGCTCCACAAGCACTATCATCATAGATCTATGCACCCGAATCTTAGGCATATACACGATATAGTAGAACTTGATCAATGATAAGAAGTTAATCTCTATCTCACCCAAGAGGTCCATTTGCTCCAAAATTTGAGGTCTTTACTCCTTGGAGTAAATCGGATGTAGTGCCACCTACAAGCATAGCACTCATGATGTCAATTTGTCAATTTTTTGATAAAAAACCTATCTGCTAAGAAAACAAACAAACATGTCATTTTATCCAAACAGGTCGATGCATAGCGATCAAATGTGGTCACATTTTCAAATACACCATTTTCCCAAAGCAGTCATGAACACATTTTCAAATGTGTCTCTTTACACTCAAACAAACATGATAAGGTACCCCAATTGCGCTATGGTAATCCAAATGTGCTACAATATGACAAAATTTCCATTTTGACACATTGGGTTACAAAGGTGTTGATCCATGGATCAATATGATTGGTTCCCTACATTCAACTATAAATTTGAACACCTAAAACTATGTGCAAAAGTGAAAAAACTTAGTATGTACTGGGGGATGCTCCCACTATCCTCTAGAACTATCATACTTGGTATGTGTGCTATGCAGCATGGGGAACAAGAGCGATCTTAAGAAGGTGTCTGTGAAAATTGAAGGCTCGGAGCTCTAGAAAACTATAACTCAAAGTGTGCAAATGAGGATAATTTAAACCCAAATACATATATATGACCCCCAAAATCTAGGGTTTTGACCTTAGCCACCTTATTAACTCCTTTTTCAAACTTGGTTAAGGATCTTGATCATTTTTAGGACCCATAGGGCCTAATTTTTTTGTCCTAGAACCAGTCTTGAAGTATTGTCATGAGATCAACCTAAAATTTATTTTTTCCTGGTCGACCTCTTGAGGGGGCACTCTAGCATCCTACCATCATTCTTTCATCCACTAGGGCACAATGGGGCATCAATTTTTCTTTTTTTGAGCAACAGTTGTCTTTGAAACAACATAATGAGTACATTGTGTCAAAGAGGGGAAAAATCTAGACATCCAAAAATTCCTGAATGTATGATGTAGAGTAGGTTGGAGGTTTTCTATTCAATCACAATTTGAACAAAATTTTCAATTTGGAAACCCTAACTTGGTCCTTTTCTCACAAATCCTTCGAACTCCCTTGTAACACTCCAAACAATTATTTTTGACCATATCTTACAAAGAAGACTTCAAACCCACAATTGAATTACCATTATAGACACCCTTTATGCTCTTTTGTAACATATCAAATTTGTAAATAGGTTTTTTTTGGTAACAACACCCTCTAAAATTGACTGCTACACTGCAACTAGGTTAAATTAGCCATGTTTTCCAAAGCAACTATGTGAAATATTTCCTCCAATATATAAAAATTCATTCCAAGGCTCTCCTCAAGTCACATGGGGTTTGAAACTACAACTTTTATCAACTGGAACATTCACAAATTCATCTATCATCAAAACCCTATGTCTAACCTACACTCTTAAGCCTAATACATAGATATATTAGGCTAGGGCCGATCAAACTCGGCCCTACTTGCAATCTCTGCATCTATAAACCCTACCAACATGAAGAACAACCTAACTAATGCCATTCCACTAATTTTATAGAATTTTTCACTGGTGGAATGGTTCAATATTCCATTTTTTCACTCAAACCCTCTTAACTAAGGTTTTCCTGACTATTTTTAGTAAAAAACCTCTAACTCTCTTCAAACTTGATGAAAGTGAATGAAATAAACTAGAAATGTTAGAAGACTCAACACTAATTCAAATCTATTTTATGTCATTCCCAGACTGTACAGGCCATACAAATTTTTTTACAGTAGCAATAAAAAAATGAAAAACATAGCAAAACAAAGATTTCTTATTGTTTGATCACCAATTACAACTCCATAAGGATGCCTCAAACATACCAAGTCATATTTAAATTTTTTCCAACCAAAAACAATGGTTCAAACTACTTTTCAAACAACTTTACCATTCAAGTTCCAATACAAGCCAAAAATGCCAAGTTGCATTGCAACTTTTGTAACATTTGCAAAATCTTGACAACTTTATCTAAAACTGACCCCATATGACTAAAAAAATTAGACATGGTCTAAATAGACCTTATTCCATCAAAAATGACTCAAAACCATAAATAACTCACATTTGACCCTTATTTACATTATGAAAGCTAGGTGCCTCTACACCATACACCTGGGGAGAACAAAATCTTAAGTTCCACTTGAGATCATATCTTGCAGTATGGTACCATGTTTCTTGATGTCTTCCTCTGTCATCCAAGTGCCATCCTCCATTGGAAGGCCTTGCCACTTCACAAGGTACTCATTATACACCTTGTATCTTGTTCTTTTTAGCTTCCTTTGTGTCCAAGATGTATTCAAGCTTTAATGGTTGACTTGGTGGTAAGTCCTTAACCCAATCTTCATTTGGATCTCCTAATGTACCTACACCTGTACCTACAATCATAGATCCTTTAAAAGGATATAGGTTAGAAACATTGAAAATTGGAGAGATAGCCACTCTACGAGGGAGTTCTATCTAATAGGCATTTGCTCCAAATTTGTGGACCACCCTACATGGTCCAATCTTCTTCATCTGCAACTTTGAATATTCCCTTTTAGTAGCCTTTATTTCCTCAAATGACCTAATAATAAGTCCCCCACTTTGAACTGAACCTCTCTTCTTTTCAATTTTGCATGTTGCTTATACATATCCACACTCTTTTGAAGGTTTTCCCTAATGTGTTGATGTATATCTTTCATTTCCACTACAAACTCTTCTCCTTCAACACTCCTCTCCATACCACTGAAATATCTGAGCTCAAAAACCACCCTTGGATGCAATCCATATACAATTTCAAATGGTATTTTCCCAACACTTCTATTAATAGAGTCATTATATGCAAATTCAACTTGGGTAAGGATTGGATCCCACTATTATGAGTGTTCCTTTGTCAAGCATCTAAGAAGATTTACAAGGCTCCTACTGAAAAATTCAATCTACCCATTTGTTTTTGGATGATAGGCAGAGCTAAAGGTCAAGTTTGTTCCCAAATTCTTCCAAAGGGTTCTCCAAAAGTGACCCACAAACTTATTGTCCCCATCAGAAACAATTATCAATGGTAATACATGGATCCTAACCACCTCCTTGAAAAACAACCCTACAATGTATGAGGCATCATTTGTGCACTTACATGGTATGAAGTGTTCCATTTTGCTAAATTGGTCTACAACCAAAAACACACTATCAAATCCCCTTTGAGTTTTGGGAAACCCCAACACAAAATCCATGTTGATGGATTCCCATGGCCTATTTGGAATTGGAAATGGCTAGTAAAGACCTTCATTTGTACTAGAACCCTTGGCTTTTTGACAAACACCACATTGTTCAACAAATTTTCAGATATCACTTTGCATCTTGGGCCAATATTAATACCTCCTTACCTATTCCAAGGTTTTTTCCACACCAAAATGACCCCCTAAGCTACCATAATGCTTCTCTTTAATCATATTAGTCCTCATAGAGAATTTGGGAATACACAACTAAGCACCCTTAAGCAATAATCCTTCTTGAATCAAGAAATAAAAATTGTCTTCATGAAATGTACCATTAAAATGAATGCAAGAAGCATAGATATCTTTGAAATCATCATCTCCCTCATACATACCTTTTAAAGCATCAATACCTACACTTTGGAGTTTAATTTCTTGAACCAACAATTGTCTTCTACTCAAATCACCCAACACCTTTTTTGACTACCCTTTTTTGTGTTTTATGGTGAAAGTGTAGCTTTTTTGGTACTCCACCCACTTCACATGCATGTGCTTGAGTTTTTATTGGATGTTTAAGAACTAGAAAGCATGATTTTCAGTAAAAACAATAAACTCTTTAGGAAGGAGATAGTGTCTCCACTTTTTCAATGATTGGACCATGGCATACAATTCCAAGTCATAAGAAGAATACTTCTTCTTTGCCTCATTGAGCTTCTCACTAAAAAATGCAATAGGTCTTCCCTCTTGACTCACTACTACTCCAAATGCATGCTCACTTGCATCACATTCAATTGTGAACACCTTGATAAAATCATGCAATGCTAAGATGCGTTGTTGTGTCATTCTTTGCTTTAGATATTGAAAGCCTTTTTCTGCCTCATTAGAGCATACAAATCTCTTCATTTTATCCCCTTTGATTGTATCAATGATTGGAGAGAAAATATGACTGAAATTTTTGACAAATTTTCTATAAAAGCTAGCTAGGCAGTGGAAAATTCTTACCTCATTGACTGAAGTTGGAGTAGGCCAATTGAGAATTGCTTCCACCTTGCTAGGGTCCATCTTCAAAGTGCCTTTTGAAATTACAAAACTAGGATAGACCAACTCCTCCTTCATGAATTCACACTTCTTCAAATTGATCATCAACTTTTCTTCATTCACCCTCTTCAAAACCATGTCCAAATGCTGCAAGTGTTCCTCTTTAGTCTTACTAAACACAAGAATATCATCCAAGTAGACAACCACAAACCTACCTATGAAGGGTTTCTAAACTTCATTCATTAGTCTAATAAAAGTGCTTGGTGCATTTGAAAGCCCGAATGGAATAACAAGCTATTCATACAATCCCTCATTAGTTTTGAAGGTAGTTTTCCACTCATCTCCTTCTCTTATCTTGATTTGGCGGTAGCCACTTTTGAGGTCAATTTTTGAAAAATAACAAGCCCCTCCTAAAGAGTCCATCAAATCTTCCATTCTTGGTATGAGAAACCTATACCTTATGGTTATCTTACTAATTTCCCTTGAGTTGGTGCACATTCTCCAATCCCCCCTTTCTTTGGTGCCAATATAGTACGAATAACACATGGGATAAGACTCTCCCTTATTAGGCCTTTTTCAAGTAGCTCTTGAATTTGTTTCCTAATCTCTTCATTTTTTTGAGAAGTCATCTTGTATGCAACTTTATTGGGTAGGTTTTCCCCTAGTATAAAGTCTATATGGTGGCTCACATCCCTTATTGGTGGCAAATAACTAGGGAACTCATCTACAACAATGTCTTGGTACTTGTTCAACAAGGCTTGGAGTTCCTTAGGCACATTTTCAACCTTTGCTATTGTCATAATAGGTTTAGGTTTGATTATAATTGCATACCCTTGTCCACCTTTTTCTTTCATGGTTTTCAAGAATTATTTTTCCCCAAACAACATTACACTAGGACCTACTTGTGTGTCTAGATTTTCATCTTGCAATGGAGTAAGGGTAAATGAAATCCCATCTTTTTCAATCACATAGATATTTTTCTGCCATTATGCTTAGCTTTTATGTCATACTGCTAGGGTCTTCCTAAAGTAGATGACAAACATCCATTGCGATGATGTCACACAATATCTTGCTTTATACCTCCAATATTGAATTCAACCCATGTTTTCTCATTCCCTAGGACTTGTTGACCCTTATTCATCTTGGAGACCTTGTAAGGAGTTGGGCGTGGGATTCTTTTCATCTTTAACTTTTCAACCATCTCTAAAGAAACCAAATTATCTGTGGAATTGGAATCAACAAAAACTTTACACACCTTACCTTGAGATTTGTAGGTGGTTTTGAACAAATATTTTCTTTGTGGAGGATCCTTCACCACAGGGACTTTGATTAATGTTCTTATCATCATCAGTGATTCTCCAACTTCCAGAGCAGCATGCTGAGATGGAGAGTTGACACTCTCACAATTTTCTTCTTGCACCAACTGTGTTCTCCTTTCACCATCATGTGATGTAGAAGGCTGCTTATCTAGGAACTTACATGCTTGATGGCCACATTGATTGCATTGATAGTGTCTTCCAGAGAATTTACTTGATCCCCTACCTTGTCCTTCAAATCTACCTCTACTATTTGACCTCCTACCTCTGAAACCACCCCTTGATTTTGAGCCTTAATCTTGACTACCACTTATCTCACCTTATGCTTTTTGAGATTTTCCAATTCCTCTAAAGGTTCCTCTACCCCTGAAGTTCTTTCCTCTGCCTCTTCCTTGCTAGTCTTGTCTTCTTTTTATCTTTTCCTCTACCTTAACAGCCAATTGGAAACATTCTTCCACCGTTCTAGGAGTGGTAAGACTCATTTCATCTTGTATTTGGAACCTCAATCCATTTAGGTACCTTTCTACCTTTTCAACCTAATCCTCAACATGACCTGCTCTAAGGCTTAACTTATGAAACTCTTCTGTGTAAGCCATGAAATCTATCTCCTTTTGTTTGAGATTTTGAAGTTTTCTAAATGTTTGAATTGCATAATCACTAGGAAAAAATTGACCCTTGACTTTAGAAACCATTCTATCCAATGAATTTCTTTTTTCTTTTCCCTTCTTCACTTTCTCTTCTTGCACATAATTCCACCAAGTTAGGGTAGGGCCTTTCAACTTTGTTTTATCAAATTTCACCTTTTTCTTATCTGCTACCTCCTTGAACTCAAAATAGTTATCTAGTGTATCAACTCGGTCTAGCACCTCTTCACTATCCATCTTCCCACCATACATGGGAAATTCCATCTTCACCTCAAGAGTATCTCCCTTGACAGCCTTTAACAACTTAGACATTCTCAACTCATTAGGGTCCAACTCATCATCTCCTTGGACTCCTCCTTGAGGGTTTTCATTCTCACCCTCTTCCTCTTCCTCCTCATCACTTTTGTCTTCAATGACCACACCTCTCTTTTGATTTGACTCCAATGTTACAAGTCTCGCTAGGACAACTTCTTGAGATTCCTTCATTTGTATCAACTCCTTGGCATTCTTCTCTTTCAACTCTCTGACTTCTCTAGCCATTGGGTTCTTTTTAGGAGGCATCTTTGTTTCCCTTCAAAATTTTCCCTTTGTTGATCAAAACCTATGCTCTAATCAATACCAATTTGATGCAGAGTAGGGTGGAGGTTTTCTATTCAATCACAATTTGAACAAAATTTCAATTTGGAAACCCTAACTTGGTCCTTTTCTCACAAATCCTTCAAACTCCCTTATAGCACTCTAAATAGTGATTTTTGACCATATCTTACAAAGAAGACTTCAAACCCACAATTAAATTACCATTACAAACACCCTTTATGCTCTTTTGTAACATATAAAATTTGTAAATAGATTTTTTCTTTAACAACACACTCTAAAATTGACTGATACACTACAACTAGGTCAAATTAGCCTTGTTTTCCAAAGCAACTATGTGAAATATTTCCTCCAATCTATCAAACTTCATTGCAACGCTCTCCTCAAGTCACATGGGGTCTGAAACTACAACTTTTATCAACTAGAACATTCACAAATTCATCTATCATCAAAACCCTATGTTTAACCTACACTCCTAAGCCTAATACATAGAGATATTAGGCTAGGGCTTGATCAAACTCTGCCCTACCTCCATTCCCTACATCTAAAAACTTTACCAACATGAAGAATGACCTAACTAATTTGATTCCACCAATTTGTAGAATTTTCCACTAGTGGAATGGTTCAATATTCCATTTTTTTACTCAAACCCTCTTAACTAGGGTTTTCCTTACTATTTTTCAGTAAAACCCCTCTAACTCTCTTCAAACTTCATGAGAGTGAATTAAATCAACTGGAAATGTTAGAAGACTCAACATTCTATCAATTAAAATCAGTTTTGCATCATTCCCAAGCCGTACAATTTTTCTGTAGCAGCAATAAAGTAATGAAAAACACAACAAAATAGAGATTTCTTATTGTTTGATAACCAAATACAACTCCAGAAGGATGCCTCAAACATCCCAAGGCATATTTAAATTTTTTTCAACCAAAACCAATGGTTCAAGATACTTTTTAAACAACTTGACCATTCAACTTCCAAGACAAGCCAAAAATGCAAATTGCATTGCAACTTTTGCAACATTTGCAAAATCTTGACAACTTTATCTAAATCTGACCCCATATGACTAAAAACATTAGACATGGTCTACATAGACCTTATTCCATCAAAAATGACTCAACGTCATCAAAAACTCACATTTGACCCTTATTACATTATGAAAGCCAAGTGCCCCTGCACCAATGTATCACATTCACTAACACTGCATTTTCATCATTTTCATCACTAATTCCTCATTTTCCATCATTTTCCTCACTTTCATCACTAATTGTGCATTTTCATCACTTTCTCATCATTTTTCATCATTTTTGTCACTTTTCATCATTTTCCCTCAAAATCACCTCATTTCCTTTATTAATTAAATAATTTTCAATTACTTAATTAATTCATCACTTTTTACTAATTTTCCCCTATCCCCCCTAATTAAATATTTTTTAAATTATTAATTAGAAAAAATTAATTTTCTTCTATATCACAGAATTAAATAATTTTTAATTATTTAATTATCTAATTTTCTTCCCTCTACTTGCACATGGACTATTCCTTTTTCAAAAAGGAATATTCTCTTCCTCGCATAATTAAATAATTTGAATTATTTAATTATCTAATTTTCCCTCTCAAAAGAATATTCTAAGGAATATTCTTTTTCAAAAATATCTCAACTAATTCCCTAAAATTGAGGAGATATTTTGAGTTAACTAAACCTCTCAATTAATTTCTACCCTTGATCTAAAGATTTGATCTCCACCCTTGATCTATTTTTTGAAAATCTATAAAATAAACCATCTCCCTCCATTTCAAATCACCTAAGAGATACTTAGAAGCATTGTAGTAAGATCATGTCATGTGAGCATTGAATCGTATCATAATTATATCATTTTATGCATCTTTGAGGTCATTTACAAGCTTTTGCAATCATGGGTGCTAAGGTTTGAGTAATCCAACATCAAAATAACACATCATAATGGAATGTTAGGTTTGCACTATTTAGATTTAGATTTTGAATATTGATTTTCATGTTAATGGTCATTTTATAATGTAGGATCACTCAGTTTCATTACTTAGTGGGTTTTATCAATATTTTTCATGTGGGTGTTTGAGATTTCTAACCCTATTTGCTTCAATTGTTCTTTTGATTGATTTACCACTAAACCCATTACACAATGTCCTATCCATATTAGTTTCCCTTTTTTCTTAAATTTACTATCATAGAATAAAATAAGCTTTCCATTGTGAAATTTTTTGTACCTTATTTTCTTTTTGTGCCAATATTTTTGGTGTTTACATTATAGATGTTGGTTATATACCACAAGTTATCTATTTTCATTTAATTTGGTTAAATCTTCCAGTATTTTTTCTAAAGAGTCCTCTTCATTTAATCATAGAGCAAGTGTGGTATGTAGGTTTGGTATGATGAAATTCATTGGTAAACTAGCATCAAGCCCATACACTAATTTGAATGGGGAAAATTTGGTTGACCTTTTGTAGGTAGTTTTGTATACCTATAATACCATAAGAATTTTGACATCCCAATTTGATGTGTTTCTATTACGCATATTTGTTAGAGTAGTGTGCATGATTTTGTTTAAGGCTTCAACAACTCTATTTTCCTATGGGTGGTACAAAGCGGTTTTTTTATGAATAATCATAAATTTTCTCATAAGTTTTTCAATCACCTTATTAACAAAATGTTTCCCTTGATCATTAGTGATACTTAGTGGGAAACCAAACCTAGTTATAATGTCTTCATAAATAGATTTTGTGGTGGTCTTAGTAGTGAAACCTTTAGTTGGCTCTACCTCTACCAATTTTTTGAGATATTATGCTCTAATGAAAAATATATCTTTTGATCTCTTTTTTGGTGGATTAATTGGCCCAATGAAGTCTATGAACCTTTTCTCAATTTAAGGTACTTCAGCTAGAATTGGCTACATGGGAATTTAATATCTTGTGGTAGATTTTCCTAGCCTTTGAAATATATCACATTATTTAGCATATTAATTGACATCCTTTAATAATATTGGCCACCATAGTCTTGAAACCATATCTTTCTTTATGATGCCTTCTCTCAAGTTATGACCTACAAAGATTCCCTCATGTGATTCATGGATAATGTCTTCTCTCTTATCCAAATACTACCATCCAAATGATATTGTCTCTTCAAATATTATGTAATTCTCCTTCAATCAGTTATGGGGAAGTGAATTTTGTAGTATCTTCTTATCACCTTGTGATAGATTGCTACAAAACTATCCTAATGAGAGTAGCTCTATCATGCCATTGATTTATTCAGGTACCACATTTACCTTAAAAAAATTTGTGCCAAATAATTCTTCCTCCATAGTTTATGGTTTTATCCTATATCAATTATTGAGAGGTAATTAGGGCTTCAATTTCCTTTCTTTCAAGTTTGATAATGATATTAAATTTGAATATATTCTACCCTATATTACAAGTCTATTAGTTAGATATTTGAAGGGCTCACAATATATATAGAATCTAAATGGACTAGATAGGAGGTAGTGTCTAAATTTGTGTAAGTCATATACCATCACTAAGGCTTCTTGTTCTATGGAAGTATACTTTTTTATCTTGTGAAATTTTATAGCTGGAAAAGGAAATTGAATGGTTTGTATTTCCCCTTGGTTGTACTAAAACTACTCCTATTGTGATCCTTGAAGTATCCACACGTATGCGGAATAAAGTATTCTAGTCCAAAAATATTAATATAGGTACTTCTACTATTTTCTACTTTAATGTTTGAAAGGCTTGTTGACACTTATTAGTCCAATTAATTATTTTAATTGTCTTCTTTTGTAATAGTTTTATTGGAGCTACAATTTGTGCACAACCTTAAATAATTTTTTTATGATAACAAGTACATCCTAAGAAATTTTCATTTCTAAATTATTTTTTGGAGGTGGTAAGTTCATAAATAGTTCCACTTTTAGGGGATCCACCATAAGTCCTTTACAAATGATAATCCCAAGCAGTGTACCAAATCATACCAAAAATATATATTTCTTTAGGTCTCAAGAAATTTACAAACTTCTAATTTGTTCTAGCATTATTTTGAGGACTTGGATATAGATTTTTAGTAACACAAACTTTCTAGTCATCTAGATAGACTTCTTAGAATTCATGGATAAATTATTTGAAAGTGTTAACCATAATGCGGCTAAATACTATTGGTATATTCTTGAGGCTAAAAGGTATAATTGTCTACATAAATTATCCCCTTTCTATTGAAATTTTGGTTTTAGGTTGATCCTCCTCTTAGATATTGACTTGGTGATATCAAAAGAATTTATCAGTGAGTATGCTTCCTTTTCAATGATAGATTCTAGTACTTCTTCTATGAATGGTGTGTGGAATGGATCATAGATGCAAAATTTATTGAGTTCTCTATTATCTACAAATATTATAATATCCCTAGTTTTCTTGTTTCGTACTACCACAAGGTTTATCTATTCAATATATTCCATAAATTTTACCATCCTTGTTGCTAGAATTTTATCAATTTCAATTTTGACTTTCTTTATTTGGGTTTAGTCTATATGGTATTTTATTTTGAGGTTTCACAACTTCTTTGAGTTTTATTTTTATCACTCATAATTTCTCCCTAATTCCTTTCAAGTCTATAAATGTGTGTGGGAATAGGTCATTATATTCTATCAAAATATTGGCAACTTGGATGACTTATTTTGCTTCCCAATAATCCCCTATTTACTCCAATTTAGGCCTATCCTTATTTGCTACATTTTATCTTATATTTAATTGATTGTTATAGTATATTATTTTTGGTTTAGTTTTTGATGCTATAATTATTTCTCCTTCCTTGAATTTTATATCCAATTCAAGTGTATTTTGGTTCTTCCTTATTCTCCATTCCATTTTTTTGTGTTATAACACCTTTTTCTTTGAGTAATGTTCATGTTCTTCCATCCATTATATTATTTTCCATATGATATCTTTATGTGGTGGTATAGTTATATCTTTTTTGTAGTGGTCACCTTTTTGTTTTATTCTGTAGGTAATAATATGACCTCTCTTATTATTGAAAGTGCTTTATAGATGGCCTGGTTGGGGTGGAAGAATGAGAATGTGTGGAAAAACTTATTTTGAAATACTTGCCAATTTCTTGTTGAAATGAAATATGCATCCATCCAAGATAATTTCCACATAACCCAAATAGATAAATCTATGCAAACAATTATTCAAAATCCATATGCAAAAGAATAGACAACATACCATTAAATATGGCACAAGATATGGCCTAAGAAAACCCTCAAAAGGGAAAAATCCAACCTCAAAAAGCATCCATCACTCATTTATTACTCAGTAATAAATATTACAATACATCTTTAGAGTTATCCATGAAAACCTTTAAAAAATAAAGCCCTCTACAAGCACTCTATGTGAACAAGCATGTAACCACACATCCCATGTCATGCTTCAACCCTCACAAATGATAACAAGAGATTCTCTCAACTCTTTAGCCAAATATCCAAGATAACTATCCAACCTTAGACAAATACCCATGTGTTTTATTTTATAGAAACAAGCTCACATAAAACCACTAAGTGGTATTACATAAAATTATGTGACTAATACCATGAGCTTATAAAAACATTAACCCCCACATTTACTTTTTGGTACTAAGTTTTCCCAATATTAAATATTTTCCCAATGTGCAACCCCATATTAAATATTTATCACAATGTTACATACAACACATAAAGTGGCCCCAAGAATCCTAATGCATGTGATGCATGTATCCCTAAATCTCCTAGGTGCACAGAATAATAATAAAATATTACATTATAACATTATGTAACTGGAAAAAACAGCTTTTCCTACATTCTTCCACTTGTTATATACATTGCATAAGGGGTAAACAAGTAAAATCAAACATGAACAAGGGAATATTCCCTATAGCCACATATACCATCCAGATACTATCAACAAGAATCAAGGTGACCACCATATCAAGCATGAATTATCTCATCCTCCATCATGCCAATGTGCAAAGATAAGAAACCATTCGAAGAGATACCATACTATGTGTCACAAACAAGTGTAAGTCTTGCCTCCAACCAATATCCCAATACACAAACAATCAATCCAAAGGTAACAAGGATGTATGAGTAGCTTCCAAGATATAATCACCATAGCTTAAATAAAATCCACAACAAATGCTAACACATCCAACTATCCATACCTCAAAGGTATGCAAATCGTAACAAGTGAACCTCATGCCATCTATTAAAATTAAGATGTCTCGGCATTTGAGTCTTAGCATTTAATTTATTATTTAGTGATTATTTATTTATTTCCTAAGTTAATTGCATAACAAAATTGTTGTCACTTTGTGGGACCTATCGGTGAGGTGGCATCCTACATTAAGGTGACATGTACATTTTGTAAGATTTTTTTGTGGAGGTAGGTGTCTACTTTGGAGGACCTAAATTTGTGCCTAATATGGTGGAATTTGGAATAAGTTACTATGTAATGGGCTGCAACAACTTACTATGCCAATTTATAACTAATTATGATGGTGAAAGAGTCATGTATGAAAAATTGTAAGTTTATGATAGGTAGGACCCATGTGATGGAGGCACCTACACATGCAAGGTATTTTCATGCATGTTGGCTCATTTCATGTGCAGTGGTGGACAATTTTGAGGAGATAGCCGGGCGGTTGGAAATAAAAAAGCCTAAAGTTATGGGTTCTAAATATGACATGTCATAATGAACTTATGTTCACACCCTAAGTGTGGGTTTTTGGTTTTGGAAAGTTTTACCACCCTCTCTTCATGTTGAATTATTTTTAGTATGACAAGTTGAAGAATTGATGATACGTCATTATGCTATTATAATTGCTTCTTATTCTTGTTATAGTGTGAGACTCTTGAAGAGCATTTGTCTGACACTATATTGTAACCCTTATTGTTGACTAAAACAAATAGAGATATGTGTTTGGAGTATAGGTTTTTCCCACGTATATCTGTTGTTATGTGTTATTCTTGTACCTATTTTGTTTATCTTTACATGTTATTCACATCTTCTTTATTGTAACTAAATAAGGGTTTGCAATTTTAGAAAATTTGCACATTCTCTCCTTTAACAAATTGGTGTAGGAAAATTTTCCAATTAACCAACTTCCTTTTAGTTGGTATTAGAACCTAATAACCTCAATTTCCTATTGTGGGTAAATGGTTTCTTTTATTGATCTCATTTGAGTGGGAGTTTGTTATAGAAAATTTTTGTTAACCTTGTTGTAGGAAGGAGATGGTGAGCACATTTGGTAGAATTAAAATAAAGAAATTTAATAGAGGAAACTTTGAGCTGTGAAAGCTCAAGATGGAAGACATTCTAGTAGAATGTGACTTGTGGTTATCTATTTTCGGAACTATGCCAATGAATATAAACCAAGAAGATGGAGATCTAATGGATCACAAGGATAAGGGTCTGATAAGACTCTATTTGGCTGTTTTAGTACTCCTAAACGCCCATAAAGAGAAGAATGATGCACTTATTTAAAAGAAACTTGATCAAATTTATCAAGCTAAATCCTTGAAAAATAAGCTATTCCTATAAAATAAGATGTATTATTTGTTGGAGGAAGGAGGATTAGTCATAGATCACTTGAATGCTTTCAAAATTCTTGTTTCCTAGTTGAGCTCCACTGTGTGAAAATGGAGGATGAGGATCATTGCATGAATTTTATGTGCTCACTATTGGATTCATGGGACCACCTTGTCATGGCCATTGTAAGTACCACTACCACCTTTAAGATAGATGAAGTGGTTGCATCATTGCTATCTGAAGAGTAGAGAAAATATTCTAAAATGGCTAAGGAGGCTCTAGTAGTTTGAGGAAGAATGAAAGAAAAATGAAAAAATAA
The DNA here is from genome assembly GCA_007258455.2 of Sequoia sempervirens. Classification (NCBI taxonomy): domain Eukaryota; kingdom Viridiplantae; phylum Streptophyta; class Pinopsida; order Cupressales; family Cupressaceae; genus Sequoia; species Sequoia sempervirens. Next base: position 138,959,439 of record VDFB02000007.1, on the reverse strand, counting down.
GAACACAAAGCAAGAAAAGTCAAAATCCAAATCCTATGGGAGATCTAAGTCTCATGGTAAGACCAAGGTGAAATGTTGGAATTGTGGCAAATCTAGTCATTTTCGAAAAGAGTGTAAGGAGATGAAAAAGAAGAAAAGTAAGTCATTCTCTAATTTTGACTCAAAAAAATGTCCCATGATGATGTAGATGCTTTTTTTACTATCTTGGTAACAAATGCATTGTAATATGTGTGGTTGATAGACTCAGATGCTTCTTTTTGCATGACTTCACATCCAGATTGGTTCTCTAAGTATGAAAGTTATGATGGTGGGAAGGTGTATTTGGGTGATGACTCTCACCTAAATATTGTTGGTCATGGAAGAGTAGATAAGATTCCTAAATGGTAGAGTGAAGAGGATCGATGGTGTCATGTATATCCCTAGTTTGGAATGAAACCTTCTTTTTGTAAGTAAGTTAAATGACGTGGTTATGTAGGTTGTCTTCTCAAATGGAAGATGTAAGATGAATAGAGGAGCTATGGTGCTTGCTAAGGGTGTTCAGATAGGCACTCTATTTCAGTTGGATGCATGCACGGTTAAGTGAAATAGTTATTCTATATAAATGAAGAAAATAAATTTTGAGTCATTATCCTCACAATTGGAACCAACATCAAAGAAGAAAGTCACAACCACTTTTGATGGTCATGTTTTCTAGGTACCTAAGGGTGCTCATGCATTAGAGATGAAGTTAATTGCTAAGAATACAATGATTTGGCACCAAAGACTTGGTAAAATTGGTGAAAAGGGTTTGAGAACCTTGAAAAATAAATTCCTCATTGAGGGGCTTTATGATTGTAACCTTGAGTTTGATTTATGCAAAAATTGTGTTTATGGAAAGTAAAATCATGTTTAATTTTATCACAATTCTCATAAGTATTTTGAGGTTTTGGACTATGTGCATTTTGATATGTTTGGTCTTGTAAATGTTGCTTCATTATCCAAATCTATGTATTTTGTTTAATTTATAGATGACTACAATATAATGACATTTGTTTGTTTTCTCAAAAGTAAATATAAATTCTTTAGTTGGTTTAATGAAGCTAAAGTCTTGGTAGAAAATCAAACTAATATGAAGATTAAGTGTTTGAGGATTGATAACGATGGTGATTTTTGTTCAATTTTTTTCATAAGTTCAATAAGGGTCATCCCATAATAATAGGTCCCAAACTTGGGACATCTTATTTTTGCCTGAAATCACATATTTTTTAGAAAAAATAATGATTGAAGCCTCGAGGGATTCCATCTAGAAGGTTTTAATTGAATAGGGTTAGATAAAACCCCCTTGGATAGAACCCCTCGTCTGAAATCATACCCACAATGGAGTCTCCTTCACACCTATCAAAATGCTAGAAAAAACATACTTTTTCTTTACCTTTTAACAAATTAAATAAAGTCATTTAGAAATTATTTTTTGTAAGTATGTATCCCTTATTATTATATTTCCAAAAAGTACAATTTTAATTTGTTTTTAATTTTATTATTATATTTATATTATATCTGTTGTGAATGATATTTTTCACTAAACATCAAGGTATTTGTTTCACACAAGCGAGAAAATAGAGAAATAGAGAAAAATAAAAATAAAAATATGTGTGCACTACATATTGATGTTCTTGTTTCAAAAAAAAAGTTTCAATACATACAAAAAAAATTATGTGTGACAACGTACACTTATGTCTAGATTGTAATAACTTTGAATTCAAAAATTATTAAAAAACTATCCAACAAAAAATTATGAAAAAATATCTATGCACTAGATATTGATGTTAAAAATTTATATTTTCAAAACATAATTTTATCCTTTCAATAAAAAAAAGTTATGTGTGACGACATAAACACCACTTTTTAAAGATATTATTAATTATAAAAATAAGTTATTAAAGGTTACATTAAAAAATCATAATTTATTTCTAATATTTTTTAAAAATATAATTTAGAATCTACACACAAATCACTAGTTCACATCATCTCCAAATTATCAATGGTTTAGTTGCTATAGGTTTTGTAAAGTAAAATTTTGTAAAAAAATATTGATATTAATGTCCAACTTGGCCAAAAAGTGGGGCATAGTAATGTGGGTTGACATAAAGGACATGGGATTGAAAGGTATAAGACAAATCCATATAACCCTCAAAAAAATGTAGTTGTAGAGAGGATGAACAAGAAATTGATGGAGAGGGATAGGAGTATGCTAAGTGGATCTGGCCTTGAAGAAAAGTTTTGGGCTGAAGCTATTGCCATTGTGTGCTATTTGGTTAACATATCTCCTAGACATTAGCTCTTGTTGAGAAGACACCTATGGAGGTGTGGTCGGGCAAGAAGCCCTTATTGAGACATCTCTGTGTTTTTGGTTACAAGGCAACTAGAGTTTAGGGTTTTTCTCAAGCCCTAATGTATTATTTTTTACAATTTTATTAGGATGATAATATTTTGCAGCTTTTTAGGGTATATCTAGGCAGAGAGCACAAAAATTTGGAATAGTGCTATTAGGACCCAACTGCATTCCCAACCATGTTGAAATGAGGAAAATAATGGCGATCAAGTAGTTTTTGATCTTCATTTGTATATTAACGAATTGAATAAGTTGGAAACCATTCAAAATTATGACCACATGCTCAAAACACTTATGTTGGTCTTTTTCGAAAGTCATGAACCATTTTTGGTAGTTTTGTGTTTGAGAAACCATTAGAAATTTCAAAAAAATTCATTATCTAGTATTTCTCTCTTTGTCAAGATTTTGGTGAAATGAAGAACTTGCATTATTATGTCACACATTTTAAAAGTTTACAAACTTGTAAAATTTTTGACGTTAGGAGTCTTGTGAATTTCTCTACTTTTTTCCTTCAATATTTCGAACTTGTGTTGACTTGGTGAAACATATCTCTCTTTCACACTTTTTACAAATTAGAGAATCATGTTTATCTTTCGTAAATTTTGCGAGCTAGTAAAATTTGTAACATTTGAACTTTGCAAATGTATTTCCTCTTTGTTGTACTCTTGGTAGGTTTGTGAACTAGCAAACTTATCAACACAATGAACTCATCCCTTCTTCTCGTCACAATTTTGGTAGGTGTTTGAACTAGCCAAATTATTAATACCAATAACTTAATACTTTTCCTTGTTCCCTTTTCAATGTTTTAAACTTTCAAGGAATTAGTAACATTTTTCTAGGATTAGCAAAGTTTTGATCTTTTAGGGTTTGATGGAAAGAGGTATTGAGTTAAAGGAATTTCAAAATTCAAGCTTTGATGGATTATTTAAAGAAACATGGTAGAGTTCTAAAATTTTGGGGTTGAATGTGAATGAGTACTTGACTATGGGATGACTGAAAGTTTGACTCCTAAGGACTTGAAACTTTTTGGAATGCAAGGGATCAAATTTTAGGGAGTGGGGTTGAAGAAAAATGCATACCCAAAGGGATGTGTGGATGAGAAAATATAAAATATTGATAAATGCATTCTATCAACATGATTTCGTTAAGATAAATCTTATTAAATAAAGGTATGGAGGATAGGGAAATTTTGAAACTCTGACAAGGGAATTAGTAAGAAAAGGTAGGATGTCATACTTTTAGGGAAGTTATGTCCAAGATGACAATTTCAATAGGGATGGAGGGATCTAAAACTATGAAATACTAACAAACAATAGGGCTATTGTAACTCCCCGCTGTGTGAATAAAACGTCACATACCAAATTCCAATCCAGACACAATTCATGATAAATGCTTCATTTTTATTTTATATATATATATATATATATATATATATATATATATATTTCTACTTATATTTACACAGACACTTACAAAAATTGCGCAAATAGACCAATCCAAGAGCAAGATATACAGAAAATGGTTTTGTTGAAAGGAAATTGGAACTTCTGGAAGATGCAAGTGGCAAGTGTAAAGATAAATTCCATAATCTTTCCAGCACCCTTACAACCTATGCCAAAATGGGAGCTTTGAACTGGGTATGGACATACTGCATAAAATTCATATTATATATTAATTATACTGATATATACTTAACTACGAAGGGCGAAGAATAAAACCTAAATGTGTGCATCAAAATTGTGAAGGCTGGAATGGAGTTTAGTGTACCACTTGGGTTTCAAAATTTACAGTTGCAGACTGGTAACCCCAAAACACAGAATTATTCATCGCTCCTTGCTGACACTGTGGAATGTTAAGGATAAAGGGCCTGAAAATCCAACTGGGGTTAGCTCCAAAGTATATGATGATGTTGCATACTCATTTTACGATGATGAAGAAGACAAGGTAGTGAAACAAAAACTCAAAGCCAAGGTAAATGGAGAAAAAGCAGGCATCTTAAGGAGGAAAGCGATTGCAGGACAAAAACAAGATGGATTTATTGAAAAGGTTTTAGAAACTTTCAAGCAAATGCAATTGGCAGGTGCTAAACCCAACTCCCAACCTCATCCAACATCCGAACTACGTGTGCCAATGTGAAAGCTTGTGATAGGTTAAGGCATCGATCATCAAATATATGTGGTATCATACATCTATTATGTATATCATATATTCCCACTATGATATGGAGGGTGATATTTAATCATGCACTTGTGATTTCATTTATTTATTTACACAAGTGTATGTGTATCTATAATCCATGATTTCTCATTCTAATTATATTTAATTATAGTTATATTATTCCTTTATTTTAGACTATTCTAAAATCATTTTATTTATTTTATAATATTTGTTTATTTATCTATTAATAAAATAGCTAAAAGTTGTTTACATACATAAGTTCTAAATCGGCTCAATATTTTATCTCCCTTATGCTTTTTTTAAATCATGCCCCAAATATCCTTAAAGGTAAAGAAACCCCTTTCAACATAATCTATTCACTTCTATAGATCAAACAATTGTATTATCGTTATTATTTTTGTTTTATTATTATTTTAATTAGAACATGTATTAGTATTGTGGACTTAAAAATTCTTAGCTATAGAAATCAACTATATCATCAAGTCAAATTGAAGTCAATTTAAAGACAATTAGTCATCTAAAACATATTACTTTGTAATTTCTTAATACATAAAATATGAGTAGATTATTATGGATTCCTAAAATCAATCTGTAATGATAGGGTACATAAGCACTCTATACCCAAATGAAGATCGTTCAAACAAGTTTATAATCAATAACCCGACAATCCTTGACCCCGATAAGCGACTAACTATGTTCTCATAATCAATCATCTTATGTGGACATGATGAGGAGTGGTCTCACACTTAGTTTATTTTCTAATGGTACTCAAATTCATGCATAGTAAGATAATTCTTAATTTTAATTAATCATTTTAAACAAAACCACTAAGTACACCAGAAAACAACTTACTCGAAGACCAAAGATGACTGAACTGGAGGGGCACTACAACTATTTTTTACAAGGAACAAAGCAGGGTGTTAGGATCAAAAGGAAAGGTATGAAGGCATGGGAGAGATCAAAATTCTATAAGGTGGACAACAACACTTTAAACCAAAGAAAAAACCAATAGTATATTGGAGTTAGATTTTTTTGTGGATTTCTGTAACTTTTAACACTTAGAGGGCCCATTTAGGATGTCTTAGATTGGTTATAAATAATGGGTCAAATATGACTAAGGCACACAAAATAGAAGGGAATCAAGAAAAATGGTATTATAAATTTGATTCCCAATAGTCAATTGAGCCCCATGACATGAAGAATATAAATTATGGCTCTTAGAAATAAATAGGTTGAATGCAAATGAAATATTTTATAAGAATGCATTCATTGTTGGCATGGTCAAAGGGTTTTCAAATGAAAAAAATGAGATATTATTGTAGAGGGATCTCGCATCCAACTATAGTCCTAGACGAAAAAATTTTAGGCCCAATGAAGTTTGTAAACTCCATCAAATTTTGGTATTTTTTTCTTTTAGGTCTCTTAAGAGACTTTTCCAAAAGTTTGTATCTCAAATGGATCAAGAATCCTAGGGAATGAAACATGACTTCCCCTAGAATTCACCTACCAAGAATAATGTGTCTACATAGTCAATTCAGCCCCATGACATGAAGAACACAAAATATGGCTCTTGGTAGCAATAGGTTGAAGAAAAATGCATTCGTTGTTGGAATAAGTAAATGATTTTGAGTTGACCAAAAATTGAGAGAAGTTATTGTAAATATACCCCACATCCAACTATAGTTCTAGATCTAGAACACTTATAGGCCCTATGAAGTCTAAAAACTCCTCCAACATAGATTGACAAGTTTTTACTCTTAGGTCTCTTAAGAGACTTTGTTGGAATCTTGTAGCCTAAATGAATTAAGACATTTGAGGAATGAAATGGTGTTTCCCCTAGAATTCACCTACCTACACTAATGTTTTGGCTCAATTGGTTTGGCCCCATGGCATTAAGAATGAAAAATATAACTCTTACCACCATTAGGTTGAGTACAATCGAGACATTTTTCTAGAATGCATTCATTGTTGGCATGGTCAAACAGTTTTGAGTTGAAATTTTTGAGAGAGGTCATTGTAGAGGGACCCCACATCTATTTGTAGGTTGGGAAAAAACATCACTAGGCCCCATGAAATATAAGAACTTCATCAAAGTTTGACAGTTTTTTCTCTTATATGTCTTAAGAGACTTTTTTGAAAGCCTATAGCTTGGAAGGATGGGGAAACTTGGGGAATAAAATGAGGCATAGACCCTAGTATTAACCTACCCATATTGATTTGTTAACATATTTAGTTTGGTCCCATGATGTGATGGGCATAAAATAGGTTTCATGGTAATAATACACTAAACACAATTAAGGCATTTTACAAGAATGTATTGGTTGTTGGCACAGTCAAATGATTTTGAGTTGAAAAAAACTAAGAGCGGTTATTTTGGAGGGACCCAAATCTATTTATAGGTTGAGATGAAATATTGGTATGCCCCAAAAGCTTTGAGAATTGCTCTAAAATGAAGATTTTTGTGCTCTCTTACACCTCTAGGGTTTTGCACCTAAAAGGATAGATACAAAGATCACCAATTCACTCAAGAACAAAACCCTTGAGATTTCAATGCAAGAGAGATTGAAATCTGACAAAGGGAGAGCTCTAGGGAAAAGATAGTAGCAAATGAGGGTTCACCACCAAGTGTAAACTTGGAAAATGCGAGATGTTTGAAAACATAGTGTGAAATGAAAACATATGCTAAATGACCTAGAAATTGACTTAAAAATGCAAATAAAGAAAAACAAAAAGCTATGAAATAGAAAGTGTGCACCTAGAAATGTGTTGAAAACTAGAAATATCTCTGAAATTCTGAAATTGTTGCTTTTTAGACCTGGTGGGACTCATTTGCCATTTTGGGAGAATTAGTCCTAGTTCTAGAAAACTATCCCAAAACAAGTTTCAATCAAAAGGGTATCTGAATCTGCAAAGATCTCCGAAAAACACTTACAATGGGACTCATTTTCCACTACTCGGGGATGAGTCCCGTTTTGTCTAAAAGTGTCTCTGGGGTAGAATCTTGAACTGAAACTTTGCAAGCCTTTGAAGATGGATGAAATAAGCACTTACCCACTGATTTCATGTAGATTGGATGGATATCTTTCCCTAGATCTAATTTTCTATGAGTCTTGACAACTTTTCATGACAACTTTGAAAACATTTGTAACTTTATCATTTTGGTACTCTTGAGGGCTTCCAATCCATTTTTCTTCAATCTACAAACCTGCAATCACACATTAAAGAGGGGAAAACTTGTTGATTGTTAGAGGATAGGGGCTTTCCTTGGTCAAACCCCTTAAATAGGTAATTAAACCAAATGATGAAATAAGATAATGAAGCATGAACATGAAGTAATGCAATTAGAAACTTGCCATGATGATAGATCTTGAATTGTTGCAACAATGGATGAAGAATTAACCCTTGAATGCCTTAGAATTGATCTTGTGAAGTCTTGGGAAATCCATTCAAATGCCCATTAATTTGATCCCCAAGGCCGACATTGGAGAAAATTAAACTTAAAACCTAATTTTTCCCGCTCAAACCTTGAAAATGGCCCAAATGGGACTCATTCACCATCCTGGGTGCACGGGTCCCACTTGGATGGAACTCATTCATCCAAAGTGGTGAATGGGTCCCACATGGGCTATTTTGCTTGCTAGGATGTCGGGGAGTGAAGAATTTCAACTTTTATGTTGATATAGTTAGGTTTTTGATCAAATTATGCCTCAGGATGCACAATATGGGGTCATAAGGGCCTATTAATGATGATATAAAGGGTTATTAGGGCTAAGGACACAAATTTCAATGTGAAGTGTGATTAAATACACTCTACAACATTAAAATAAGGTCCACATAGCCTAGAAAGGCACAACATCCAATGTAAATGTGTAAAACACATTACAACACTAGATTAAAATTAGGTTTAATTTACAAGCCTTCTAGATTAATGTGAGAATGCAATTAAATACATTTTACAATATTGGATTAAGAAAAAATAGGTCCATTAGACTTGAATGCTTAATAAAAGTCTAGAAAAGTGTGAAAGTCATTTACAACACCTTTACAATACATGTATTTTATTTGGTTTACAAGGGCCCAAGACCTAATGTGATTGTTTTATTCACATTACAACACTAAATCAAGGCAAAACTAAGCCAAAATCCACAAGAAGGACCCAAATGAGCATGAAAATGTATAGAGATCCATTTTTCTATGCTACATGCTCTATCAAAGTTTTATAGTTTTTTTATCTTAGTTATCTTAAGAGACTTCTTGTAGCTCAAAAGGATGGGGATACCTAGGGAGAAAAATAGGGCCTCTTGTAGTATTCATACACCAACACTGATGTGTTCACATAGTTAGTTTGTTTGTACAAATCAAAGCACATAAAATAGGCCACTTGGAAATAATAAACTAAATAAAACTAAGGTGTTTTGCAAGAATGCATTTTTTTTTTGGTATGGTCAAATGATTTTGAGTTGAAAAAAACCATAAATAAGAAAACCACCCAATGTAACTTTGCATAGACCTCAAAGAAAATAGTTGAATCATAATTTTCCATTATAAATATCTACAATAGCCAAAGGTAAGTGGAGGAATTTAAGAGCATGATAGGTGGTTTAATAGTGTTTGGTACGTAGGTAAATCATTTAATTTTGTACCATTCACATGGAATCATCCATTATTGGATGACATAACAAAACAAGCCACCAAAGGAAGAGTTGTATATGTGGGGTGAAGAGGATACTAGAATGAGTCGTGGTACTAGAAAAAATAATTTGAAGGGATTTAGTTTTAAAATTATAGTATATGATCATCATGAAGATTATCACTTAATCACTAAAAAGTGAAGAATGAAATGATGAACAATTCAAATTGAAAGATGAACCTAAAATCAAAGAAATAAAAATATTACTAAACATAAACTTAAAAGCTCAACAATATACTTATAATTTTTAAACTATACCTAATATTGTAGCAATTAAATTTAACAAATTGTGTGGATTAGATTTTCTCTTTATAGTCTCAAGTATTGCTTCATGGTTAGACTATTTTTTCATAAATTCTTATTCTATGGGTGAAATTGATATTTGATCAAATGAACATTTGATACAACAAGGAAGAGTAATGAAGAATCTTCTTATGTGTGTCAAAGTACTCAAACAACCAACAACCATATATTAGAGTTTTTCATCAGATACCTTCTAAGCCATGTTCTAGTAACAACAAAAAAACATTGTAGGATACTAAATATCCTCTCCATCAATGATTGTGGCAGCCAATTTAAATTTTTCTCTACACAATGGCACAAAAATATGTTCCTTCTTCATTATTCTTATAAAAAATAATTGCATAAACATTAATTACATTAAATTATTTGAATAAATTAATCCCACTAAATGATATAGAATATTACAATATAATAAGCCAAAATATTGATTTCAACTAATATATATAAATCTATAATACTTGGTTGTACTAGATCTTATGCATGATCAAAGTCAATTGATACTTCCATCTTGTTCAACTATAGTGCTTTTGGAAGCTAATATATGTCAAGTGGAACTATAGGTCTACAACATCAATCCACTCTTTTGACTCACACTCTTCCCCAAAAAAATCATATATAAGGAACAAAAATACACCATCTCTCTTGTACAAATAATTTATGAACTTACATTTGAACTTTTAAATGATTCGCTCAATCCTATTATTGCACAATAATATTTATAGTTTATAATATTAGATTTTTCTACCCACCAATTTTTTTACAATCTATTGAATTACCTCCATTACCTAGTCCCATTGTGGATTTACACTATTGCATAATTGTTGTTGCATCTTTCAACTAGCACCACCTTGGTATTTCAACTCTTCTTTTTCTAGGGCTCATTTTAATCATTCTCTTACACCATCATGCTCCATTTTTCCATGTTTAGCCTCAGTGAAATTATCAATATGTTTAACACCACTCATCACATGCACCCTACTCAACTAGTAGGACATCCTTGAATCCTTGAATCATGATATACAATTAGTTGAACATATTTTGTGTTGATTAAATATGATATTTCTCACTTAAATTAATATAGAACATTTGAAAATAACCTTATACAAACTCAATGGAATGAGTACAATCATGAATAATATAAAATTGATACTCTATCAATATGTTTCTATCTTCCTTTGTGCTATTAGGTGCACATACATAAATGCTATATGTACAAAAATAGTAACTTGAATAGATTTGTAGTATTAAGATTGCACTTTATTTTGTGGTTGTGATGTATAATTCTTAGCAAAGTCTACAACAAAAATAATGGTGCCAAGAGGAAATATGTCCTTACATAATTTGCATTGCTCATCCATCAATCAATCTTTGTGTATAATTATATATTCATACTAATATGTTCTCATAAATTTGAATACAAATATATCTTTACTCACTAACTCACATCTCTAAATAAATATTTGTATTTTTTTAATCCATATGTTATTGACTAGCATTTTCCAAAACTGACTATTTTTTTGTAGTTTCATCTATGCTCTTAGTATGTATATATTTTTGTAAATTTTGCAAACCATCACAACTAACACATGACCCTTTCAAACATATTTTTTTATAACAACTTTATCTATCCACTCTTTCACATAACACACTTGAAATAAAATCTCTTGACAATTTAGGTGGGACTTGTAAATTTATACATTCCTACAAAATATTGCTAGTGTGCAAAGTAACACATAAACGGCGATAAATATCATAATGCATGAAAATTTAAATATGTGTGCCCTACAACAACAATAAGTTTGTACATTACTTATTTTAACATAAAAAAGTTTGGCCATATCAAAATACCTTTGAATAATTCCTATTTGAGGATAACTCTCAATAAAATTTATACGATATTGTGTTTGATTCATATTCAAGAAATGTTTAGGATGTGGGTGATGATTTTGAGATCCATTTCTCCTTTTTACAATGTATCTCTTTAATCAGGTGAAACTCTTATGCTATTTCTCCAAAATTGTTCAATCAATTCTCTTAAGGAATTAACAACAATCTTTTCTTTGTGTGGGATTTTACTTGAGAATACTCATAGTATAATATTATTAGGAGCCTCAAATTTTTCATGTCTCTTAATGGATTTCAATAATTTTTATTTATCCTGAGTGCTCTACTTGTTTTGCTAATTAAACAAGGTTTTTTCTTCAGTGCTTATTATATTGATGTAAAAATACATTGGGAAACATTTCTATCTTTAGTGTGTCTAAGGTTGAACCTATTGATTGGTATGTAATAATTATATTCTCACAATATTTTTTTCACCATCAACATTAGTTTATCTTATACTAAGGGTCTTCATAGTATCTCTAAATTATGATTTTTAATCATTTCAATAAATAATTGTCACCTTCCTATTTTATTTAAACTTTAAGAAAATATTCATATTTTATTAGAAATTCTTCTACAAGTGCATCCAAAAAATTTATCAGGCATTAGCTTTAAAATATTTTCATCAATTTCAATTAGATAATTTATTCTTTATGAATAATTCTAGGAGTTGTTTTTATTGGCATGCATTTTTGGTTTGCATATGGTAAACTTGTTTCATTATTTCTTATTTCAATAGGTGTTTTAGGAATTATTTCTATGTTCATATCAATTAGTGTTGATAATATACCTTCTCCTCCAACTTTTCTATTTTCATGAAACCTTTTTCATGTGCTCCCTATGTTTTTCTTTTGCTACTTCAATTTTCTTAGGTGTCCCCACTTGTTCCTTCCAATGGTAATTGCCAATTTTTTCTTAATACACAAAATTATCAATATATGTTAATTAGAATTTCAATTACATAAAAAAGAATAGATTGATCACAAAAAAATAAAAATATTGATCACAAATAGACTGTTAAAATACAAGTAAATGATCATTCCTTGTACCAATTAAAGAATTGCCAAAATTATGTTAGTAGAAATTAAAATTAACAACCAAAAGTCTTGAAACAAACAAGTATGCAATAATCCAATATTTTTATTTTCAAAGCAATTCAATTATTTGTACTCATAAAAAATTCTCATGGAATGTCATAGAAAAGGGCACAAAAAATATGTGCAAACTTAGTCCGGCCAAATCATAGGTTTCATGCATCTTTTGTTCATTATGCAACATATTTAAAGTCTATAAAGAACACAAACATGTTTCTAAAATGTGAGTGTACTATGTAACATGAGTGCATTACATAATATGATCACATTATTTACTTTATAAAGTTCCCACTTTTATAGGTTTGGTGAAGGCTAGGATAACAAAGCTAAGGTTTGTGATCCTAATTTTCTCCCATTTTAGAATTTTTTTTAACTTTCAATATTGTAATTGTAGACATCCAAATTTGGACACTTAATTTATCCAAATTTATCACCTTTCGTCTAAACATCCTCTTATCCGAGTTAATTAAGTAATATTAGTATTATTTAATTAATATATTTAATTCTGCCAAATCCCTAAGGTATTTAATTAATAATTAAATACCTTACCCTCCTTAATCCTCTTTTCATCAAATAAATTAAATAAATATTATATTTATTTAATTCCTCACATGTCATTTTCATCTAATCCTAATCCATTTCTTAATCTTTTCATTAAGGATGTGCACATGCCTAATCCTTGATTAGGATGTGTCACATCCTCCAACTTTTGCAAGTTGGCTTTTAATCCTAATTAGCCCCTAATTATCCTCTAATTATAAATTAATTAAGCCTAATCATTCTCCAAGGAATTTTTAATTCCTTTTTATTTGTCCTAGATTCCCCTCCTTTATATGTGAATTTTTAATTCACATTCCATCCTTCCAAGGCTTCTAGAACCTTGGACTTGTCACAATCACCACATGTGACCAACCTTGGACTTGTCACAATCTTCACATGTGACCAAGTCCCACCTTTTTGGAGCCCACCTTTTACCCTCTAGATTCTTCCAATCATTGTGAATTTAAAATTCACTTTTATTCACCCAAGATTCTTCCCATCTCCCAATGTACTTGCAAGGTACTTGTACTTCCTCCACCTCATGTACCCTCTTGACAACTCATCTCCACCTCATATCCTCTTGTCCACTTCACCCTCCACATGTCAAGATGTGAGGGCTTGTGGGTTCTCAACCCACCATAGCCCTTCATCTTGGCCTTGTTGGATCAATCTTGACCCTTGAATTCAAATTCTCTATAAATACCCCCTCCTCAAGGGCATTTACAACACTTTAGATTTGAGCACCCTTATGCTGTTATTTTGCATTCTCAACACTTTTCACTTCCATACCTACATGCTGTCCATTTGAATCCTCAAGCATTTGCAATCAACTAATCATCTTTGCTAGTCATCTTGCCTATAGAATCTTGCATTTTAGTCATTCAATCTACCATCTAAGGAGCACACAAGCTATTCAAATCGAAGGCTAATCAAGGAGCAACCAACAACAAGGAAGGTGATATTGTCCTATTTTGTTTATCTATTTCCTTTCTTATTCTAACTCTCTTTTGGCTAATCTTGAGGTGTCCTTGGTAGTTTATCATTTCATGTTTCTTAGTTAGATTCACACATTTAGAGTAGCATAAAATATCAAGGTATACATTTCTGGCACGCCCGGTGGGACCCACATACGGGTCTTGCATTTAATCTTTCTTTGAGTTAAGTTTTCACAGGAAAAA